>WBNO01029763.1:25313-76981 GCA_013400575.1 Peucedramus taeniatus
AAGAAGTAAATTGCTGGCCTCAGAGTTTCTAAAGAGAAAATGAGATCAGAAATCCTAACCCAGATTAGCTGTTTATAATAGCTGCTACTGAAACTGTTAATTCAAAGCAGTGCCCTGAAAATATCTATCAGTCTTGTTCTCCCTGCCCATTTAAGGGGAAAGAATGAAATCCCAACAAATTATTGAGGAGCAGTCCAAAAGTCTCATCTCTCCTCTCTGCACGAGATAGTATTCCTCAGGAATAAAGACCTCAAATGACAAAATGACTCCTTCTTTTTCTCTTCTAAATAAATCCATCCCCTTGGTGCTAATGAAGGACAAAAGTACCGTCCTTCATCCTGAATGCAGCACAACCCCTCTGATCTCTTGCTTACAGAAGATGGATGTCCAGCTCGTATAGAGCAGCAAAATTAGTAACACAGTGTTTGCTGAGAGTAACCTAATTTTGCAGCATGAGATACTCAACGGCTCTCCTCAGTGAAAGTTTGGGAAATTTCATCTTTGGGAGACTGGAGTACACTGCCCACATTCTGTTCTCAGAGATGTTCTTTGCCTGAAGAATTAATTCCTGACAGTAACTTAAGTCTGTACAACAGTATTTCCTGGTGGATACTATTCTGACCCAAGCTTATTTTATACAGCACAGTAATTTACAGTGGCCTTTCACCTAAGCAAGGCAGCAGTGGGGAGGTGGGTTGAGCAGGAGGAGGTGCAGCAGTGCCAGGAAGATGCAGGGCAATTCAGTAGCTCTTTTTTCTGCTGTCAGCAGTGAGACAGTGACAATAAGTTACAGCCTGAACATCACTAAGCACCACTGACCCCTGAATTACCTTCCAAGGTAGCCTTCAGTTCTATTCTGGCAAATAAAATTTATGTTTTAGGAGTGTACAAGGAAAAAGCATTGATACAAATGTGACATAAAAATCCTGTGATTAAACAACCTGCTTAACATGAGCTTGGGCAGGTTCCCTAATTCAGGTGCAGCTTCACACATCTTTTACATATCCTGCGTTTGGAGGCAGAAAAGAATAAGGCTCTCCCCTACACTACACTGACATGACACAAAAACAAGTATCTTGACATCAGGTTTGTTATACAATGGAAGCATTTCCTATTTGTGTTCTCATATCTAGTTGTCTGCTTGTCTGTAAAACAATGCCTGCACTATCACATTTATGTCCTTCTTCCATCTAGAGAGCCAGCATTAGAGGATACATAAATCATGACATGGTCCAATAGTCTATTAATTTGGAGGAAGAGAAAGAAATGTATTTAATTAAACAAGTGGCATACTACACTGCTGTCTCACAGCCAACTGACATTTTCGTATTAACTATTCAGACTCAAATGCTTCTGAATTGTAACAGAAAGCACATTTCCACTAGGCCTTCATACTGTCTTGTCTCAGACAAGTCAGAAAAAAATCAGACTCTTATTTTCTTTAAAATATAACCTAAGACAGGTGCCAGTCTTTTCCTCCATCCACTCAGAACCTCAGCCAAAAGGCCAAATCAGTGGCCTTTTGATGACTTTACCAGCATTTTTATTTATAGTTTCCACTCTTTCATAGCAGATGCTCAAAAATGATAAACTCTGTTCTAATAGAACAATGCAGCTTTAGAGTTTTAAACAAAGAATAATCCCATTGACTCTGACAGCTTTCCATTCCTTTAAATCTGAAGCAAGACAGACCGAAATATGTTCCTTCGTGTGCAGGCTGTGGTTAATTATCAGAGATGCACATATATTTGTCTAAGAATATTATTTAGTCTTTGCCATTTACAGTAATGTTTTGAGAAGTAAGAGACTGATTCATTCCTGTGCAACCTCTTTCTATGACTGTGAATCTATTAAATCTTTTTTGTGCTTGAACATTTTGGCTCCATCGACCAGCTGTTTTTATTGCTTTCTCCTTATTAAAAAAATTGCTTTGAGGTTTGTTTGTTTGTTTGTTAGTTAGGATTTTTGGGTTTTTTTGGTGGGTTTTTTTGTTTGTTTGTTGTTTTGTTGTTCTTCGTTTTTTTTTCAACAGAAGATATGCCATATAATTGCAAGCTCTTTTAAAATTGTAAATTCAGTGCTTTCCTCCTATCCTATTCCCTGATGATTTTTCCTTAAGCCTTGAAACAAGCTCAAACAAGATAAAGACTTCACAGGATAGAGAGAACTCTTTGAAGGAATCACCTCATGTTTAGAGGTGTGACACAGGATCACAGAAATATTTCACCATTAACTTTGCAAAGATTTACATCAATAAAGAAGCAATTTCAGTAACATTCCTTCAGGGTACATTTTGCAAGTGTCTTACATAATGATAAAATTAGACATGCAATTCTTCATTTGGGTTATCTGTAGAAGCCCTAGTTACCTTTCAGAAAGACAAGTTTTAATAAACACTGTTTCAATGCCTGCTTATGGAATTAAAACTTTTTTCCTATGCTTCCTTTAAACATATCATCTTTCCAGGACTATTTAAAGTGTTTTTCTCCTTAACATTGGTGGAGCTACAGGGAATAAAGGCTTCAATGTAGCATTTAGCCCCACAATAGGCTGCAAGTGAAAGTTGTTTATGCTACTACCTTCCATATTTGAGGAACAGAAAAACCAAGACTAGCGAGGGGCAGATCTCATCCCCTCACATGATGCAGGTCAGTGGAAGGCCAAGTTTGACAACTCAGCTGTGATATAACCTTGAATGGAGTAGAAGAGTCAATTCCCCTTCTTTCAATCTAAAGTTTGGAGCAGGCCAAATCTGCATTCCCCATCATACTGCTGTTCCACAGAGCTTTGTCTTTTCCTGCCAAGTCTCTGAGTAGAAAGGCAAAGTCCCAGCTTTTACAGGCACATTGCTAGCACCATGTAAGTCCTGCCCCGCACAGCAGCTTGGAAAGTGATGACAATGCTGCAAAGATCAGACACTGAACGGGGGCTGTGTGGGGAGCTGTGAGGAAGCTGATAGTGTTTAAAGCAGTGACATTCCCCCAAAGATTTAGGTGAAGAAGCTTGGCATGAACTTAAATAGACAGATGCTTTTAATGATTGTGAAGAGTCGGGAAACTTTTTACTTATAGTACCTTTTTTGTCAGTGAGGGTTAAAGCAAACAGTCATCCATGATCCCACTGTGTAATTGCTTCCATTTTGTTTAGGCAGTTTAACCTCCCTTTAACCCCTCTGACTACTGTTCAAGACGAAACAAAATGACTTTGATGATCTTAGGCCAGCAATAATAATAAACTCCTCTGGTGTTGTAAACCTCTTTGTGTGAAGGACAGAGAGACTGATTGCTTCTCCAAACTGTTTGTGCTCTGTGATTGATAACGACCAGTTGAAATTCTCCTTGCTTTTCCCTGTGTACCTCCATACAAGGGTTATTTAATCCACTGGCACTTGGGAGGAGTTTACCTCAAGGCATGGTGTGGGTTCAAAGGCACAATGAAGAATGGCTTTCCGTAGACAAGTTCTGGGGGCAGAGCCTTCCAAAACCTGCAGTCTCCTCGCTTGAATAACAGGCTGGGAGTTAGATCCTCAACTAGCACAAATAACTTCAGTTCAGATGTATTTGTTTTATTGCCAGGGTATATCAGTTTCATTAAAGCTTGTTCTGGAGTATTGTTAGCCATTCAAAGAAAAAGTTGTGCCATTCAAATTCTCTCATCACTTTTAGCTGCTGACAGATCCGAGGCATCTCCAGACCACTCAAACACCATCACCACTCAAACTATCCATACCTGCAATTCCAGTGTGACAGCGTGCTCTGCAATTACCACAAAGTGCAGGAGGCTGGGAGAAAGACATGCTGTGGCAAGAAATGTATTTTAAAAATATGCGGAGTAAACATATTGCTGAGTTAAATTGACTTGATTTGCATTCATAAATAATGTAAGGTGAATGTAATTATGCTGTGGCCATGGACTAAAGGTCACGTCATGATTTTTAATTATAAACACTCTAACAGCAAAAGAGCAATGATACATGGATCTGTGAGGCCATCCATTTAGTAAAGTTTTAAAATCCTCAAACTCCCACAGATTTGTGGGCTTCCCTGGATAGGGGAGAAAGCAGAAATGAGAGGGTTCCCTCTCCTTAAAGTCTGTCTTTCATCAAGTGTGCTGTCTTTGGAGACATATTATTAGCCATATTGTGTGGTGAAAATGAAGTTTCCAAAGTAAATTGCCATTAAGTTAATATTAGTTTATTACCCAAATTCTTCTTTCAAATACATTTCAAAACAAAAAAAAAGGTGAGTTTCTTTTCAGAGCCTTTGGCTATTCTGGCTCTGTGGCTGTTGTTGCAGGATTTAACCATTCCTTTCAAGTATGAATGGTCAGAAGTTTTGAGATGAAAAGAATACTGAAGAATTTTTTAAACATTAGAAAAAATATATCTTCAACGGTGTAACTTGGCCCATTGTCTAGTTATTAGAGTATCTAGTAGGCAGACATATCAACAAATAAATCAAAATAATGTGGAGAAGTCCTTGTACTCCCACTGCTGATGGATCTACATTGCCCCTACAATGCTGCTGAGTGTGTGGTTCTGGGATCAGTCTACACTGGGCTAAATTATGTTAGTTTGTGGGGCTTTAACTCTGCACAGTTGCTTCTGCTGAATTGTTTCAAGCCTAGGTGAACTGGAGTGAACTCCTAAAAACTTTGTCAGAGAGAAGAGACTCGTTAAACAAAGCAGGGTTTCATTTTGTGTTTCTTTCAAGGAAACTCTAGAAAAGTTCACGCCTGGTTTTAGGCTTAAATTTTCTTACTTTTTTTGGAGTTACCAGATTTTAGAAAGGAAAAAATTCTGAAATTTAAAGAGCATATGTTCCTCAGCACCAGGGCTTCACCAATTCTTATAAAGAACTAGAGCAAAAAATGTGAACTGCCAATATATATGACACAATAACCAAGACATGTGAAGCATGAAATCCCAGAAAAAGAGGAATTCTAGACTGATCTTTGGAGTGCATTTGTTTGTGTACTGTTTAATGTAGCAAAATGTTCCCTAAATTTTTGCTTTCCATGTGGATTCAGAAAGATATGAACTTTAATGTCAAATTATTCCTGGGGAAAATCCTACCATTCACTGAGGACAGAGCAACGTCCAATATTTCAAAGTGAGATCAATTAATTATTTGAAATAGTGTTCCCACAGCTGTAACATTCTTTACCTGAAGCTCAGACAGGTGCATAATTCTTCGCTGTCTTTGAAAACCATCAAAGGTTTTTCTTTTGGCACTTGCTTTAAAACTGTAGTCCTCTCTGATCACTACAAAAAGGGGTAAAACCAATAGCACACTAAAAAGGGAAAGATCAGAAGAGCATGGTGGTAATTCACAGCAGCAAGGACTACCTCAGGAAAAGATGCCTCAGCAGACTGGATTTCAGTGTTCTTTTGCAATATGAGATGCATTAAACAGGGTCCTCCATGGTCCAGATCTGACTCCTATACTGAAGTCACGTCAGAAAGGTCATCTTTCAGGTGTGAAGGAGATTTCTCTACTTTGGCCATCTTTGTGGTGATTTCTCTCACTGTTTCACACATGTGTCATAAGCCTCCCTGATAAAGTTTTCCTACAGGTGGAAAAGATGTTTTCAAGAAAATTCCATTCTCAATCTGAACATCTATTTAAATGCAAGCAGATTTTTTCCCCAAAAAAACACCTAACAAATTAAAACATCTGCTTCAAGGGAATCACAAGTTTATTGCTGTCATAACAAGCTGACATTTGACATGCTGTACTTGGCTGAATTAAAGCCACAGTACACCACACTCCAGAGAAGCAGTGCTGGGTTATAGTTTGCTGGAACATCTGCAGAGTAGAAAACGCATGTTAGAGCTCAAGTTCAAAGAGCTCTTGGAAATATATTCTCTAAAAACACAAACTGGAAGATGGCATATGGTTAGTTCCTCTTTTTGTTTTGTTCATAAACTTGTTTGTGAGATATAAATATCCTTAATTCTGAAACTTAATAATCTGCCCCTGAACACAAACACTATCAAGCTAGGCCAAATGAAAGATCTTTTTTGTAATATTGTGCTCCATGGGAAAAAAAAAGTGTGTTTGAGGAAAAGTAGAGAGAACCAGATAAGCACTTCCTGAAGTGCTCTTTCAAGTAGAACTTTACTGATGGACCAAGGAAAAATTTAATGTATTGCTCTGTTTATGGCTTACTTGGATGATCTGTTCTGCAGTTTAATTCCAGTTTCCTGTTTGCAAAACAGAGACCATAGTAACTCTCTGCCAGCAAAAGCTCTCTGAATTTGTTATGTGAACTGTCAGATCCTCCTGTAATACCTCAGGAGTGGAGGTCCTGTAAACATGGAGACAGAGGGATGGAAGCAAAAACCTAGAGAGTGCAACCCAACCTTTTCTTTCTTTGCACTTAATATTTCTCAGAGTAAGGTAGAAAAATAGAAAGATTTAACTGTTACTACTTTCTTCTCACTCTGGTATCTCCATCCTCTTTCACAGATCAAGGAGCAATAATAAAATATTGCTTACCACCTCAGAAGCTAGTAGTCAAGTCACCCTAAATCACCAGACTATTTCCAACAGAATAACCTAAGGGAAGTAATAAATATTAAGCACAAATCAAAATCTAATTTTGGGGGGATTTTTTTTGGCAAGGTTGTTCTAGAAATTGAACATTTTTGAAATATTTGAAATTTTTACTTTATAGTGAAAGTCCCAATGCAGTTCAACTCTACTGTATGTTGGCCTAATGGACTATTCAATCAAAAGTTTAAATACTTGACTCAAAGATTAGTTAAGTAGGGTCTACATGATGTGGGGAGAGAACTTTCTCAAGGATTTCTGGAAATATTAAATTCTAAAATCCTGTCATTTTCATTTGACCAATAATATAAATATACACAAAACCTTTAGGAGGAGACTGGTATAACCCTGTAACATTTATGTTCTTGGCAAAGTATATGCACAGAGTCAACTGCATCCTGCTCTATGGTCACTCATTTTTCCAAAAGTATGCAGCACCTGAATGGGAAGGTCATTGCCTTCCAGGGATAGCTGAGGGCCTTCTGCTAAGATTTAAAACATTGAATGTTTTGGTTTGCACTAATCAGCTGCATCAGTTGTGTATGTAGTTGACTCCTCTTAAATAAAATGGCAAAGGAGGGAGAAACTAAACAAAAAAATCAGGTACAAAAAAGACATTAATTCAGCAGCCTGATGCTGAGTCAGAACTCTCAGTGGCTCTGTCTCCTCTAACCAGCCCTCAAAATACTTGGAGAACTGGCAAATTCAAGAAGACTAATATGGTAGTGACAGCATACTACATGGAAAACAGAGCACAGACAAAAGCAAACAGGTTGACAAAGCAAAAGATTTATGTTCATATTGTAGATACAACATTTTCATGGTACCCATTGTGTCTTCTCTTTGGATCAACTGCAGGCAGCATTGCATGCTGTGTTGTGACTTGGCTGACACAGCAGGAGCAGCAACTACTTTAACACTGATGTAGGATAAGGGGAGCAGCTGCTCCCATCTAGACCCAAAGATACATTCCTTTTTTCCTTCCTTTCAAAAATCACTCTCTACCTCTGTTCTGTCAACACTCCCATACTACAGGTCAGGGAAAAATTTATTCCACCTCTTTTATCACATACATTCATATGTAGCACTTCATTTACTGAGGTATTTTTTGCAGGAGATGATAACTCTTAACTCCTAAAGGTTTGGAAGACTGGGTCTTCTGATCATAAGCTCTGGCTCCTAAAGGTCAGATGCTGCTTGCTTAGTTATGTCAATTTTATTACAATCACCTCACTTTCCATGTACAATAGGCATTTGATGATTGATGTTTCGTAATGGGACATTCCTACTGAACTCTTTAAGAAATTCTTTCCCTCCATTCAAAAGTTCAAAGGAAAGAGAAAAATTGAAACAGCAATTGCATAAGATTTATGTACTGTACAGTGAGAAGCCAAATACTCTCCTGTTGAACAGTTATCTAGCAGCAATTGGGAACAGCATGTGGAAACCGACTTCAGGTATTCTTGGCTTGAAACTGCAGTCCATTTATATAAAAAATGGAAGATAAGAAGAATCAAAAACCAGACTATATAACCTTCTAGTTCAAAAGTATAAACTAATTATACTATTTGAAGTAATGCCATAAAAAAGTATATTTATGTTTACAGTGGAGTTCATTCTTTTAGAGTCTCAAATATGCAGTTTGTGACAATTTATATTTTCTACCCATTAAAACTGCTATTTCTTTCCATCTGGTTATGACTGCTAAGAACTGCATTTGCAAAACCAGCCTTTCTACACCATTTCTGGAAATTCATTTATAAATTCATTAGAACAGACATCATTATAATCTCATTTGACCACTTGCATTTTTTGTTAGAAAAATCAAGTTGATCAAAAAATCAGAACTAATTGACTGTTTTGCCAACATAAGAACAGAAAAAATTGTTCAACTCTGAGTCATTCTTCATGGAAATTTAGTTATTTCTGATACTATAATTAAGGTGTTCTATTTTCCTTTTTTAAATGAAGATCTAATTGAGACTGTGTGATCTTCAGACCACCAGTGTCTCAGTGCTGTGATAAGTGATGTCTTTGAAGTTTTTAAAGGAGGTTCACGAGTGAAGTTTAATCAAGTGTATTCTTTATTTAGGTGCACATAAAATTAGATATTTTTTGGTACACATGGTAAGAATCCCACCTGCCTTCATGAAATGGTGCATTATTTTTCAGCACAACTCACTGTAATACATGCAATGTTTAAAATTACTGGTTTTGAACTGTACATAGAGAGGCCATGATTTATATGTTCTCATTCCAGATATTCCATAAACACTTTAGCAATGTGAATTTCATTTCCAGGACAAGTGCTGCCACTTAGTTGCAAGCAGACTATTTCATTCCCAGGCATTTAAAAACAGCTAGTAAAAAGTTGAATGAGAAACTGCTTAAAAATACTTATTTAAAGAGGGAAAGGTGCATGGGATCATCTGAGGAAACAAAAAGTTTGGGTGCTTCTAACTTTATGAAACTTAGTCATACACCTCCAAATTAAATCCCTTTAAAAAACAGGAGGATAACAAAGGGTTATAGGGTGTGGTTGCATCAAAAAATAAACCATAAAAATGTGTTTGAAAGATATTATCAAAATGATCGATTTGTTAAAGCAGGTTGCACAGGCCTGGAAACTCTGCTATAGTCTTTCTAAGCTCTTGGCACCTACCATTTCAGGAACTTTGTCTCCCTCCAAATAGCATCAGGCAATATGACAGACACCTGCCATAGGTGACTTCTCTCTACTTTGTCCCCAGAACTGTCTGTGCTGTGTTGCATTGTGAGAGTTTTAAATGCCCATGCTGTTCAAAACCTATGGAGGAAGGCAGGGAGGAGTACTGCCAGAAAGAATGGAAAGGAGTGAGATTTCTCGTGGCTTGTGTGCATGTAGTTTACACCTTGAGATTAATCTAGAACAGAGAACAATCTTTTGTCTCCAGCAAAAATGGAAAGAAAAGGTAATGTTTAAAGGCAAAGTGTAAGATTACCTGCCCCTCCTACAAAAGAAACAAATATTCTTGATTTAAGGTGCTATGTCCTCAATACCACATGATGAACATGTGCAATTCTCTTTTGAGAGAGCTGGTGATGAAAAAACAGCCCATGACCTCAAGTCACTTCATCTTCTTAGGAACTCCCATCCCCAAAAACTCTTTTCTGTCTATATCCAACTGACACTAAACAATTTGAAAGCATACTTTAAATAAAAACAAAGAAATATTAGAAAGATTGAAACTCCTGGTTTCCTCAAAGGTCTAATGGCTTAAAAGGCAGACTTCAAGAAACTCTGTTAATAAAAAAATAGTTCTAGCTTCTTCTCTTTAGCAATTTGTTCTGGATGATGTCAGCTTGTTGATGGAATAACAGCTCAACCCCACATTTAACAGAGCTGTGTATTGTCATAAAGCAATGTAACAAACCTATAAATCAAGGTGAGTACTTTTTTTTCTGTGCCTTAAAGACCTCTTTTGAGAAGAAGCATTATGTTCTCAAACTTTGAATATTCACATTTTCAGGACTTTAAAAAGGATTTTAGGCATAACTTCAGTGTAACCTTTCTTTTTAAAGAATGAAAGAGTAAAAATAAAGATTTAGAAATATATTGGGTTTCCACAGCAAGAGTCTGGTAATGGGAGGGAAGGAGGTCCAGGGGTGGCTCCTCTGCCTCCATGTCCAGCATAGCCGATACCAGATGGCTACAAGATGCACCCATCCCCACCCAAGGCTGAGAACCAAGAATAAACTTAAGCCTAGGAAGAAGCAAATGGTGGCAAGGTGTTTTTCAAGATTTGTTTTACTTTTCATTATCCTACTCCAATTCTCATTGATGATAAATTCAGCTAATTTTCCTTAAGTCAGGTCTGTTTTGTGTGTGACAATAATTGATTAGTGATTTCTCCCTGCCCTTATCAAATCATGAACCTTTCATTATATTTTGCTCTCTCCTGTCCAGCTGAGGAGGGGAGTGATACAGAGGCTTTGATGGGCACCTGGCATCCATCCAGGATGAGAAAAGAAAAAGGGAAAGATACAAACCGGCACTGACAGTGTTCTTTCCTACCAGAGTGATTTCTGCCATGTTATGCTGACCTTGGTCACAGCAGAAAATGCCTCAGAAGCACAAGAGCTATTAGCAAAGAAAACTTGCCTTTGACTGAATCAATGAATAGCCCCAAGACTGTCTCTCCTTTGTTTGTGTATGTGTTGTTGTTTGAGTTTCTGAAGCTTGATCATCCTAATAGGACTGAATTTTTCTGTAAGGATTGATGCTGCATACCAGATTTCCTCTATTCATCATGAAAGTACTGACATACTATTGTCACAAACATAAAAGGACCTACTTAATCCAACTAGCACTGAATTCTCTACCAATTAATTTCGGGTGAGTCTCCTGGTCAGAACAAAAAATCAAGAGTCAAGCAGATGCTAAGACTGAGTTTGAATTGAGGCATTGAGTCATTGGATGACCTTGTGGACAGTCTCTTGACCTCTGTGAGCCTCAGCAACCCAACAGCACCTCTGGGGAAAGGCAGGACCTCACTGCATGCCAGATGCTGCACCCAAGCCTTCCAGGCTAAGCTACAAAACAGTAAAAGAAGCATGCTAATACAGAAACATTTCCTCAATGATTCAACTGACCCCGCTGACTACTTCCTCAAAGGCTGAGAGTGACCAGGAAGTCAGTGAGGAACAAGAATGATTTCACTTGTTCTTGCTGGGTGGGCTCCACTCACCATTTAGCTGCAGCTAATCCAAGTGAGATTGCCAAAAATTCCTTTAAAAATACATTGCCAGGTGTTGGCAAGACAGAAAGTACAGGCAGAAGCACCTGTGGGTGTGCTGAGCACAGCTGTACATGGACTACTAAAGAAGTTTCCATGGTGTACATGTCAGAGTGCTGCCACCCTGAGCATGTCTGGCTGGGAAAGAAGGGAAACGCAGCAAAATTCAAAAAGTTTCAAATCCATGGAAGACAAGGATCACTCACTGACGTTTTCCAAAGATTTCTGCACAGTCATTTCCTCTCTGAAAGTGCGTAGTATCCCTTGTTCTCCATCAGTACAATTGGTTCTGCTCATCTCCACAGACAGTTTATGCAACTTGTGATCTGACTTCCCCTGAGGAAACAGCTGTCCCACTGTGGGATATTATTGTCCCCATCACTTTATAGGCAACACTAATATGAGCCAGTGGCTCTGGCACAGGGCACAAAAATGCTCTGCATGCTTTTCAGAGCAAAATCACTCAGGTCAGTTAAGGAAGCCCTGTCCTGTTCAGTAAAAGCTAGCTACTGGATTAGACAGGATTAGGTAGTTTATATAAATTATTTTCTCATTTCACATCACTGGATTGAAGAAAATAATGTAGACAATGAGGAGCAAACTTTACCATAGAAATAGGACTCCACTTCCCAGCTGAGTGTTCTGATTTCTAGATATGGACATCATGACCCCCTGTTCCTGCATTGCTGGTCATAATCTATCAGGAGAGACAGAAAATCCCTTTACCCAGAACACATCACAAAAGACAGTGACTGAAGGCACTCCATTGTGGTGTGGAAACAAGGGGTCCTGAAGCAATACTGCAATGATTGGTAATTACATCAAAAGGTATGCCTTTTATACTGCTTTAAGTTAATTTAGTCCAGTTAGATGTTATCTAAAGGTGTCTAACAAGTCCATGAGTATACTTCATTTAGGGCATGCATTTTCTGAACCCCAAACAATCTTAGCTCACCTGAGCAAAGGCAAGAAAGTTAATGAAAATACTCAACAGAGAAATGGATCTCGTTCCTAAACCTTATATAAAATTTTTAAATGTTTTGAAGATTTACTGTAGAGCTGTTTTTAACATAACAGCATATTATTCCCAAGCAAGTTTTGTGTGTGTTTAGAAAACAGGATGAAGACACAAAACAAAACTAAAAACATACTATCATGTGAAGATCTCTCTGTAAAGAATCACATTCTCTTTGCTAGGCATCTAACAGTGCACAATAAAACTGAAACCATATCTGATGCTTTTCTCAATAGTAGGAAAATGTCCCACTAGTTTCACCAGGATCACAAATAAATGCTCTCTTGGACTTAGTATAACTTCTCCTTCTGCTTTTAACTTCCTTAGTTTTATGTATCACAGACAGTAAGGACTGAAAAAGCCAGCTTCAAGTATTCATAAATATTAAAAATATGCTGTGCCATTCTACAGCAAGGAAGCTTGTAGTCAATGTGATGCATTTAGCAATGTCCTTGAGTTACCTGTATTTAGGATGTAACCTAAAACCACAGCTCTTGACCACTTTTATAGCTGTGAATGGTCCCCTGGCTCCTTTCATTTGAGCAGGGGTGTTAACCCCAGTGTCCTGGCTTACTTCCAGCTTACGTAATGATATTATGCTGCCTTAAATTCTCCAAGAGGTCCTAACTGTGGAAGCTATTCTTCACTTTCTCTTCCTTGAGAAACATTGCTAGCAGAAAATATCTACCAATCTGTGTCTGAGAGCTGGCCAAATTTCCCCATTGGTGTAAATGGTCTCTGTCTACAATATATAAACTTGTGCAGACATGTGCACACCTATGTGTCTGGGTTTTTGTGCTGACTGCTTGGATATGGATAAATATGGATAAATATATGGATAAATACACATGAACATATTTAGAGTTTTACTGGAATAGTCTTTTTAGCAGAAGGAAATATTTTTCAGCTTTAACTGGTTATGGCATTTTTGAAGGAACTATGTAACATACAGAGCAAAAAAAGAACAAAACCTGAGAGTATTTAATTAAGTGACATAAGATGCCTATGGCAGAGGCAGGAACTTAACCCAAGTCTCAAGATTTCAGCTTTCAGTATGACATCATTTCTTTCCCTGAAGAAACGCTACGTAATATAGTGCGAAATATATAACAAAAGTATAGCTATATGTAATATAACGAAGCATGTGTAATGAAGAATGTGTAGTATAACAAAGAAATATAATTATCTAATCTCATCTCTGAAAAGAATTTCCTCTTGGAGGGAAAAGAAAGTACTGTATCTATTTTGGGATAGGTATCTACAGAACAGTGTTGAAGACTTCTCAAACAATTAAAAACTGGATGCCTGAACCCCCATTCTGTTTCTGCCCCTTTAGTCACCATTTTCACTTCATTTTACTCCTCTAATTCTAAGGATGAAGTTGACATAGCTACATAAGGGAGCCTTTACTACATTGAAGAAGACTACCACACTCTCTGTCAAAACCATGGAAGAGTGTGCTCAACTTCTATCACTGAAACTGATTTCCATGTATTTCATGACTCAGTATTTGCATCCTGGTGGTGTAATAATATAGCAATATAACCTTGTGGGTTTTGTTAGAGAGGGAGCGTAACTTGTGGTTTGACACATCTCTACTCTCTCTCCATACAATTACTTTGCAAATACGTTGACAGAGGGCAAGGGAGAAGGGATGATAGATTTTTTTAGCATTCACTATGACAGAGCACTCTGAAAAATCTGTGGCCTAATGATTTTTCTGTCACAGATTATGTGCCCCTGTTTTTTCCATTGCAGAACTGCAATAATTTTTAATGAACTCATAAGAGTATTGTGAGGTTGAACATAGCATTGTCATGGTTTGTAAACTACTTGGAGATTTTTGGCTAAAAGGTGCTGTAATAGTGTAAAGAAGTTAATTGAAATTACAGGAGACAATTCCTAATGTGTATCTCTGTGTTTATGAGCAGATTTTTCACCTTGCCCTCATGGAATTTAAGAAATAAAAAACACTCAGCCCCAAAGAGCTTACCTCCCAGCAGAAAGTACAGATGAAATGCCAGAAAAAATTTAAAATTATCATCCCCATTTTACAGAGAAAGAACTCAAACATGAACAACATATTTGATTTAGGATGCAAAGAAAAGAAGCAGCAGATGCAGGGATGTAAAGACAGATCTCCTAAAGACCATCCCAAGTGCTTAATTTAGATGAGATTCTAGTTAGCAGAGTCCCTCTACAATCTTCCCACTGCTCAGTCTAATTACTGATTTTTACTGCTGTTAGAAAGGTAAAAGCAGTCCTTTAAAGACCTACAACTAGCTTGGAAACTGAATACAGCAGCATGCTTTGTTTTATCACCTTCTTGTTTAGTTAAGCCTTTTTTTTTCCCCTTTTCTTTTTGTTGTCACATGGAGCTCATGAAACTCCTTAGTTTTGATAGTGTTTTTTATTATGAGGATTTCTTTAGGTAGCTGAAGTGGCTGAGAGCAGGGCTTGCTGAGGAAGTGCTCAGCCATGGCCCACTGGTTGGTGTCAAAAGGCCAGCATCTGGTACCATTCTCCCGGTGCTCAATTGCTTCTTTCTTTCAGCTCTTTTCAGACCAAGGTACAACTTGAGAAGTGCACTTTGTGTTATAAAAGCCCTGATAGAATGGCAGCTTTATGTGCATAAATCTGTTCTCACTGCCAACACCACAACTTAGCCAAACAGCAACTGCAGCCACAATACCAGGAGGCCAAAGTTTTCTAAGACTTAATTTGTCACCTCGTCTCTTGCAAGTAGCTGCCTACAGAACTGAATATGACCTTAAATTTGATTCTCCCATTGTACACAAGCTACAGAGAAAATTGAAAAGTGTTGATTTACTGTCCCATAGATTTTCTCCATTTTTCTTTACTTATTTTCTTATGTTCTTGACAAAATTATAAATTTTTGTTTAAATATTAAGGAAAAAAAACGCAACTGAAGCAGTGACACAGACATGGCTAACTGTCAACAAATCTATGTAAAAATCAACTGTCAGAATTTACTAATCTGAACAAAGGCAGTTTAATTTTGATTTTATTGAAATATAAAATTTCCTCAAATTAAAACCAAATGAATATATCTTTATAGTCAAACTGAGACTCAACCAAGGCAGACAGCATCGAGTGCTAGTTCACAGAGTGGGGTCAGCACTCTTTCTTCACTGCCTTTGCCAATGTTTATGTTTTTTTCTAATCAGGGGAAAATCAGAGCCATGTGGACACCTAGAGGAAAAACAGCAGGTCTCAAAATGTTATTGGCAGGGTGAAATTTGTGATTCTCCCATGGCACTTAGTTTTTTTGTCAACTTTATTTCAGTTACATTTTCATGTTAATGTCTTCTATTTTGTAAAGTCGTTTGGGCTGGAAACAAATTTTCTCATGGCTTTTATTGAATTGTAGAGCAGCCATTCCCAGGTGGAACTCCTATAAAGAAAAGCTTTATTTTAATCCACAGGCCTAAATCTAATATATAACTTCTCTATTCTTATAAGGCATAGGTTAACACAGCAGGTGTTTCAAGTTCCTGGGAGATGCATTAAATAGACAAATTTAAACCATGATTAATAATGATTTTTTTTTTTAATTTGGAAGGAAAGGAGAATATGAAATTTCAGTCAGGTACATACTATAAACAGCTTTAGGATACAAATAACCTTCATAACACCTGCATGTGGGGAAACAAAGTAATATTTTAGAGTGTGTTTAATAGATCAAGTCAAAAAAACCCCACCACTAAATGAAATATTGCAATGCAAGTACATAGCAGTCATAATTTTTAAAAGAGGTACCCAAAATAATGAACAAACAGCCAATAACTAGAAAATCACCCGAAGTAGTGAATTCAAAGGGCTTATTAAAAATATCAAATTTACCTCTTAAAAGACCTGTGTAATTACATGCATCATGATAAAGCATGCAGGGTAGGCAAGGCAAGAATGTGCTGTAAATTCTGGACAATCTATGGCTGTACACGTGCAGAAAACACAGCAGGTTCCCAAGCACATGGAAGCATAAACATTCAGGAGAGCAGGCCTGAAGTCACTTTGTAATGCTCCATTACGGACCTGCCTGGCTTGGAAAATTTTGACTCTCTTACAGTTTTGTCAGCAGAGGAGCTGAACACATCAAGGGTCAATGGGATGTGCCACATGTTAAACAGTTGGCACATAGCTTCAAACAAAGCCACCAGACTGTGGGATATGAATTCTGTCTTTGCTGGTATCAAACCTCTTCCTTAGGCACTAAGAAAAAAAAACACTTTTGTCCTCCAGTCTTAGAGACTTGTGTTAAACACAGCTATGGCAGGCCTGAGGGTGCACGCCAGAGCTCTGACTCACTAGGGTGAATGAAAAAAATATGATCTGTGAAAGAAGATAAAGGATTTTTGTTACATTTCTTTTAAGTCAGAAGAGCTAATCTCAGGGCAGATTCCAGAGTTTATTCATGTGAAAATCACTGTATAAACAATCTGAAGTTCGCCTGACTGTATTATGTGTGTTTAGGCTGAGTACTGGGAGTGGTGTGTTTATCCATTCTATACATGATAGGATGCTGATTTAGATAGTAGCTATAGATTGGACACCCAGTTAATACCTAATCTTGAGGTGTAAATCTTTTGGCTGACTCTGTTAAGTCTGTTGGAAAGAGACTGTGTTATAGTTTCTTGGAAGTCCCTTATGAACCCAAGAGGTGATTATTTAACATCTTGGTTTCTGATCCCACTTAGTTTACTCTCATTACTATCTGTCAGAAGATTATTCATGATGAGTCATTATTTACAAAGAAATGAGTGTGGCTATCCAAGAAGACTTCAGTGACTACAAGCCAAATCCCCAAAACAAACTTTGTGAAGTTACAAAAGCAAAAGCAATCAAGTAAAAACTGTACCTCTGGGTTACCCAGATGTAAAGGAGGTTATAAGGAGTGTATGAATATTGTCTTTCCTTCAAGTAATGAAAACATCCAAGGGGATGTTAAAAGAGTTTGGGGCAACTGGTGTCAGTGAAATGTCTATGCATTTCACCTTCTGAAACTGAATGTACTCTTCTGCTATTAAGACAGAGAGGAGACTTGTAGCTGCTTAAAAATGTCTACTAGCCAACACGCATTCCTCTTGATCCTGTAAGATCTGTGATCCAATAGGTTACAAAAGTCTGAGATATACCAATCAACATAAGCTGAGTACTCTGCTGGCTTTGAGTGTGGGGGACTATTTTCTCCAGTGATACTTTTTGACATGAATAAGACATGCTGGTTTTTTCATCTGAGTTGCGTTAAATAACTGAACAGTTACTTGTGGATGTTGGATTCGATATGGGGAAGTAAGTTATGGTTCATAATTTAATACACATAGTGGATTTGAAATGGTCTCTAAAGAAGCTCAGAGGAAAACTCATATACAAATGCTTATTGGTTTGCTTTAGATTTGTGTTCATACAGAGAAACCAAGAAGCATACATAACAAGAACTTGGTGTTTCTCCAGCTATCTGAACCAGTATTTCATTTTAAATATTTCCATGTGTATATGAAGCTGAAATATTTTTTATGCAAACAGCCATGATATAATTCTCTCTTTGAAGTTACTAGGCACAATAAATAAAAAAACACACCAGAACAATAACATTGAGAATTTGATTTTAGAATATCTTATGAAACAGACATATCTTCAGGGTGGTTAGCTGGTGGGAAGGTATAGCAGGGCACATACAGCAATGACATGTGACATGTTTTCATTCCTCCTATAATATTCCAAGTCAGTAGAAGCCTAATTTGATGACCAGTCTCCATGAAATATGGTGATACTCTCAGTAAAATGACAAAATTGCCAACCTGACTGACAAAAGTTCCAACCTGATTTACAGAGTGAGTCACACACATTCTTTAAGAACCTTTGGGTAAGAAGACATTCAGGCTGCCTTGAGTCCTTCATTCTTTTTGAAGCTTCAACATTTACCACATACAGCACATGGCTAGTATAATATAGTATGGCCAGATCTCAGGCTAATTATTACTTTTTCTTAACTCTGACAAGTACACAAGATGAGATGTTCAATCTAAACACCACACAGACTACATGCTGAGCTATAGATCATCCCACCTCCATATACCTCAGTGAAACTAGGGTATATGGTTTCTATATATAACCTATATAGGGTTAGGTCAGCTAACACAAGCTGGGTACCTTCATTTCTTCTCTGCAAAATGGATCAAGCAGCATATGTATTTCATTTTACATCCTGAGTTGTGGATCTGTCTCTGGGACATCTGACAACACTCTTGATAAGTTAAAGATTTGGTGAGTCACAGTTAGTTACTGATCGAAGTATCCCAAATCCTCCCTGCCCAGAAGGAGGATTGAAAAATGCCATGGACACAATGCCCATCTGTAATGAGTAATAAAGCTTCAGCTGTTTATGTGGAGATGGATGTTCCCACTCCAGTGTTGTTGATGGCTCCATTCTGCAAGATGTCAGCAAAATACTTGAGCACTTGTGACTTTCATGAACAAAGGACAACAGAATTTCTCATCTGCTAATACGCTTTGTGTTAAAAAGTCAATTTGACTCGAAGTCACTGCTGCAAAGTTCTTTCACTCTGTAGAAGAGTCAGGCACACTGAAAAGTTGAACTTCAGTTAGGATTTTTGAAGGATAGAGTTAAGAAGTAAAAGAAAATTTTGGGTTTAAGGTTAAAAAAATTTTGTCTTTGGTGTTATTCCCATATGATCAATGGACATATAGTAGGGGTGAATTTTACTTGGCATGTTTAGCTAACACTTCATCAAAAACTAATTTTCCTACATCTAATCACCCAACCAGCCTCTTTCAGTTTTTATGGTTTAAAAAAATGGGAGCTGGTGTCACTGACATCATAGATTTTCTTCTACAGAAAAGGCAGGAAATTTCACCTCACTTCTAACTTGCTGTGCAATAATCACAAAGTGTCACTTTGTTTATTAACTTTATGTTGACACACAATTGCAGTGTGAGAGTGACCCCACAGTCCAGTCGTAGCAATCACTGGCAGGTTAGGTTTGACTTAAAAAATGCCCCCTCTTGCACTAAAAACAAGTGCAGCCCCATCCAATTGCCAAACTCAACACCCAGCTGCTAAAGGCAAGCTGAATGTTGCACCAATGTGACAGCAGGTGAGCCAGAGAACTTCTAAGTGATATTATTAATTGTTTAGAGAAAGAAATCCTAATGAGGGCTACAGGGTTTTGTTGGTTACACAGCCTTTGCAAAGCCAGCTCTGGAAATAATACATAATATTTACTTCTGAAATCAAACCAGGTATTTTTATCTTATGGTTCTTTCTTACAACTATCATACTAGAAAAATTTAGGAAGAAATAGTGACACAGGAAAAAAAGTGTATTTGCTGCTGTGAAGATGCAGAAAGGCACAGCTGAGTACAAAGTACTAGAGAGAATCCTGAGTGTCAACATCTGTGTTGTTGCTGTTGCAGTCATTGACACAATACAATTCTCTTCAAAACTTGGTAGGCTTCACATTAAAATCAGTTGGATTTTTGTCCCCTAATACTTGATTTTCATTTTTTTCATCATTCTGTTTGGTTTTTTGTTTCTGTTGTTTCAGTGGTAGATTCCAAACACAGTGCAGTCAAGATACTACTAATTTTTCTTTCAGAGAGTGTCATGGAATAACTGCTTCTGAAACCTGACATTATCATTAATTCAATAGGCAAAAATACAGTTAAAACAAAGGAACTACATCTTTTCACATTTATACAAAACATTTGCTCTGAAATTCCGTTAAAATATTAAATTTTCTGCATTAAAATTGTTACTGACGCAGTCAAATAGAAGCTAAAACATCACAAGAGACAATTTATAAGCATGTATCTAGACTGCATAAAATATACTGTTCCCTGGAACCCTGATTCCTCAGCTGGTTACTAAGCAAGACATAGCAGAGCACACCATGACTCTGCACTGTTCCAGGCGGATGTGCTTCCTTTCCAAGGAAAGCGTGGCAAGGAAGGAAGTGCACTTGAGTGTCATCTTTATATGACTCTGGTGCTTTAGACAGAGAACATATTAACTCTGTTTTTCCAGATATTTTTTATGTATTTTCCTAACACCCCAAAAAATTCTGATAGGCCACTTTTCAGATTAAAATTCACTTTTAAAAATTGCTTGGTCATGTGGGACCAGACTCTAGCCATATTACCCTTAAAAAATACAGTAATCAGATGGGTTCCTAAGAGTTTAATGTCTGACAATAGAAATGTTTCATATTCCTAAGGACCCCATTTGAAGAATTCTTTGAATTTTACCCTTAGATTTCTATTGCATCTTTCTGAAAAATTCTTTGACAAAAGAAGTGTTAGCAACTGTATCTAAGGGTCTGAAGTAAAAATGTGATTCATTGCTGTATGTGGGGTTGTGGTATTTATACAACCACAAATATCTGGGTGAATGGAGTCTCAATTTTAGAAGTCTTAATTCTTGGTGTATGCATTGTGTCTGGTTATTCCATTGTAAAATGAAACCATAAATTGCACATGCCCTGAGAGTAGGGCGTGAAGCTTAATGTTTTATCTGCTTCAATTATTCACCATTTTTTGCTTTCAAATTTATATTGTCACTACGGCTCAATAACTAGGTGATCCTCATTATTTTTCTTTATAGTTTAGAAAGCTTGTTAAAAGTCTTTGTCAGAAAACAGCTATATGATTTTTATAGACTTTCATTTTAAGTTACAGAATTGTTGGCTTTTTCACATTTTTAAGTGAAAGGTTCCCTCCCTTTTCTTAAGATCAATTTCCATTTCAAAATCTAGTCTTCTGCAGCAAGCCACTCATCCTGTAAGCATTTTAAGATGTCAGAATTAATTTCAAGGAAACACTGTACAAATATCACAACAAAGGTTCTTCATTTATCCAGCTGGACTTCCGATATGAAATTCGAAATATATTGGCCCAAAGATCTTGACCAAGCTTAGAGAAAAAGTTCTCCAAAATATTAAAAATTATCACTGTAAGAGAGCTATATTCCTCCAGGCTTATTAATACAGCCTGATCTTGAATTCTAGAATTCCTCTCCCTGGCAGTGTACAAAACTCTTTCAGATGTTTCTTCCCATGAGGACCTTGGCTCTGGTTTTTAATCTTATCCCAGCAAAGCTTACTTGAACCATACACCTGAATCCCTTCAGACTACCTCGGGTCACTATCCCTGGATTGATGGCAATTAACACATTCAGTCTTTCACTTAAGCAGCTACACAAATATCTTCATATTCATCAGAGGTAACTGGAGGTGAATGCCTGAGCAGCTTCAGGTCACTGCCATCACCATCTGCTTGCTGACCATGTGAGGTCACAGGCTCCAGTCTCTGCAACCTGCTTGAATCCCAGTGCAGGCACCTGCAGCCCGGGGATTCAGCTGGACCTGAGCTTGGCTGGGAAAGAAGATAGGGAGCTAAGAAGGCTAGATGAGGCAATAGGGTTGTACTGATTTTCAAGAGACAAAACAGTTCAGAGAAGATGACAGAATGACATTGGGAGTCTTCTCGGGACAAGGCGGGGACAGGGCAGGAGATTATCTTTTTCTACCTGTGTGCACACACAGCCCCAGAAATCTGACCAGACTCAGGTTCTTCGTCACTGGAAATTCCAGGAGATCGTGTGTTAGTCTCTGCTGTGCTGCTGCAGAATCCTGCATTCACATAGCAGATGCAGCCCTTCCCTAAGAAAAGGGTGTGCCAACTAATCCTTCACACTTACTGCTACTGATCTCAGACTACAAAGCTCGTTCTCAAGAAATGGGGAAACAGTTTCACCCGTTCTAATTCTCCTAAACTGTTTATTCCCTTGGGCAAAATAATCAGCTAACACACCTGTGGAACACGAGTGTGGAGCAGGGGAAACCCAGCAGGGAAATTCCCTGCAGCCACGGCTGCCTGTGCTGTCATTGAAGTGTGCCCAGGGTCTAATGGCACATTAGGTGGGCATTGATCTCAGCCAGTTTATGAGGTCTGTTACAGAATTGAATCACTTGCTGCTGAATCCCATGGAGCAGAAATTGCTACTTCCTAAGCTAATCCATTTTCAAATTAGCTTCCAATTGTGACAGACGACCTCACTGAAAATCAGTTTACCTAATTGCTAATACTCACTAAGGGAAGAGAAATCAATCTTTATATCTCTTTCTTTGCCCTATTTTTCTTAATATTTCTCACAGCTTCCTTTCACACTACTCCAACTGGGAAGACAACCTTTATGAGAAAGCTAAGATAGCTTAATTGTCTATTCCAATTCAGAAGTCAAGAGGAGTAAAGGGAATCGATGACTGCCACTGTTTCACTGACAGGGGAGTTGAGAATGTGCAGCTTTCCTAAATCGTTACTTACCATCCATAACAGACAAAGATACAGAGATTTCTGCATAAATAGACTGTTTCTTGATCATTGTGTCTAATTATAGACAGTTCATTTCTCAGTTAATAATTGTGGAAAGGGAAGACTTGATGCCCATGTAACTGTTAAAAATCTATAGCAGAAGAAATCACAGCTTGTCTCATATATCTGTTCTACATTACTTTCATTATGAGAAGTGGAGGATGTTTTGTTTTGTTTTTTTTTCCAATTTCCAAAGTAGGCTATAGGTACAGATGAAAATGTATAGAGAATATCCTATAGAAGAATACTTCAAACTGAAGAAAATACAAAATCAAACCAATTAAAATAGGCACATCCCATTAAAAAAAAAAAAAAAAAAAACACAACAACAACAACAAAAAACTTCTAATAGTTCTTTTTTTAAAAAGTCTCCCTACATCTAATTACAGAGATCTTTTTCTGGTACAAAATAGCATCTCAGTTTGAACCCTCCCTAATTTTGATGACACTGAATTCCAAGCAGATACCTCTTCAAGGCAAACTGACACATTTATATGTGCTATATATTCTATGTAATAGCAAAAATACTTACATGTACAGTACAAATAAGCTCTGAGTACCATAGAAAGTTTTCAGTATTTTTTACGGTATTCTGAATCATGTAAAACTATGAAAATTTACTAAAAGAATGAAAAAGGAAAAATTAGGCACTTAACATTTATTCAGTAAAAAATTCATACAGATCTATCCAAGCTGTTTTTCAAAGCAATCAACACAAATTTAGTAACTAGAAGTTCATCCTACACTGACTTAAAATAGCAGGCAGGGAGAAAAGGATGTCTGTGCAGCTGAGTAAGGGACAGTCCAGATTTTCATTTTGCTATGTCAGCTGGCTCAGAAACAAATCTGCATTTCCTCCTGGGAAGATACAGATGTACTTTTTAAATAACAAAATAGCCAATATGTCTCTAAATATGATTATCATAACCACATATAACTTGTTGTACAACTATGTTCAGCTTCATAGGTAGGGCAGAAAGCCAGAAAATGTGGTGAACATATCCTCTTCCTCAACCCCTTGACCTACGAGTGTGATGTTTATCTTCATGCTGACATTCCTAAAAATCTATATTTCCCCCTTGAATCAAGCTACCATATACTGAGAACAGGATAGCAACTTATGTTCTTCTGGCATTTTAGAAACATTTTTTTGCTGCACACATTGCCTTGCTTTTGCTTTCCTTTTGGATGCTTCTGTCCTCATTGAGTCCACAGTTTATTTCTGGCTGTGTGACTCTGCAGCCATTCCTGGTGGCATGCTAGAAAGAATCCCAAGGAAATGTTGTGGCTTGTGGTTTCAAATGTCAGTTTTACTATGTCCCTGAAGCTTAGACATGAATGACATGTTGACCTTTGAAGTAGCATTGTCCTGGGACATAGCTGAGATTTTCTATTAGAGTGAGGTTTGCCTTTAAGAGAAGAGGAATGTTCAGATAGCCTGATTGGTACTTGGCCCCTGGCTAGGCTAAAAGTATAGCTTTCCCTCTCAGGCCTAATTCCTAGCACAGGAATGCAGAGACAAAAAGAAACACAATAGGGAGATAAATCTAGCAGAAGTTAATCCAAGCAACTTTATAGGCGTTTGTGCTCTAAATTGGAACACGTACTTCTTCCTCTGGTTATTTCATCCATTTTTGACTGTGCCTAATATATCATTAAAGTGCTATTATAAAATTTAAATGGATTGGTGAGTGTGTTTTTCTTAGGGGAAATATTTGTGAGAGATCCAAAGTAATTGGATAAGGTATAGCTTATTTGCTTTAGAGTTCTCTAATCACCATTCATATGGAACTCAGATTCCAAAATATTTGGACCCCCACTGGAACAAATAGAAGTGTTGTAGGAACAGAAATGCACTGGTGACCTCAGAACAATTTTTAATAATCTTAAGTGCTGCTTCCAAATACTAAAATCTTTTGAAGCGATGTCTAGCTATTTTTCTATGATATCTGGGGATAAACTCAATTCTTTATTTATCTAAGCAGGGGTTCTCCTTCAGTGAATTTCATAATATTGAGGAAGCTAATTGAATTAAGTAATTATAAAAGGTACTAGAGCAAACCCATGAAACCAAACTCATGTGCTATTTAGAATGCTCAATGTCATTGTAATTTTCTCATCTCATTTAAAAAAGTCTTCAGAAATGAGATTTAGTCAATGTTCATGTAAATTTAGATTTGAGATAGGAACTCCAACAAAGTAACCAAATGTGGTGGATGAACTCATAGCATGAAATAAGTAAAAAGATACCATCCAAATACATTAAATATTTGTAATTGTTTTCTGACAAGCACTAATGAATCTGATGGTAGACAAGATAATGATCTGAAATATTAAAGTCATCTCCTATTAGCACTACTCTTCTTCCTTTTCTCAAATCCCAGGAATAACAGATACCATATTTAAACCCAACGTTGCACCACAGATATGTGACCTAAACAACCAGAAAAGTAAAAAGTGAAGCTCAGCTGGAAGAAGGAGAAGCAACGCTGTATGGAATGGCAGCCAAAAGAAAGGACACCTAAACTGCTGCCTGCAGAGCCACATTAGTTCAGAAACTCACCTTGCACAAATATCTTATCAATTAAAAAGAAAGGAAAAAAATAAAAAATAAAGGATGTTGTTAATTTTGCAACTAACCATTTGAAAATGAGTAGAATGATGCAAGGATGTTATATGTAAGGGGAGAGAGAAATCAATGATTTCCTTTTCCATCTACATATTATTATCACAACCTTTATTTCTGATCACAGGCAGTTGAGCCTTAGACTGCTAATTCTAGGAAAGGATTTCTCAGGAGTTTGCCATTCACTAACCAAATTAAATCATCAAAGTTCCCTGAAATGGAAGAAATCTCAGAAACAGAGGCCATTGACTCTTCAGGGTAAAAGAAACCTTCAGCTGCCAGCATTTTCAATGAGCTCCAGGTTGGGAAACTGTGACTACGGCTTTGGTGTAAGAATTCTTCCCTTCTAAAGACAAAGGAAATACAAACTTGCTTATAAAGCTAAACTTCATTGAAAGATAAAGACCTGTCACTAAATACAGCAGCCCTGCTCATCAATGCATGTTACTATGGAGGACAGTGAATCTGTGACCCTTTCCTCTCTCAGCCTCAGTGCCCTCTAAATTAATGTTCTTTTCCTGCTCTTTCTCATGGGAAACATAATGACAAAACCAAATTTTTGCAACCAAAAATGCTACTTTCTCTGAACGTAAAATAACCTGTATTAGAGGACTGAGTTTTTAACATTAGTATTTTTAAATTAAAAAAAACCAAGCAGCAACTAGTTTTATTCTATTACATCACTGCAAACGTACAAAAGTAGACTTAATTTATGCAAACTTTGAAGATCTTTTACTCTCTCATGCTGACAAGAAGTAAAGCTGAAAATCAAATGTTATCATCTCTGTATAAACTGTCTATTAGTATAAAACATATTTTTGTTATGACTTCAAAACTAGGCTTATATCTGAAGGAATCTACAGAATGGGTGTCAAGATTTTTTCATTAGACATTATCTGACTATTGACAGATTTCATAATCACATAATGATTCTGACTGGAATTGTGGAGTACAATCCTGCCAAGAAAAAGATGCATCTGCATAAAACATGCATTATATATTATAACATTTGTAAAATGATAAATTATCTACTGCAGCTTTATAGGAAAATACTATTATGTAAAACTAAAGAAGTGCAACTGCTGCTTAGAACAGTTTGAAAGGAATTGTTATTACTGGAGTTCAATAGGTGTCTCTTAAAGTTCTTGAGATTAAGTGTAGTATTGGACTAAGCATAGCAAAAACCATATGATCGTGAAATGTCTGTATTATCTTTTTTCTCATAAATTATCATGAACATACCAAGATGATATGCATACAAGAGAACAGAAGGAGAAACACAGTATCTACTATGCTGCTGTCATGAGTGACATTTTAATTGGCTCACAAGCGAATGGGGACTGCAGTATGTTTAGACTTAATTTCCACATGTACAGTACAGCCATTACAACTAGATTCTTCTACATCTGGGAATTAGTTTATAGCATTGCAACTGCTGCTCATCTGCTCTTCTGCTGCCTCTGCCATGAACATGAGTCTTGACAGAGAATCTGTGGCTGGATAAAATAGCTCTCAGACATTAATGTAGTCCCTTTAGGTATGCTAGTAAAGAACACACCTCTGTAAGCAGAGGGAAGTCACAGTGTTTAGAATTGGAGCCAAGTAAAGCAGGGGTGGGAAACTGAATGATACTTCTTGTGCAGGAAGGGGAAAGGCAGGGTGGGTGAAAGGTCCAGTAGGTACAGCAACACAAACACACAGCTGGTGCTGGAATCCACCTTGTGAGGATTTACTGCTGTTCCATGCAGCTTTCAGAGCTCAGACCCTGAACAAAGGCCATCTGCATTACAGATGGATGGGACTTCTCCAGGAAAGTCCCTTTCCTATCCAAAAATTATGATTTGCTAGAACAAATTTTTTATTATTTCATTTAATGAAAATGAATAGCTTTTGAGAAGGTTTGTGTTTTAAATTTTTCTCAGATAGATCCATCACAGACTAGCCCAAAGGAGTATGTTTGCCTTGACTGTACTTTTACTTAGACAAAACATGAGGATAGAGAATTGATGCATGTGTGTCATGGTCCAGTGAAAATAATTTTGTGTAAATATGCAATGACAATTAGAAAGACTGTATCTCTCCAGGGACATAGGGTGCACAGAGTAACATCCTTGGAGACACTTCACAATCAGGATTTTACCTCACCCTCCTCTTCTTGAGGGATCACCAAGAGCCAAAAAGTGGATGAAATTTGAGCTGTGGTCTCCCAAATTCCCTGAGACACAGAACAGTTGTTCTTAGAAATTTCATTTTTTTATCCCCATCAAGCCATACAGTCTATTTTCCGATATTTAAGTATTTGCACAAACCAAAACAATTGCAATAAAAACAATGAAAAGAGGCTGATTTTATCCTGAGTTTTATTGGAGACATGAGAGAAATAGAGTTTTGTTTTGCTTTTTAATCAGAGGTGATCTTCATAACAATTGAACTATTTTAGAGCATTAATGTAAATAATTTTAGGAAAATAAGGCCATAGGGGTTGAGGATTTTTTTTCCTACCCTGTTTTTCTTTTACACAATTTGATTTAGCATGATGAAGGAAATAAAACAAACTCCTAAACCCTGAAATCTTTCAGAAGCCAGAGTTCTAGTTTTCCAGCCAGCCCTCATCCACATGGAGGCCAAATGCTCTTGTCACGTTATTAATTCAGTCTGCACAAGAAGTTGTGGTTCCCTTGCTAGAGGAACTCTGCTATGAAATGTGGTGCCAGAAAATCTGACAAGTGCCTTCCCTCCCAGTACAATATTTTGGAGAGAGGAAGCCCAGAGCAGAAGGCTCTCTGCGGGTTGCTGTGGGACGGTTTGCATAGCACTTACACTTCTTTGTGATGTGGTTTGAAGGGGGAGAAAGTTGGGACATTGCAACAACCCTTCTCCCTCTCTGTCTCCTGCAGTTTGCACAGCAATGACAGAGAAATCCTAGCAAAAAAGAAGAAACCAGTGTTGTGGCTTTTCAGCCTTTTCTACCACCTTAGAACAAGGTCTAGCAGCAAATCCTAGTAAACCACGCGTTACAGCCAGTGTCTGGGAACACGTATAGGGGAGGTTTTGGCAAGTACAATAAACCCAAATATTTCATGAGAATGAGTGCTTAGTTTCAGATGTTGTCTAAAACCACATTCAACAATATGATATGTGTAGTTTTCTGTTATTGTTATTTTCATTCCCCTTCCCCCCCCCCCCCCCCCCCCCCCCCTTTATTTTAAAATACCTGAGAAGTATCTTTAATGCTTCTTTCCCCTTTCAGGTAAGTATATTAACAGTCAGATTGAGAACCATGAGTGCAAGCATTAGATCTTGGGAAGATGATTGAAACCTTAATAAATTTGAAACCGTTTTCAATTAGTACACAGGAAATTTACTTTGTGAGCCATGACTTGTTTTATTAGTGCCCTGGAGGGCAATTTAGATTGGAAAAATCAGGACATCATTGTTTGCCAAAAAAAGAAAACAGATACTTAGCTTTCATCTATAGTCTGGGATACAGCCATGAAAATGGGACTAAAATATTATTGAGTATCAAAAAATATCTATAAATTGGGGTCAATCATAGTTCCAGAGTGTTGGAAATGACATTCATCCCATCCTAAAGCATGTGGGTATCTTGGAAGTTTGCCACTTGCTAACATACTGCTTTTACTTTTAAATCAACCCAAAGTAAAACCTTTATATTACAGTTTTAATAGGTTCAATTAAGATATGGAAATAGTTGCTAAAGAAGGCAGGAACCCCTTTAAAATTTGTCATAACTTTCAAACTTTAGTCACCTGGGTTTTTTGTGGGGTTACGTAAAATACCCCACTCTCAATTTTTCTTCTCTGTTATTGCTCACGTTCTCAGCTAGCCAGAAATTAAATACTTATATCAAATACATAGAATAGAGAGAAATAGTTCCAGGATATGTATTAATAGAAGCAATCCCTTCTAAAATTATGAATAGCGAGATCAACTTTATTACTGCAAAATTTGTTCTGGCTGTTGTAGTCTGGCCAGTGAGGTGAAGGAGAAGATACACCTGATAAAACAACTCTTAATATGCCTTTGCCTGACATACACAGGCATCAGCTACAAAAGTGTTCCTTGTGTATTAACCTGCCTTGACCTCATCCACCTGAATAAAAGCCTCTTGCAGTGTGGTCTATAATTTTTCAATACTTTTTAATCATACCCACATCATTGCCTTTCACACTTCAGCAAGCTCCTTCAAATGATGCCAAACTCAGATTCAGCAGCACTGGAGCATGGCTTAAACACTCAGGGCTAAATTATTAGAACTCTTTCTTGGTTGTGTAAGGGAGGGAGAAATCTTCTCTCCCTTTACCCCTACTGTGAATGTAACTCCAGGGGTAAAGGACAGAAATATGAGAAGACCCTTGTGTACCTTGCTCCAAATGCAACAGCTGATACATTGGGTGAGAAAAAAAATCTCCAAGAAAACAGTGAAGCACATACTTTCACAGAAGCACATACTGGGAGGATGCAACCCTAAACAAGTATTTGCACCATTTAATATTAAGTTGCATCTCTACAACAAGCACAGTGTAATTAGGCAAAAAATGCAGCTCCAAAAAGAATTCAGAATATCTAAATAAAACTAGTGCTCAAAGCCAATTTCTGTGAGAAGAACCTATACAAATAGTGATTGTAACTACTCCAGAGTCCACACAAGGAAAATTATCCTATGATGAATGACAATTCCTATAAAAAAGGGAACATTAAAAACCACAAGGGTATTAACCTCATGGATTTCCTTTCCCATCTGAAGTTTTAATTTTAAAAATTTGTGCTGGTCAAATCAATCAAAGGTGCGTTAACTGAGCTCTTGTACCTGAAACTATTTCAGACATCCAAGTATCCAGCCAAGAGCTGAACCTGCAAGAGTGGTCTCTTGTAAATGATGCTTCTTCCAGAACAAGACTACCAGGTAAGAAAACAACACTTACAGTTCAGAGCAGTAGAGTATTTACCATCCTATCAGACTTTACACCATGGGCATCTCTGACCCAGAGGCAGAAATACCAGTCTCGATTCCCAGCTCCATGGGAAGAAAGCCTCTGGTGTGGCCATCCACTGAAATTTCCCAAATAAATCAAAATGTATAAACAATGTCCTGTTGTGCCAGATCCCACCTCAGCAACAAGGCATGAATCAATGGTCAGGACACAAATCAAGGACCAAAACTATGGGGCAGATCATGAGCTTTACCTGTGCCTTATTCCAGGCATAGTATCTATCTGTCTCCACCAGATCAGTAGTGTCTGGATGAGCATCTCGCTGAGGTTTTAACAGAAAATTAAGCAAAACCAGTCTTCTAATCCTTTACATGAATTTCAGAGAACTAGTTAGGCCCTTTAAGGAACATATTAAATCTGCACAGAATTCTTAATCCCTGGGAAACAAACAGGAAGAAACTGTTAGTTTTAATTTATTTAAATGTATGTCAAATAAGGAAAAAAAAGAAAAAGAAAAAGAAGAACAAAAGATCTTACCTCACACAGCCACAGGAGTTTAATGGTCAAAGCAAAATTATCCAGTTTGATTGATGCTTCTTTTGATACTCCTAAAGGAAAATAATTTTATATTTAAAAAATACATCCAATTTACAGAAAAAAAAAAAGTTTACCTACTTCTGAACATTAAATAAGAACATAATCAATTACCGTGGCATTGTTTAAAAGCATCCAAAGTCTTGACTGTGTAACAGGGACCATTCTAAATTCACTAAGATTTGGGAAAGTGCATGGCAGGGGTCTTGTGATGACACACAGTCACATTGCACTTATAAAGTATCAGCTTTTTTTTTGCTGTAATGAAGTGAACTCATCTTGGTTTGCAACTGGGGTTTGATAGGATTGTCTCATTATTAGAAAAAAAAAATCCAACCCAAGGAACCTCCTCCATCGCCCCCCAAATCTCTCATTGATTTCCATTGGAATGAAGTTACACCTCCTTATAAATGTAAGCCTAGATGGATGATATGAAAATAAATTCATTTCACCTTTTGAAACATGTCAGTGAAGTTTTACCATGACCCACTCAGTTAATCTCTCCTAGGAGAAGGCCAGGGAGCAAGGGGATGTTCACGTGGGGAGGGGCCATGCAGGTTTGCAGGAGTGCAGCACTGCAAGCAGGTATGCAGGAGTGCAGCAGGTCTGCAGGAGTGCAGCACTGCAAGAACAGACCCCTGGCAGGGGCAGCCTGCAGGAGCACCCACCAGGGAACCTGCTCTGCTCACAAAGTCCCTGGGGGGCATGCAGAACTTCTGGGCACTTCTTGGACTTTAATGTCTACTCAGACACGTATGTGGGCTTTCAAAAGACAAGCTCCAGCTGAAGAAGTTGATCAGAAAGCCAAGTTAAAATTGGAGTAGTTCAGAGCAGTTAACTTTAAATTTCAGCTGTAAAAGAGACCCACACTTGGCTGGAAAAACTCAAATAATTGACCTTTCTACACTTATATGAATGTCTGTTCTCTATCCAGTCTGCCTTTTATTTTTAACCTGAAAAATGTGGAAGAAGATAAAGAAAATGAAAAAAATATTTAAGAAATTCTGCCACTCATTAACAAGAAATTTGCTCACATAAATGGACTTTTCAGGTGCTGGCACAAGCTTACCACTGTGATGCCCATCATATGAACACAGACACCTTGGGCTGTGATTTCCTGCTCCAGGATCTAGAAGACACCCTGGTTGTCAAGATGCTAGAGAGTGACAGGGCTATAGATGAGCAGAGAAAAAGGATTTTCAATACTCTCTGTATGGAATGCATTCATGAAAGATCAAGTCCAAATGGAATTAAACACAGTTGGATCTACAGTTGACTCATTTCACTGAGAATTTCAAATTAAAGATTTCTGTTTGGAACACATGGACTGTGTTGGTTAATTTTGTTATATTTCTGATGGCAGATGCTATGGGACCCTACAGATTTCTAGGATACAGTTTGTATTTTAATATGTGCTTGCACAATGCCTAACATTCCTTGGCAAATAAGCTAGCAACATTCTCACGTAAAATTAGGCAAGGTCTTGTTTGTTACATGCTTTCCAAAAAAACTTTCTATATTTGGATCATGATTTACAGTTTCACTGAAATGCTCTGAATTTCTAAATGTGATTGACACAGGAGGAACTCTGCTACAATATTTTGAAATAAGGAAGAAACAAATGACATTATGGGACATCTTTTTTTTTGTGCAAATGTATTATAAGAAGTTTGCTGAGAGACATTCTAGCCTCTAGTTTTAAAGAGCTGGCAGAGGAAAACTCATCCAGTGGAAGAAACCAGTGCTGAGATCTTGCCCATGTCAACTGTCAAACAGAAGCCAACACACACAACTTAAGTAAATAGGAAAAAAAGTTTCTATATCTCAAAAATAAAAGAGCTGATCTTCTGCAACCTAGACTGTCAGTGATTCAAAATAAAAAAAAAAAATTATCGGCTAAAGGGAACAATAGCTGATTTGCTCTCCAGAAGTAATCTTTTTTTTCCCCTTTCCTACTGTGTTCTTCTTTGCAGGCTAAAAACAAATTTCAGACCTTCTTCTGCCCTGTGTTAAAGTCTGGACAAAACCCAGTTAAGAAAGACATTTCAATGGACTGTGGAAATAAGACCCAAATTTGATGCAAAACCACCAAACCTAACAGCCCAAAACCACCAAACCCTGTCAGCCTCCTCCAATCTGAGGAGGCTGACAGAGACCACTTAAGAAGTAAACTGATACAGAAGCCAAAAAAGATACCTTTATGGATTCTTATGTTTTGTCTTTTCTTAACCTGATTCTAATCCATTATTTGGGAAGACAACAGAGTGTCCTGAGTATTAAACAGGTTTACCATTCCAATTCTGTAGAGTTTTCTTAGTTGCTACACAAGCTCTGTAACCATCCTGCTAGTCCAGTCTCTGTACAGTCCTGTACAACACACATCCCAAAAAAACCTGCTTTTAAACCACTTCATAGTCAAAGTTTCTCTATTTCCTGCAATATTTTTGTACTTAACTAAACTTCAACATGCAAAAGCTGAATAAAACATATTCTTAATTATAGTGGAATTTGAGTGATATTAAGATATTATTATTGTGATGCTTCTGTTGCAGCTCTATCAACACTTTCCTGAGATATAGTAGCAGCTGCATTTTTATATTTTTATCATCTGTTCAAAAGAACCATACAAAATTTCTGATTAAAATTTGTGTTAAAAAGACTATACTTTTTAAGATCAGATGTGGAAAAGGTCTGCAGTTTATCTCTAAGCCACAAAAACCCCATTAAATAAATTATTTACTGTTGAGATTTTTTTCTCATTTTTAAACTGACTTTTTAGCATCACAGAAAGTACACAGAAAAAAAAAAAAAGGAAAATATCAGATTCTCAGGAGGGGCATTGAAAGTTTAAGCACCCAACATTATTAATCCCTTGTGAAATTCAGATTGCAGGTGCATGCACTTCTTTCTAATGCATATGAAGCTCAATCTAAACATCCCAGTAATAAATAGAACAAGTACCACTGATTTTCATCTTTCCTAGTCATCTTGCCAGGACTGACTGGCAACATTCTTGTACCTCTTTCAGACATTTTGCTTCACAAGTTTATTAATGTCTCAGGAATGGCGATGTGAATATCAACCCACCCACCCACACATACACACACACAGGTATGCAAAAGAAAAACTAATCTTTATTAAAAATTTGTGGGATCCTCACTGCCTTTTCCTTGTGTGCTCCCAGAACTTCAGGGCCAATCACAGGAGCCAAACTACCTCCTGCTGTTTTTTACAGCTGAGGTTTCTCAGTCCTTTATAGGCACTGTTTGACCCCTTTCCAGCTGGCTCTGATAATCAAATATGAGCAGCCAAGTCCAGTTCTAGCTCCCTGCTCCCCTAACAACTGCTCTAGGATTGAAAGGAGTAGACCACCCTGTCGAACCAGCAAAAAATTAATAGGAAATTCTGTTCACTTTATTATTTCTTACAAGACAAAAGGAAGAGAGAGAGCAGAGAGAATCCTTTTGTGGATGTGATTAGCTTTTACTTGATTGAAAGTCCAATTTGAAAATAAATTGTTCAACCATGAGATTTTGCAGACATACAGGAATTTTAAGTAAAACAGATATTTCACATACACTTCACTAGGTTAGTTTCATCTGTGGAATGCTCCATGTAAAAAAATTTAGTTTTGGTTGCTCTTTTATTAGTGGGCATATACACACTTGAAATAAATAAATTTGGATGAAACATCTCTTCCTTGTTTGAACTTTTTTTTTTTTCACTCCATGATTATTATATTTTACATACAATATACTATGGAAAGATCTTAGTGATAGCTAAGAGAGAATTTCATGAGCTCACATTGTCTGAACTACTGAGCTTGAGATGAGACAGGAGCCCCTGGAAGGAGAGACTGTTACTTGAGAGCAAATGAGGGAGTCCATACCTGTGCCACAAGCTCAGAGAAGTTCTCTGGAATGATGGAGGAAGCATGAGAAGGAAGACTGAATTTGTAGCATGGACTTCTTAAAAAAACAGAAAGCAAATATGGAGAAAAATGGAAAAGCAGATTTGTCCCAGGTAACAGGAATCCCAGTGCTGACTGGGAACAAGATCTTCATCTGAAAACTGTACTGGGCAAGAGGGAGATTTCAAACCAGCTTACTTTAATTTCCTTCACCTATAATCTAGAAACGTTCTCCAAGCCTTTTTTTTTTTTTTAAATCAAATGCAGGTTTGAAGATCTAGAGATTTTTTCCCTCACTCTAAGAAAAGTTTGGGCAGACTCATATCACAATTATGTCTGATTTAAGCGTCCTGTCACAGCATCTCATCAAGTACAAAAAACTAAAGATGTGAGTGAATACATTTTCATAAAAATATTCCTCATTGACATAAACATCCGTATTTGCATAAGCAAGGAGCTCTAAGAGGTGATGTTTGGCTTTAAACCAAGGCTAGAAGTGTTTGTCACAAAGTCTTGAGATAAGCTGCAAGCAGATAGAAAGTTATGTAAAACATATTTTTGTCTTCTGCAGACATAAACTTTATGCCAGACATAATAATTACATGATGAGTGATAGCATTTGAATGCAAATATTCTAATAAAGGAGAAATGACATGTTATTGTATATACCATTTTTACTCTACAAGTCACCTGCAAAGGTGTTTTTCTAAAAACCTGGCTTTTCAAAATTAGACTCATGGAAAGGCAAAGTCCCAGTGTATTTTTGGAGAAAGTTCATAGAATTCCTGCTAGTCAGGTTTTGTGGTCTCCAGTTGACCTAAACATTCTCAGAAGCTATATTATGCATACTGTTCTGTGTGTGCATAAAATTTTGGAAACCTACCAGCAGAGAAAGAGATGTAGAAACACTTCCTTTTCTTAGAACTTATTGGTGAAAATGAACACATGCATTTTCAGAACTGAACTTATTAATGAAAGCTTTTCCTGCCTGGTACATATAAGGGCAAACACATTATTCCCAATGAAAAACAGCTTTGTAAAAGTGAAAGAGGAAACCTTGTGGGTGGTCTTCTAAGAATATAAAGACCTGTTTTATGCTCTAGATGCATTAAAAAAAAAAAAAAAATTATAATCTATTGGCTACCTTTGGGTCCCAGAGGCACAGGAGCATGATGCCATGTTTGAGTCCATGAGAAGCTATATTCCCTCTTCCTTGGGTTGGAGTGGAACAATGCTGTGCATTTCCCAAATCTGGCTCAAAGTGAATAAGGTGGTTCCATGAGTTTCATTCCCTGAACTCAGTCAAGCAAGATTACTATGGAGATGAGACACAACACGATTGAAAGTTTATCAGCAGAGAGTCTAAATTCACTGTAATAGGTTTTGGAATATCCTTGGGCAGAGGTCTCCACTCTACTTGATATTTTGGCACTGGCAGTAGCCCTGTCTTACAATCAAGCAATTTAGACTTTGTGGAATCTGGCATTCTGTGTCTAACTCATATTTTTAAAATCTTTGCCTCTGCTACCTGTAACCCCTGCACTATTCTCTCTACTGTGGCATCTTTACTATGCAGGTATACACACATTTCTTCTCTTTTTAAAATGTGATGATGATTAAATTTTCTGGTATTTGGGAAAGAAATAGAGTCATCAATAATACAGTTGTCTTGTCATTCTGGTATAAATTTCGTGACATTTCAGTAAAGTAGCAAATAATAGAATTTGGAGATAGACAAAAAAGTAAAAACCTTCTCCAATGGCATGTTACAGATTTTAAAAGGATAGAGAGTAGTTTCTAAACTGTTGTCTTTGTTTAGGTATTTTAACATTTATTTTTTGGTGTTATATAGACAAAAAAAATATCATTTATCATTTATCTTTAAAATTATCATTTATCATTATTAATTATCATTTATTGTGATAAATATTCTCTTTTTATCTCTTTTGGTTTATGCCTTCCAAACAAAATTCCATTAAGAGGAGCAACTGCAGCTCTTCCATATGCAAAGTTGCTTAAGACATTTCTGATCTCTCTGTGTTAAATGTTGCAGGATGAATGAAAGAGATGCAGAAGCAGATACAATTGTAGAGTAACATAACATAATGCTATGGGGTGTTTGATTTTGAAGCAGAGGCAGAGCCTGAATCCATCTCCCATGCCTTCTACTCCTTTTAAGCTTCCTCCAGCCCCATCTAAATCCAGTATTGCATAAACATCATCACATAACTTTGCCATGACTGTAGAATTACTAATTGACCACTCTGTTCTTACTAATGCAGGACCTTCCCTTTCTTTATTAAGTCCCCTTTCCTGCCGATAGAATTCCCAGGACACGCAGTTTCCTTCTGAAAAGGCCATTAAATGTGACAAATACATAAGCACACTTTGCTTCCTCCCTGAGGCAGAGAACCAGAAATTTTGCACGGGAGCTTCTTGCATCATTCTCCCTGCCAGCCAGTTTGTCAGGTCCAGCCAGCACCAGTGGCATAAATTGGCTTGGTAAGATATACCCTTGAAAGTGTTTCATTGCAACTGTAAACAAAGAACAACACTGGGGAAAAGATTTTAGGCTCTTCACTGAGTGGGTTTGTTTTTTTAATTCAGTGGAATATTCTGCTATCTTGCCATGTTATTTCTTGCACTGAAGGGGTGGTAACTGGTCTACAGTAAAAGAAGTTTCAACCCACATTCATGACCTTGATCTAAAATTAAGTTGATGATAAGACTGCAGGCCATTGGAAATTAAATGTAATATTTCCAAAAAAACATTAAATTGCTTATTAATTTACACTTGAATATAGTGGAAGTGTTGTCATTGGATTCAATGTAAATGTCTCTAGCCCTCCTGTTCTAACTCAAGCAATACTGTATTTATAATCAAATCCACTGGCCAAAAAACTGAAAAGTCTTACTTCTTCAAACACAGTCTATATCTATATAAAAAGAAAATTAATCTCCTTGTGATAGTTCAGCAGCTTACACTGGTTTTATTAGGTGATCTCCATTAAATTCCAGTACTGATAATGTCCATATTGTCTTTACTATGGCTGATACTTTGATTGGAAATTTGATCTAATAAACATGAAGCTGCAACTCTTTTTAGCCCTTTGAAATGTCCTATTCAAATTAAGGAACATTAAAAATACATAATAATTATGAAAATATCTTGCCCTATTTCCATAAACTAATATTTTAATAGAAATAAAAAGATACTTAATTTCCTTGACATTTAATTCAGAATTATAATTAAGTTTTTAGGAAGAAGTTTTTTCCTTCCTTTGTAATAAAACAGGTTGAATAATTTCTCTGTTCACGAACAACTCTGAGCTTCTATACAGAAGAGACTGGTAAGGATTTCTATAATGACTGCTAAGAAACTTCATCTCGTTGATGTATAATAACAATTCTTAGCTGAGTGAAAAAGAAAATATGGAAAAAAAATCTATGCTTAATTGTAGAGCAGAATATCCTCTTACGGGAGGATTTTTTTTTTTTTTAAAAAGAACAGTTTATTCTCTGGTTGTGTTCTGACATAAATCATACAGACAGATGTGTGCCTTAGCCATGCATCAAGGTTGATTATAATTTCTTTAAGTTTATATAACACAGGCTAAGGATTACTCTTTTTTATTGCAACTATTTTCATTTTTTTAGTAGAGAAAATGTAATATTGCATGCATTTTTCTTTGTTACAGCACATCTGTACAATAAAAACAATATTTACATCGTGCAATTTTCTGCTCTTATGAAGAAAAATCTAATCATAGTTGGGTCTGCTTGTTCTCTTTCTAAGAACGTATTTTGGGGGAAGTCCCCATATGGGCTAAGATAATGATAAAAATTTTTCATTGCATATTCTGCTACCCACATGTCCACATTTTATATTTTAAAAATTATTTGATCAAAAAAATCTTAGAATGTATGTATAGATGAAAGTATCTGGATATATACCAACTTAATAATTAAGGCCTGTTGTATTCCTGCAGCCTTGAGGACTATTAAATGCCAGGATGTGTACAATGTTTTTAACTTCATTGTACTAGGCCAGCCTGAGCTAGAAGTGGGATTTGTCCTCAGTATAGCTCCTTACCAAAGAAAATTCTGTGAGGAGAGCATACACATCAGGGATATTGGTCTGACCTCAGCTATTATAGTCAGTCAGAGCTGGCATCAAGAAGAGATCAGCATGAGGTTACTCAATATTTCTTTAAGATAGAGTTCAGATTTGACATTAGTCATGGGTATAAAGCAAATTTTGAGTGTGCTTTGGGATTCAAGCTCCCTTCGTTATTTGCCAGTCCCAATGAACTTACAGAAACAAGGTTGTTATATTGCACAAAGGAAAAGGCACATGGCTGAGTCAATAGAAATCTATTTGTCTGAGGAACTTGTTTTTGGTCAATGTCCATCAGTATTTGAAACTTATCAAATTTAGTTCCTTAAAAATGAAAAGCTAAGTGAACATCTAATTCATCATTGACATAGCAGCCTTCTAACTCAGCATATTCTGTTATTTCTGGAGGTGGCACAGTTCTCTTAGACAATCTCATGGCAAATGCTTTGTATTACTAACATCATCATAAAGGTGCCTTCTCTTTCCACAGAAAAGGACAAAAAAGATAGGAGATGTGAATTTGCTTGTGAAAATGTTAGAGTGTATCACGTTTGGTAAGGAAGAACATTTCTTCTATCAATCCAAGAATATTTGAAAAGTTAGTCAAATGTGATACACAGTACTTTTGTCCTGTCATAATTCAATTCAAATAGCATAGAAAATACTGGCTCATTGGTATATCTACAGAAAAATAACACTAATGTCTTAGTTGCATTTATCTTCAAAATTTATTCATGCGCTACAAACTGTGTTTAGTCCTCTTATTTTCTTCTCCCAGTCAGAAGAGAAAAGGGAAAGCTATTTCAACAGTTTGTGGGTTTTTTTCTTAGTAAATATTAAAAAAATACAAACAAAAAAACTTGCAAAAAAAGTAAGTTTTTTTAAATTGTCCTCTGCTCCCCTCCCCATCCCCCACAGTGGTACATTTTTCCATATAGCTGTGATGTTTATGTTCATTCTGACTCACATTGGAAGGAAAGGAGGTGCTAATATCCATGATCAAATCAGTTCATAAATTTACTTCACTGCCTTGTCACACCATCAACACTTGTTTTTCCACTGAATTTGTTTCTCATTATTTCCTCTCCTCTAACTCACCCATGAGTGGTTTAAAACCAATTGAAAAACATTTGCAAAACAACCCCATGCAAAAAAGCATTTTAAAAGTAAGGTGACTTACCTTGTGACAATTCTCCTTCAAACTGGGAGAGTTTTGTGCTTTTTTTGAGCAAGAAACTCTGCTCTGAGGCTCTTCTATTTCTCTGTCTGTCCTACACTGTGGCTTTAACCTCTGCCATCATTATAATTTCCCTAACCAAGGACTATGATGTCACAACATTTTCATGTTATGATGGACCTCTTTGGGTTCTGGATATAATTACTACTTCTCTGGGTGTAGCTATGCAGTTGTCAAAGAAAAAGAGATAATATAAAAATTAGGAAGCAAACTACACTGACTAGTTCTTGGCCTATTTTTTCCTATATTGATGTTGTTTGAATACTAAAATCTCTGGTACCTTAACCACTAACACATGGATGCATTGTGCTATCTGAAGGAATCAGAAAGTAAACAGGTAATTGAGTTATTTCACTTATCCCTACTGAAACCTCTTATTGGTTGAAAGACAAGAAGAACTGGTATATCTACTGCATCTCATTCTACTGCCTAATCACCTTCTTTCTCTGTTCAACAGAAATTGAATATTAAAATTAGCTACAGTGTAGGTCTAACTGATGATGCAGAGTATATAATGTATATTTTTTTGACCTTCTTTGTGCCAGTGAATACACTTGCGTGGATAAATGACTTTTGGGTCTACAAGGTCACTGAAAATGGTGTGAAAATAGGAGCACTGCTCAAAGAAACATTTTATTGTAAGCTTTGCCGTTGGAAGGAAGCTGGGCAATCTCTGACACTTCAGATTTTTAAAGATCTATTTCAAAAGCTAATTTCATCTCAGCTGGGGGTGAGGTCTCCCAAAAGAAGGATCCTAAAGAAATCAGCTTCTCAGTCTGCTAAGCAAAATATCAGAGCCAAATGATCAAGGCTGAAACCAAAGCTCTGCTCAGGTCAGGAGAGTTTAACCAAGAGTAACACTTCCTCTCTGAATGCCACAGACATTTATTTTCCCTGCTGGAGTTCTCCACATCTTCCCCAAAAGCCATAGATGAGACGACACTTAGTTCAAGCAGCTGTGCAAACTGCCATGCTAACAGTGCTTAATCCTTACTGACATGCCCTGGCAATGAACACATATCTGAGGGCAGCCCTGGTTTAGATAATCTTATGTTCTGTCCTTCCCTCGCTGCCCATGCTGAGAGCAACACAGCTAAACACAGAGTAATCTCTCACTCCAACAAGGAAAAACATCTCCCTGTACCTTACCCTGCAATAAACAGAGTCCAGCCTTGGCAGTCACCCGTGGATTGGGTCTGAGGGTGGTCAGAGAGTGGATGTGCCCTGTGTAGCACAGAGGGCTGATGAAACCATCATCAGCAACCCTGAAATGAAGGTCAGGTATTTGGTGCTCTCGGAGCCCCATGAAATGATCTCAGTTTACTTGAGGTGATTAAAGTCATGGGGTGTCAGAATGAGAACACCAAACCCTGCAATGGTCAAGTCCAGAGCCATAACAGCAGCTCTGTGGGTGCCCAGATACCTTTATAATGACACTGGGCTATCTTAGTGCAGCCAGCTGCTGTACAGGAAACTTGGTTTTGCCTGGAAAAATTGCATTTGAAGTATGATTCAAGAAGCAAGCTTAACTACCAAACCTTTGCCTGTTGCATGAGTAGTGTTTTTATTGCTATAGCACACAAGTCAGTAAGAATTTCTTGGTCTGTCAGCTTGTAGTAAAACTTAGGGAATCTACATCTTTACTGAACTATTTGAATGTCATGGCCCATGCTTTGTTTTTGTTGGGTGTTTTCAGATTGATGATTTAAAATACAGAGGGTGGGTGTGGTTAAACACTCTGCTCCCACTCAGTCATTCCTAAAATGTATGTTCATGCTCAGTTTCTCCAAGGTCCCCCCAGATTTGTGTCACTGCAGAAGTGCTCTACCAGCTCCACAAACTGAGAGCAGCCATCCTGCTCTCAGTTGCACATCCCCTGAGATTTATAGTAACCACTTGGTGGAAGGAACACACTCTCTGACTAACTTCCTTCAAAAATGATTACAGAACTTTGCTTCAAGAATTTGATGCCTTGGACTATCTGTCATACTAAAACAAATCCTTTCCCACACTCCATCCTACCAGTTCTAAGCAAGAATGTTGCTGGGTGCATTGTACCATATAAAATAATTTACTTTCTTTGTAAAAATTCCTGCAATAAAATAATGAACATCAGATGTCTATTTCTTACTAGTGTGCTGATACTGCATAAAAAGAATGCTTCAATTCTCAGCCCAGAGCAGCCTTTCCTATTCTTTATGCCACAGACCTACAGAAACCACAATTCAACCCCATATCATGAAGCATTCTGCAGCTTAGACTTAAATAGATGTCCACATCTTCTAATGAAATTTCTGTAACCAAAGAGCAGATGTAGACACTCAGTCCATCTCAATCCCCTTCTGGAGAAAACTTATTACTAGCAAAATTCTCCTTCAGTTGCTCTTTTTCTGACTTCACTCTTTTCAAAAAAGGCCTGTAGGGAGGGGATGATTTAATCTCTGGCTTCTCTAACTTACTTTTCCCCATATTCCTTTTCATCTTGACATTATTTCTGGTGGGAATTCAATTAAACAATAATCATAGAGTCATAGAATCATTTTGGTTGGAAAGGCCTTTCAGATCTTTGAGGGCAACCATAAACCTGAAGCTGCAAAGCACATCACTAAACCATATCCCTAAGCACCCCATAGGATCAGGGGATCATAGAATGGCTTGGGTTGGAAGAGACCTTAAAGATCACATAGTTTCCATCCCCCTGCCATGAGCAGAGACACCTTTCACTAGATCAGGTTTCTCAAAGCACCATCCAACCTTACCTTGAACACTTGAAGGGATGGAACATCCAAGCTTTTCTGGGTAATTGTTTTTTAAATGCCTTCAGTGATGGTGTCTCTGCCACTTCCATGGGCACCATGTTCCAATGTTTGTCAAGGCTTTCCATATTTTTTTTCTAATACCCAATTTAGGCCTTCCCTCGTGTACCATGAGACAATTTCATTCTATCTTGTTATTTGGGAGAAGAGATTGACCCCCCACCTGGCTGCACCCTCCTTGAGGTAGCTGTAAATATCAATAAATATCCTGAGCCTCATTTTCTTCAGGCTAAACACTCCCAGCTCCCTCAGCTGTTCCTCATCAGACTTGTACTCCAGACCCTTCCCCACCTCTGTTGCCCTTCTCTGGACTCTATCCAGCACCTCAATGTCTTTCTTGTCATGAGGGGCCCAAAACTGAGAACAGTTTTTGAGGTGAGCCCTCACCAGTGTTGCATACAGGGACACGATCACTGCCTTGGTCCTGCTGGCCACACTATTCCTGACACAGGCCAGGATGTCACTGACCTTGGCTGCCTGGGCACATCTGGCTCAACTTTCAGCCACTGTTGATCAGCACCCCTAGATCCTTTTCTGTGGAGAATCTTTCCAGCCACTCCTATCCCAGGCTGTGGTGCTGCCAGGTGTTGTGACCCAAGAACAGGACCAGCCACTTGGTCTTGTTGAACCTCACACCAGTGGCTTCAGCCCATTGTTCCAGCCTGTCCAGATCCTTCCTCAGAGCCTTCTGACCCTGCAACAAATCATCACCTCCCCAAATGGCACAACATCCTTTCTGCACATTCTGACCTCTTGATTTTAACCTGCAGGATGTAGTTTGTAATGGGAAAAGAAAGCATTAAGCCACTGATTTTGTCTGCAGTTTCCCCCTGTATTTTTCATAACTGTATTTCCCGGCTGTTTTTGTTCACTGCATAAAAGCTAACAGGAGTAAATCTCATGCAAATTTGGACAATTTCAGTGCTGTGTGATATGATACACAAGACACCTATAGAACTGAATCATGTCTAAGGTATGCAAGAGGAAATCTACCATGCACCAGTCCATTTAGGCATGAGACAAATTGAAATCAGTATCAAATGAGGTATGAGAGAAAAGCCAACATAGCTGGCAAGTTCAATGTGTGTTAGGTGAAGTAGGGTGAGAACTTAAGAGAACTTAGGTTCTGTGGTTAATTCCTTTCTCCATTACATAAGAGTCACTCAAGGACTTGCTGATCTTCACAAAACAAGATAATTTTTAAAAGTCAAGTTGTTGAAATTATCCCTGACCAGATCATGTAACAATACATTCATGTCAGTATTTTTTTTATCAATACAGTTCCATTGGATTTATTTTCATTATATGATATTAGTCTTATGGACACACAAATAAAATATCTGTTTCTTTCTTACAGTCTCACTCTGTCTATTTCATAGGTTTTGATGAAGCATGTTTTTTTTTCCAGTTTAATAAACTTATTTTCTTATTCTTCAAAAGTATCCAGGCCAATATTTGAGGTTTTCTGCAATATCAATTCTGATAAAATTTCAGGACAAAATCAGTGCAGAAAAACATGTTTTTTCTTGTATGTAGCATAAATCTGAGAAATTAGTTTCTTTCTTTGTGCTGATGTACATACTGATTAAATATTATATCTCTTTATCTCAATATACTATCACAGATAAAACAAAACATGGCAATTAACATACAGAGTTCTTGTTAATAGATTTTATTTGCTGTTTGTTTGTTTTGTTGTGAAAGTAAATAGTTTTACAACCAAAATTTGTTTAAAAATTGCTGTTCTGTTTATCTTTTCCAAAGTTGCAAATTGTAACTGCTGGTCATGATGCTAATTAGTATCTCTTTGTTTCCTTGGATCTTGCTCTTGTGTGTTATTCCTTCAATGAAGATTGCAGAATTTTTGAAAAGAAATCATCATTTTTCTCTAAATTCATGCAGTGTCTCTCATATGATCCTAAATAAAGTATAATCTTCAGTCCTTTTAAATAGTCGTCTGTCCCAGTACAGAGGAAAAAATCTCTATATATTCCCTGTTTCAGTGTTATGAAAACTCATGGAATTGCATTATTTTACTCTAAAAATTATGCTGTAGATATAATGCAATAGCTCTAAGTAGGTATAGTTGTCTATGTAGGGGATATTTTTCATCTCAGAAAGAATTCAAAGATCATTGTACAACTCGCACTGCAAGTAAAAAATCTGCTAGGAATGACATGAGGGACATCCAGGGAATGAAGGACAGGATGTGCAAAGTGGAGAAACACAGATATTTTACACTGAGAAATGTTGCTGTGATGGTAAACTACAATTTAGCCTATGGTTTCAGTAGGATCTGATGAATCACACTAAGCTGCTTTGTAAGACATGCAACTGCTGCTGCAAACCACAAGCTGGCATTTTGTCCTGGGGAAACTGCACAATTACCAGGTCCTGCCATGGTATACCACGTGACTTTCATATTCCTGAGGCCATTCCTTGAAAATTTGGAGACATTTTTAATGCATGGTTCACCGGATTTAAAGTATTTTCCTTTAAGATGCTAAGTTTCTCCAGGAATTAGTTACTGCCTTTTATTGCAGCAGTAAATTATATAATAAATGAGGGGTTTACTGTCTTTTTACTGACAGTGTCTGACAATAAGCAAGGTTAAAGAACCTGTGCTAAAATATCATCACATGGCATATGGGATACAGCAATACTTAATCACAGGACAAGTTTTGTAATGTAATTAGAATTAAATGTTTTTCTTGGTGTTAGATACTCCCTCTGTAAAATGAGGGTAAAAATATTAATCTTTCTGATGATGAAGGAAAGTAAGCTCTGCTGTTGAAAATTAAGGCATCATCTTCCTCCTCTCTAATGGAAAAAAAAATCTTTATACATGTTAAAGTATTCTCCCTGTATATTAGTCTCTGCTAAATTAAATAGCATTTAATAAAATAGCCCTTGGACTCCAGACAAAAATGTGCTTCTTGTAGCACACAATAATGTCTGGTTTCATGCAGAAAAACAAAAAAAGATCATTACTCATGAGTAGAGTAACCAAAATTTAGATAGATTGTTTTTCATTCATCCACAGAAAATTTTGGAGGAAAGGATTAGGCTTATTTCTAGGAACAAATGTATGTTTTACTATTCAAAGATTTCAAAACTCTTTCACCATACTTAGAAAATATGTAATGCATCATATTTTATAAGTGGATTTTGTTCTGAGCAAGTTTTTTCTGATTTTTATAAAACTTTGCTGTAGTGGCTTGAGTTATTTTATTAATTTTATAGATTTGCTGCCTTCTGCCTTTTTTACACTATTCTGGTGGAACGATTTCTCCATCCCAGTGGTAGTAAGCTAAGTGTTTTAAAGAGTTTCTTGAATTCAAACATAAAATGTAAATGAGACCCTTAACTAAATCACAGATGCAAATAACATCCAGATGGATCAGTACATGTATTTCATAAACAGTCCCTATCTTTGTAATGCATTAAATTAAAATCCTGGATCCAACATTCAGTAAGTGGAAGTTTCAATCTTCTGAAATCCTTATTTGGATCTGATCTGCATGGCTGATGTCCATCTCTAGTCAAAAATCTCTTTGCCCAAAGGAAAATGATTCCCACTGTAGTCATAAATAGTTGCACATGTTTCCATGGGTGCCTGTGAAGCCAGAAGTTTGCTCAGGCCATGGAAGCAATGTTTTCAGAGGCAAAAATATACAGATCTCATACAAAAATTGTTTACTGAATAAAATATTTCAAGGGCTGGCATGTCTGGACTGCATATGGAATGAGCATCTGTATGTTTATGTGCACATGTTTATATTTGTATATGGTTTCCATTTCTAATATATATTAAAAAAAAAAGGATAAGGACTGAAAGTTATGTATTTGACATCATCAACAGCAAGGATAAATGACTTCTCCAGACTAAAATTTCAATTGCTGTCAACATTGTAAGAAAGACATTTTACACAAATATGCCATAATTTTATGTATGTATGTACATATATACATGTTATAGAAATAGAATTCATAGAAATGTATTAAAACATTTGTAGAACTGTATAATTTGATGGGGCAGAGTTTTCTTATTCAAATATACTGTTATAGTACCAAAGTCATTAGAGGAAAGAGGCAAGAGTGTTAGAGCCAAAGTGGGAGACCCAGCAACGAAAACAGTGGGAGGTGAATGGGAATTCCACTGACAGTGGAGACAAACATGTCTTGGTAGCAGCAGAGAACAAAGCAAGGGGCAAACAACAGAAATTACAGCTTGGGAGGATCAGCTTAAACTTTAAGAGAAAAGAAATGTTATCCAGGGGGTTAGTGTTGGCAATAATCCCACTTTGAGCAGGAAGCTGGACTAGATCAGCATTTCTATGGTTCCATGATATTTTTTGAAAAATGTCTGCCAGGTATCCCACCTTGAAACAAGCAGCACACTGATGCAATAACTCATGTGGTTTAAAAAGGCTTAGATATGGATATTAATTAGTAGAACAAGAGGTAACTGTTGTTTTCCAGGTCAGTAACTTATGCCCATTTTTGAAAATATTAATGGGATTTCTCCAATAAAATTTAAGAGAATTGACCAATAGTAATTTACACCACAAGACTTCCCCACGGGAATCTCTAAAATTTACTTTCTCTTTGATGAGTATTGTAATGCTAAGAAGAGTAGGGCAGCTGTTAGGAATTATTGTCTGTATCAGCACCTTGGATTCCATTGTCTGGTTACACTAGTTTGCTCTCCCATTGCTCAGTTTCTTTAGCAGAAAAGATTTTCTATCCTAAATGTGACAAAAATGTACCTGCATGTAATAACAATCATTTAACCCAGAGGGTTATCATAGAAATACAATTAGAAGTAAAAGTAAATAGAACTTATTTTAGTATTCAAGTACAATGTCAGAAATTATTTTAATTTTTTGTTCACTGTGTTCTGTACCAAAACAAATTATGAAATATGTCCTTGATTACGAATTTTAATTTATTCATTTGAAAACACTTGCAAACATTCTTTATGGTCCATTCATTGTCTTATGTAATTCTCTGCACTGTTGCATCCTTTATTTCAAAAGGGAGAATGACCTTGTACTTGTGAGACGCAGGCTCGGACATTTTGAGACACTCCCAAAAGTTTCCTCTTTTACTTGGCTTCTGCCAGCAGATTTCTAAATGTAAATGTAGGTGCTTTAAAGTATGTCCTGATTGCTTAATGATGAATAACCACAGATGACTTGAGTTCTACTTGCTTAGGTACTAATTATAGATGTCTAGCTGAAATACACCCAACATTTTGGGTTAGCAGGGGAGGAGCTTGGCTACTATTCTGACAGGTGCTGGAATAAGACTTGAAGACTGACAAACAGGAGTAATTTAGGGAATTAATGGCTGAAAAGATTGACTGTAGCTATTATTTGCTTTGGCTTTCACCTGTAAAATCGAGAAAATAGTACTTCTTAGGAAGAACTCTTTGAAGTATTATGAAGATGTGCTGTTTTTGCAGACCTATGTGATTTCCTTTTCTGGAAGGTGTTCTATATGGTTAGAAGAAATCATTACTTTTTTGTCTGGTATTGAAGGCAGATGCATAGTTAATAATAAATCCCATACTTTCATCTTTCAACCCAAATGCAGCAAAAATATTTTTTACTTGCTTTCAGCCTAACAAGCAAAATTACTGATTTCTAAATGAACTATGTGCCTAAATCCAGCATCCACTACCTAACTGAAAGGCTGGTTCACAGGACCCTAACAGATCTATCTGCTTCTTTCCTAGTCACTCTGCATGAGTGTTCTTAAAAAGTCAGTGCACATTTTTAAAATGCCACTGCACTTTTACACTTCAATGAACCTCGTAGGTTTGTGCTTCTGCCATAGTGATCCTGAAGAAAGCCTGAACTTAGTTTTGTGATATATTGGTTTTGTGATGATGACAAATTACAAGTCTATTTTAATTTACTTCACTGTTTGGTAAATTTTAACACCTCATGCTCATAGCCTAGTGAAAATGAAGCAAAGAAAAAGTACTATTCCTAGTTAACAAAAGTGAAAAATTATTAACCTTTCAACTACCATTTTCTCAAATTTGCCAAGAAATATCTCTTCATATAAAGCAAAAACTCAAATGTGTCCTCCTTCCATTTCTGTTATGAAAACTCTAAAGAACCTCCACCCAAAGCAAAATTCAAAAAAATACCCAGTTATCTTATTTCTTAGTACTGATTTATATGTAACTTACATTGTGGAAACACTTACACTCTCAAGAACTAGCACTAGATATTTTTTGCTCCCACTTGAACCTGCTAGAGAATTATTTGAAAAGATGTTTAGGAGTAAGCATTTCAGCAACTGAGGAGAAAATTAATCATATACAGTGAGATATTTTCTATTACTTGAATTTAAAGAGGAAAGTGGAGCTACACAATAATTTTGTGCTCTTGTCAGAGAGGAAAGGGTAAAATAAACTGTAGAATATGCATTGAAATATCCCTCTTGCTTCATGTAAATAGAAACACAAAGGGAAACTAAATGTCTCCATCACTTCCCTAATTTCTGAAATTCAGATACCTTTCATGTTTTAGTAAAGGAGCTGCCTGTGCTGAGAGCCAATCATTTCTCTGGGTTGGAGTTGCCATGCAGGCAGCACCACGTTTCTCTGAAACTGTCTCATGACCTCAGTCTATGAAGAAATTCCTAAGAAACACTTGATCAGATAGGAAGAATGTTTTCAAGCAATAATCATGCAAAGGTTTCCCAGATGGATGATTTTGTGCCATGAATAGAACACTGTGGGGCATTGTTTTTTACAAATAGCTTTTATCCTTTCTTTTTTTTTTTTTTTTTTCACAGTTGTCTTTTATTACCTCGCAATGTTGGTGGTAGGAATTGCTGTAGGCCTCACAGGGAACAACCAGTCAAGTCAGAGTTTCATAAAACTCTGTGTACAGGCTTAAGCCTGCCTGCATACACTGCTAAGCTGAGCTCAGGGCAGCTGTGTTACCTACAGCCAAGCTCCTTTTCACCAGTAATTCAAATCAGAACATAATCTGATGTGGGATATACCAACACAGCAATGCATCATCCTCTTGGAGCTACCTCAGGAGCTGGAAAGAATACAATTGTTGCTCATAAAGTACTCTTCTCAGCTGATATAACCAATTTCTCACCTGCCTACCAGTTGGCCTAGCCAGAAAGCAATGTTAAAGGGCCTCTTCTACTCTTTGTATCTTGACTGCTTTGAATATCATGAAACAGCACAGAGCTCTGTGTGTCCACCACCTGAGCTCCTGGAGCAGTCTGACCTCCCTTGAAGACAGTAAAATTTTAGGAATAATATCAATAAAGAATTTAGCCAAGAAGGAAGAGAAGGGAGCATTACACTCTTGTTTGGTCTCTTTCCTTTTTCCTTGCCCAGAAATATCTCTGGAGTGAAAACAGTGAAAAAAGAATCGGACTTGTGTTTCGTGCATGATTTCCAGCAGCCTCAGCAATACAAATTGGAAGGCACCCACCCAGCCAATGCACAAAGACCACTAACCATGTACTCAACAACATATTTCCAGTTTTTGCTGCCTTCTTGGATTATTTCAATGGTGCAGCTCAAGGCAGCTGCAATCAGTGCCTAAGGAGTTACAGCTGTTCATCATGGATATGTCAAGAAAGAGAGGGTTTGGAGTTTGTTTCCAGGGATCCTACTGTGTGGAAGGCTGGCAAGGGCTGTGGAAAATAGAAGGTACTGAAAAGAATTTCTGTAAAGCTGTTTTCCATAGCTGTGGCTTTGGTCACATATGGTGAATAGTTGAGGTGCTTTTTGGCTGGGCAGCCTGGGCACTTCCATGGCAGCTATCAGGCAGTCAGCATTTCATAGCTGGTGACAATTATTGAGGGGTTTGTTTTTCAGCCATTTTCCTTGATATGTCTTATAAGGTCAGGCATGGAAGAATGTTTGTAATCAAATAGTTCATTCTTTACATTTGCTGTTTCAGGTTCCCAGCATTTGATGCCGGGTCAGACTTTCAGTCAAACTCATAATTTTGGGAAAAGCACTACTCAAAGACATGTGGGTAAGTACAATAAGCTGCTGAAAGGAGACTTCTCAATTTATTTAGAGTAAAAGACACAGAGAAGGTTCTTTTCTTATCCCTAATAAGCCAATGACTTTGTTTTAATTATATCATGGTGAAGAAGGCCCAGTGTTTTTTGCTGCTGACCTTTTAAGATCTCAAAAGCAACATTATTTGCAACTCTAGGCAGTTACCATGGTGCAGTGGACTTATTTTTAGCCAATAGCTGGATGATTAAACTTGGCAGAGAATGATGTAGATATATGGTGACAGAAAACTTCTCACATGGGATTTGCCCAGAAATCCACTGGGCATCTTTTTTGGGGCAAACGTAAATTGCCTTTATTTATTTAAAGTTTCACTCTGGTCTTCTGTGGTTGCCTGAAACACGAGTGACCAACTTGAAAACAAATTTTTAAAAAATATTGCTACATTGTAAGGAATTTTCATTTCTACAGGGAAGTGTAGAAGATATATATTGACAATTTTAATACAAATCAAATGATTCACAGATTATGGAATCTTTTTCCATATGGCACCCACACAGTGCAGTTTTATGGGTCTAGCTCTCCAGCTGCATCAGTTTAGGGGGGGTGTATATGCCTATGACTGTCTCTTGGTGCTGAACA
>WBNO01029765.1:0-173517 GCA_013400575.1 Peucedramus taeniatus
TATTTATATATATATTTATATATATCAATGCCCGTAAAAGAACATGGGCCCAAAAAAGTTTACAAAAGGAAGAATGGAATGAGTACATGACCGTCACTAATAAAAAAAGGGAATGTTTTGTATTGAAAGTAAAAAAAAAAAAAAACAAAACCAACAAAAAACAAACAAACAAACAATACAAAACCCAACCAAAAAACCCCCAATGGTTACTTGTGTACTGCAAACTGGGCCTCACTTCACTGTAAAGAGGATTGAAAGATGTTCCTTTTCTTCCCAAGCAGGTACAAAGAATGCCCTGGGCAGCACATGCTGGGATGCGGGAGCATCCCACGCTCCCACCCCGCTAGCAATGGCTGCCCCGTGGCAAAGTCATCTGAAATGAAGAAGCTTAATGGCTCAAAAAGGTGAAAAATCCCCCTGGAGAGCCTCAAAACGAGGGCTCCCTCCCTTCTCTCCATGCCTACACTGGCCCTGGAAAGCATCCCTGGGGAAGAGCATCCCCAGGGAAGGTCACAGCCCAGGGAAGAGCATTCCCAGGGAAAAGGGGGATGCTGTGAAACAAATCCACATCGCTGGGAGTTTGGAGGAGACGAGTTCTGTCATCTTGGGAAAAATCTTCCCCTCCCGGCAAAAAGCTGGGGGAAAGGATGGAGGGAAGGAGGGAAGGAGGGAAGGAGGGAAGGAGGGAAGGAGGGAAGGAGGGAAGGAAGGAAGGAAGGAAGGAAGGAAGGAAGGAAGTGTCAGAAGGAAGCATCCCAACAAGCTCCTCCGGGTTTTCCAAAGGAACCGGCTCAGCACGATTGGCCAGCGGCTCCCAGGAAAGCAAAAAGGAAGGAAAAAGCTTAGCCACAACCACGAGCAGATATGTCAAAAACCTTGCGGGGAAGAGCTAACAACACAAAGGGAGGTGTAAACACAGGCACTGCCCATGGCACAGAGAGCAAAACCCCACATCAGTCACCAAATTAGGCAGCCGGATGGATTTGAGATCACAGCAGCAGTGTGGTCAGATGGAAGAAAACCCCAAACCACAACATCCCCAGGTACGCGGTGCTCTCACATGGTGGGGGTTTTAGGATATGCCGAGGATGGGCCTTGCCACTGGGGCTTTTTGGGGTTTTAGGGCGTACTTGGGTTTGCACAACTCAAATACTGTAGTGTCTGGTTCTGAAACTGCGCTAGAAATCGAGGAAGGAAACAAAAGCCTCCAGCGTGGGGTCACACTCCCGATTCCTCCCGCAAGCAAGTTCTGAACGGAACGAAAACGGCTGTTCGAGAACTGGAAAGAAGAGAAGTTAATGGAAGCAACTCCAGCAGTCACCGTGGGGATAGGATAAAAGAAGGAAGGGTAGTTAAGGAGAAGCTGTGCTGGGCAGAGGGATGTGCTGTCCTACACTGCTAGAGGGAGGCACACGGGGAACGTCGTCTCCACGAGGACACTCTGCTCTCTGTGGCAGGGCTCGTGGCTTCTCCCACCTGGCATTCCCAGGAGGCATTGACCTCCTCGGGGTGGGGGGGCAAAAAAAAATGCCTCCAAAACCCCTCCCAGCACCAGGAAGAAGAAGACCGGAGAAGAAGAGGGAGAGAGGAGTTGGGAGTTAGTGGGCATATCCGGCGGAGAGAAAATGCCAGCGGTCCCAGAGTATCCAAGGAGCCTTCCCGAGGACAGGCAGCGCCAGGAGCCGCAGGCAGGACAAAGGCATCGCCCACTGAACACTACCAGGTGAGAAAATTCCTTATTTTCTTTACAGAGCTACTACAAGAGAGCTGAGGAAATATACAGTTGGCGGAATCGGTACAACAAAGGAGCCCATCGCGGTCCCTCATCCTCATCCTCCTCCTTGGTAAAATGCGCCCTTTCCCGGAAAAAAACCAAACTCTGTTGGTCTGCCCACAGTTCCTTACACCTGCAGAAAGCTGCTCACTGTACAAAAGAATTGAGGAAAAGGAGAGAAAACAATACAGAAGAAAAATTTAAAAAAAAAAAAGGAAAATCCATGTATTATAAGCAAGAAAAGAGGGAGGAAGAAAGGTTTAGATGCTATTGCTGTTCAGAAAGGAAACCTGCCAAATGGAAAAGAAATGTCAGAGTCACACAAACAAGGCTTCTGGAGGATTTCGGAAAATATCCATATAAAAATTAACAGCAAATTCAGCATCTTTGCTATAAAAAACTCTTTTTTTTCTCATGTTCTTTAGAAAAGGATCACAACTAAAAACCTTAAATTAAAATACAAATGTTTAGGGTAGTTGCCCAGTGGCTTAAGTGTTGGCTTTCTGAAAAACTTCCCAACCTGTCGCCTGACAAGTCCTTGAGTTTCAACCTAGATCCTTTTCCAAAAGCACCTTTGACGTTCCAATTCCCAAATCTGTCCCTAGGGAGCTTCCAATGGCTACTGTTAGTGTATGCATTTATTACATATATTTTTTTTCTTTTTTCTATAAATGCATCATAAATATTTTTCTCAATAATTCATAGGTATCCGGTTTCTAAGCTTGGAATACATTTGGAATATACATTATACACATATATATATTTATACCTAACAATTTAAGCAATATCTCATGCTAGTTGCTTTTAATAAAAAGCATTCCAGTCTTAAAACCTGCATTTGTGTCTAATACATGCTTTGACAACCAAATTGATAAGTTCAATTATTAGATAATGTAGAAGAGAGAGAAAACATTTGAAAATTGGTTGTTAAAAATGGTTGAATTTCAAAGACCCAACAGTATTTGCCACTTTTTTGGCAACTACCTTAATTTTTTTTTCTTTTTTCCTTTTCTCTGAAACAGCAATGAAAGAAAACAAAACAAATCCAAACTTGTCGACAGTTTTTGGAGACGCTCTGTTCAGCTGATGCCTGCTTCCCACCATCATGCCAGCACAAGCCAAAAAGTCTTCCTTCCTGATGGCAGTCCTTGGCTTTCCCAACCAGAGGAAAAATATTCAGGAACTGCTGTGTTCTTTGTTGGTTGGTTTTTTTTTTGGTTTTTTTTTTTGTGTTTTTTTCGTGTGTGTTTTGTTTTTTTTAAAATTAATTTTTACTTAAGGCATTGTTCCTCAAACTTCAGAAAATCCAGCTGCACCAAATCCATCAATTAAAAAAAAAGGCACAAACTCATCTTCAGATGGCTTTGGAGACAATAAAGCCGACTCCATCTGGGTTACCATTCCCCCCCTTCTGCTTCCCTTTCCTTTAGGTGTCAGATGAGTCCCTCGTTCCCTGTCCCTCCCCATTAAAAATTTACCATCGTCTCCCAACGTTCCAGTTCCGACAAAAGCTGTCGTTGACTCACAGACAGGCAAGAGCCATTTCCAAATATCCAAGAAATGAAAGTACACGATGGGTTGAGTGGTTCAAGCAGAGATTGCTCAGTTGTGGGTAATCAACTTTGTAAGCACCAGTTTTACGTTAAGGTTTGTTTGATTTATGTTGTTGAATCTTTGATTTCTTTATTATTCTTGCATTTTGTTTTTGTTTTTTTGTTCGGCAACTCTGCCAAAGACTTACCAGGCATCGTTCCTCTTTCTGCTCCCAGTGAGGACCAGAGGAAGAGTGCCCAACGTGTCAGTCCTTTGCTGCTCTTCACCAGCAGTTTTTTTTCAGCAAAAAGAGACTCAAAGATGCGGAGAGATTTGTTTTTTTGTGTCGCTTGCTTTGCTTTACACCTGGCTGTCCTTCCGTGTTCGGGAAATAACCGTGACAGGACACAGGAGTAACAAGAGAAAGCTTCTTGGCAGAGCTTCAAGACGAAGACGAACAGACAGGAGAACTCCAGTTCAAAGGTGGGTGCTACAGGGGAGGCTCCTCTTCCATGGGTTCGTCCTCAGGTCTGAGGTATTGTGCAGCCAGGCAGGATCGGAGAGGGAGGGGAGAGAGAAAAGAGGATTGGGCATGACACAGTTGGACAATTCGTGCTGCCAAGTCTCACTCCTTATGTTCCCATCACCTTCCCACCCAGCCAGCCGGGATCACCTGAATTAAACTTGCCACCAAGAAGGGTTTTTGGACAATTTCTCTTGGGCAACATTAAGATTTTCCCCAGCAAAATAAATTCCTTTTTGTGGCCCTAAACCACGCTCAGAGCAGAAGGCTCAGGCACAGGGGTGCATGCACAGAGCTCACGGCTCTACTGCTCTCCTGCAGTCCGGGAGGTCTTTTGGGAACCCACAGAGGACAGGGGATGTGGGGAGTGCAGTGGCTGAAAGGAGAGGATTAACCCGCAAGGCTGCTCCTCCTGGCTGCACAGACTGGAAATGTGATGGGAAACCACTGACCTCTTCTCCGCCGGTTTCACACCCACCGACAGCGATGCCATGGCCGTCACTGTCTCCGCCTCCTCGTTCTCACACTTCTGGGCTTCCACCAGGGAATATCCCACCGTGGAGGCAAAACGCTGTAGGGAATGCCAGTACTTGCCTGGGGGAGAGATGACAACAGGGCCATCAGGGCACCATTCCAGCTCCTGCTTTCCCAAACGCGGAAGTGCCCAGGGAACACTCATCTGATCCATACTCTCACTTCAAGGGCCTTAGGTGCTCAAAAAATAATCCCTTTTTCAACTTCAAGTCCCTCAGAAACTTCTAGACCTAAGGACAAATGTGCCTGGAAATGTCTCTCTACCAAAAAATCCAGGAGAGGGAAGGATGCAGCCTAGGTCTGGATCCAGCTGCTGACTGCCACATACTTTCAGTGGGCAAATCCCTGAAGACTAAAAAAGTCCAAGATGTATTTAGAACCATTCAAGTCAGAAAAGACCTCCAAGATCACCAAGTCCAAGCTTCAACCTCCAAAGTATTCTTCATGTTGGCAGTTTGACACCCTTTCTGCACTGGGAAGAGCACAGAGAAGGCTCCAGAGGAAAAAATTTCTAAGAAATTCTCCAGGCAAGGTTCAATGCAATGATTTTAAACTACTTAGCTAAATAAACCTAAAATATCAACAACTGGCAGCAAAACTCATAGAATATCCTTGGAAGGGAACCTAGAGGGATCATTGAGTACAACTCCTGGCCCTGCACAGGACATCCCAAGAATCCCAGCCTGTGCCTGAGAGCCTGCTTCACTTCCATGCCTATCTACTCCTAATTAATGGGTGCCACAATACCCAACAAGATTCGTATTATTCAGAGATGCTTAATTGCTTTTGAAGAAGAAAGAGCACCCTCTGAAGGCAAGACAGTCTGTCCTTTACAGAGATTTTAGAGCTTTTAATTACTGTTGGGTTAACAGCTAGGCTGGATCCTCCTGAAGGTCTTTTCCTAGTTAACTCGTGCTCTGATTCTGTAATTCCCCCGAAAGGGCTAAAGCCCTGCTGGGCATGGCTCCATGCACAGTAACACCAGTTTGTGGCTGCACAAACCCAGCTCAGGGTGCAGTGACTGCCAGTAAAGTGGGAAATGGGAGCATGGAGCTGGCAGAATGGTGGGGAAGCCCAAGGGGTGTCCCCCAGGGACCCAGCTGGGTCCCTGGGGATGCACTCACTGTGGATCTCGATGACTTTCTCCATGGAATGCACCGCATTAGCATTTGCTCTCTGCTGGAAAACTTTCTCCGGAAGAGGGTCAAGCTGGAGAGATAGAGAGAGGAACACCAAAGGAATGTTACCATTGAATCCCAGAATGGTTTTTGGTGGGAAGGGACACTAAAGCTCATCCCACTCCATGCCTGCCATGGGCAGGGACACCTTCCACTAGGCATTCTGCAGTGGGAACATGCCTGTGCCATCCCAAGGAAAGGCCTGACGAGCACTGCCGGAGGAATGTTTTAGGATTTGTTTGATTTCCCTTAGAAAAACTCAAGAAGAGGAGACACCTCTGCCCTCCCAGGTTCTCCACTAATGAATGAATTAATCTCAAACCTCCAAGGTGGGCTGTCCAAAACAAGAGTTGCCCACTGCTGTTACCTGTGCTGAAAACAGCACAGCCAGGGTTGTTCCCCAGCAAAGAACAGCCAGAGTTTAACAGTTAAAAATATCTATGGCAAAGTTTAACTTTGCTCAAAGCCAAGAGAAGCTGCAGCCAAGACTGCTCTTATGAGCACATGGTAGCCATTCCATAGGTACTTCACAGATGCTGCATTCTAGATTCAGTAATTATGGATTGCACTTTTTATTAATTCTCCACTCTAAAAATAGTTCTGCTCCAAAGTGGTTTCTGTATGACATTAAGAGAAGGCAAAAGCAATTCCTGGATAAGTCTTTGAGCAAGAGCTTTCCAAGGCCTCTTGGTCGACACTGAGACAAAAGCATGTTCCTGATTCCAGAGCTCACTCCTCCTCCTGAAATAACAATCACAAACAGCCTCAGCCTGCGGAAAAGGGAGCAAAAAACTTCTGGGCATGAGTCATCTGGTTATCACCACCTTCTTGTTTGAAGGGCAGAGGCTGGTGATGCCCACAATGGACTCAGCAGCTCAGCAGGGTAATGGGAGAGGAACGGTGGCTAATTGGTCTGGACTGCCACCAGCAGACCTTGAAATCATGGAATCATGGAATGCTGGGGGTGAAGGGATCTTAAAACTCATCTCATCTCACCCCCTGCCAAGGGCAGGGACACCTTCCACTAGCCCAGGTTGCTCCAAGCCCTGTCCAGCCTGGCCTTGGACACTTCCAGGGATCCAGGGGTAGCCACAGCTTCTCTGGGCACCCTGTGCCAGGGCCTGCCCACCCTCCCAGGGAACAATTCCTTCCCAGTATCCCATCCATCCCTGCTCTCTGTGGTTAAAATGGATTTAAAACTATTTCCCTTTTCCTGTCCCATCAGAACCTTGTCTAAAGTTCCTGTCCAGCTCTCTTGGAGCCACTTTAGGCACTGGAAGACTTCTCCCTGGAGCCTTCTCCAAGTGGAACAACCCAAACTCTCTCAGATGGTATCAAAGTCTCTCTCATCCCTGATTTTCACTGAAGCCCTGTGAGCATTGCACAGTTCAGCCAGAACAGCAGTGCAGGTTCATTCCCCAGCCCTGAGCCCCTCCCCAGTGCAGTAATCAGCTGCACAGCCCCAGCTCTGGTTTAATTTCCTGGCAGGTTGAAAAGGAGCTGGCTCCTGCGCTTGCCCCATGCTCCTCTCGACGCAGGAGTTTTGATCTCCCGCCGGTGGACGCCATGCTCGGGGGACTGGCACTGTTCCCCTCATTTCCTACCAGCCCCAGAGGAGCTCCAGGACGGCTCCTGAGCCAGCCCAGCTCCCTGGAGCCCGCCCTGGCCACAGCTGCCTGTCCATGTGTGCGCAGGCAGGATCCTCCGGCACGCTGTAGATCAAACCGCATCAAAGCGCCGCGGCACAGAGCTGCAGCCGCTCCCCCCAGCTCCCCTGCCTTCAAAAGGTTCGAGGAAAGACCTGGATAAAAGGAGCACTTCCTGCTTTCTGATGTGTGGGTAAGCCAGGGAATATTACCCTATCTGCACAGCCCACCTAGGACAAGTGAGAGCAAGTCTGTGTTTAAGTGTCCTTGTAGCCATGGTTAAAATAATCAATATTTTTTAAATTTAAGGATCAATATTTCCTCTGCTCAATGAAATCACTCAGGCAGCTCATAACATCCAAGGTATCCTGAGTGCAGAGCTCTCCCCATAGCCTCACATTCCCAAACACACCCATGGCTTGGATCAAGCACTTATTTACTGCTTGTGGTTGCAGTCAGCCTCCTGTGATCCTAGGAGCACACTGAGCACAAGGAACAACACCCTCCAGGTGTTATTCCCACTGTTTCCCTTTCAAAGTGCATCCTGCACCCAAAGGCGGCTGGAGCCAGAGGAATTGTCTGTAAGTGACCACTTAAAACACATGGGTGCTGCAATAAACACCTCACAGAATCCCAGGAAGGTCTGGGACCTTAGAGCTCATCCAGTCCCTGCCAGGGACAGGGACGCCTTCCACTATCCCAGGTTGCTCCAAACCTCATCCAACTTGGCCTTGGACATCCCAGGGATCCAGGGGCAGCCACAGCTTCTCTATGAAACCTGTGCCAGTGCCCCACCACCGGAACTCTGCTGTTTCCATGCTGGTGTGGTAGCTACCTCCTGAGTTTTCAACTGTCCCGAGGGCTAAGTGCAGGCTGGAGCCATTCCCCATGCCCAGAGCCTTCTCAGAACTGCCTGGCCAAGCACAAGCAGCAGGATGCTACCTGGACACTGGGAGCTTGGATGCTGGATGCTGGAAGCAGGTGCTTCTGATGAATCCCAGCTTGTTTATCTCCAGGCCTGGCTACTCCAGCCTCTCACTTAACACTGAGTGTGGATACTCCAACAGGCTGGAGGTCAAACTGCTCCACACCTCCATGCAGATCCAAGCTCCCTCTCCATCTTACCAGACACCTGATGGTCACTGAACTACAACCCTCCCCAGAAATCAGCTCCCACAGGAGGAATCAGACCCATTGCTTGGCTCCTCTGCTGCACCTCAGCCCAAAGTAACTCAAAAGCCCTCAAACATGGTTTCAAGCTGCACCAGAGGAAGTTTGGGCTGGATATTAGGGAAAATTCCTTCACGGGAAGTGTGCTCAGGCATTCAGTCAGGCTGCCTTGGGCACTGGTGAAGTCAACATCCCTGCAAGGATTTCAAAGATCTGTATATATAGTGCTCCTTCTTTCATCCCACTGACACTAAAAGTGGGGGGAAAAAGGTAGAAAATATGGAGTATCTAAAATTTTCCCTGTAGGAAAATACCCTGAACTCTTCAGCATCCAAAATCTTGCTGTATACCTCTGTCTGGCTCTTATCTTGCAACCACCCTGCCTAACCTTTCTGGCCAATTTTTCTGACACAGCCAAGGCTTTTCCTACACAGCAACGTGCAGAAAATAGAAAACGTAACTCCTAGGAAAAAATCCAGCTGCAAACCATGTCAAGCAAGCTGCCCCACGCAGCAGGCACAGGCTGTAGGACTAGAGAGGGGAGCAAAGAGAAGGGAAGACTTGCACAATGAATTCAGAAATTAATTAAAGGAGTTGTTTTTCAAAGAGCACAAAGCAAATTATTTGGAGAAAGAACAAACCCAAAAATCACTCATAGCTGTTTCACTCATTGCACGGACTGCAAAGCACAGGTGGTTTTTAAACATAAAACAAACACTCTTTAAAACACCAAGTGTCAGAAGGACACAAAACAATGACAGAAACTTGGCAGATGGGAGGATGAGACGCCCAAACCCGAGGCGGGGGTGGGTTTTGGGGGTGCCTGTACCTCGTTTCCCAGCAGGGCAGACACACAAGCCTCCGAGGCGTCGCAGATGGCCGTGAGGTCATGGCCACCCTCGAGGGCCAGCACGATGCGGCCCCCGGCCAGGCCCATCAGCTGCTTCGTCAGGTACCCGAAGCCTGCAACGAGGGAACAGAGGAAATGCAGGAGAAGGGCAAAGGTGGCGGCTGGAATCGGGCTCCTGGCGGAGGATCAAAGAATTAGGGAGAGGAATTACATCATATTAAAAACCCAGCGGGGATTTGAAAAAGCTCGGCACGTAACGCGAGCCAGGTTGGGCTCTAATGCGCTTGCCGCGCGATTCCAGCTGCGGCTTCCCTGGGATGGATCTGTGTGTCCCCCACCAGCACCACCCCAGCTGAGAGCATCACCATCCTCACCTCGCCACCCCTCAGCACCCCAAATTAAAGCCAGCAGCCAACATTCTCTTTGGAAGCAGGGAAAGGGGCGTATTTCTGCTGGATGTTGCTTTGGGGGAAGGAGGAGGAAGGGGAATTGGCCCAGTTTGGGTCGGAATAGCAGCAGCCCCAGAGAGATTTAGGTTTGACATCTCGTTCTCAGCAGACAGCTCTTCCCGTCCATAATATGCTATAAAAATTCCAGGGGCACCCAGCACTTTGATCAGATGACACACAATACATTTCTGCCCCCTTTAAACAAAACAGAACCAAGTGGCAAGGATTTAAAAAACGTGTCCTCAAAGCAACCTTCCCCCTCCAGGAGGAAAAAAAAGAAATCAAAAAGCCAAACAAAGGAAAAGCCAGGAAATTTCTACCCTCCATCCCCACTGCCTGTTTTCTGCTTTGGAGTGAGCCCCTTTGCGAGTTGACAAATTAACAAATTAACAGGCAGAGAAAACCATCCACTGTTGAGCCTATGACTGGTTTTGTGAGAGGAGCAGAACATGGCAAATTTAACCAGCAGGTAAACAAGACCTTTCCTTCCTAAAGTGTTTTTGGATATCGCAAGGCACTTGCGTCTTGTAAACCTACTTCACTTTATTCTTATATAAAGTTTATAGGTTCAGCTCCCTTACGAGGTTTTTAAAGTTCACTGTAGAGAACAACTTTCCTAGCTGGAACAAACTCTTAAAAAATAATAATAAAACTTTTTTTGCAAGAAAAACTGTCCCTGGATTAATCTGAAGGAAACAGTGCCAGGTAAACTCCACATAACCTGGGGGAGGGATTTCAGTGGATCTCCCAAAAACATCCCAGACCCGAAGCAAAAAGGAGGGTTTGTGGGTGTCTGTAATTAATTCAAAGGTGGAGAGCAAAAATATTCAGCTCAAAATTTTAATAAGGTGTCCTGGAGGAAGAAATGGACTTGCGGCAGCAATGAGAGTGTTTACAGCTGGTATGGCCTTTTTCTGCAATTTTATATTAATGCCAGCATAACTCTCTAATTCAGCAGAGATTTGACTACAAATAAATTACATAATATTACATATTGAATATTTCAAAGCTGAAATATGCAATGTTTCAAAAAAACCCCAAAATTAAGGTTTCAGCCAGGCCAAAATATGCATTATAAAAAGATAAATGCCATGAAAATTCAAAGAAAAAAGATGGAACTTTTGCCATCTTTCATTTAAAAAAGATCTGAAATAGACCCTGCAAAGTAAAAGCTGGGAACGCTGTCCTTTAATCCATAGGACAGCAGCAGAAGTAAAGCCCCCACTTACATTTTGCTGACAGATTATATCCTCCCAGGGGTGTGGGGTGCCCTTCCACAGCATCGAAACCAGATGACACCAGCACAACATCTGGGGCAAACTCGTTGGCAATGGGCATCACTACTGTCCTGCAACACAGAATATCCACAGCACACACATTAGGAGGCTCCTGAGCAAAGGCAGGGGTGTTAAACCCTCTCACCAAACCCTTATTTCACAGCAGCGAAGCCCACCTATTTCCCTACAAGGTGATAGCCTGGCTGGAAGAGCTCCTTGAACTCCCTGGGATTTCCTCCACCTCGTGTTTTGAGCAGGGAAATGAGTTGTCACCCCTTGTGTTTCCCATTTGGGATCACATCCGGATTTACGTACATGGGAAAAAGGGTAAAATAAGAGGGCATCTGGCACAGGCTGCAAAACTACCTGGGAAACCTCACCCAAGGCATTATCTCAAAGTCCTCCCTCAAAGCATCTCCTCCAGGCTTTGCAAAGTAATTCCGTCCTCCCTTGCTGCACTTCTCATTTCCCACAACGAAAGGCTGGGAGTGTCCCATGGGCCAGAACAGCTTTAGAATGCAAATATCCCACCCAAATCCACCTCTCCCAATGCTGCTTCCCCACCCAAATCCACTTCTTCCAATGCCAGTTCCCCATCCTCTGACCTTTTGTTCACTAAAAAATGGATGGAATTGTTCAGCATCCCCATCCTACTGATTGTTGAAGTTGTATTTAAGTGAAACAAGGGGTCTGCTCCTGTGGTTTCTCACCAAAAGACCTTTTTCCCCTCTGGTTTCTCTCTCCAAACTCTGTAATTTCTCTTCAAAACCTACACAAGGTTGCAAACATCCCATTCCCCACATCAAGACACACTTTCCAAATTATTTTTTTTCCATTGTAACTGCACCTACTGAATTCTGGATGTATCCCTAGGGCAACCTGACCTGTAATTTTCCCATTTCCCCATCCTACGAACAGCCACCAGCCAGGATAACTTTCTACAGCAGGAACTGAGGTTATTATTTTACCCACATCCCAAAGCGTGGACCTGTAAATCTTTGCACACATGAGAACCTCACACTTTATTGAGTCGAGTCTTTATGTGATGCTTTAAAAACAGAGCCCAGGGGAGCCTGTTCCATGCTGAGATGGCTCAAGTGCTATCAGAATGCTCATAAAAGCTCACAGTTTTTGCCAGGATAATTAACAGCCACGAGACATCTGCCAGAGTCAGCAGCTTGTGACATCCAGCTGAGCTTGTGCTCCTCTGCAGAATGGGGCATCAGCCTCTGCCAGGCACTGAGCACACCCATCCCCAAGTCTGCACTGCCACCACGGAGCAGGGACAGCCACCCAGACACCAAAAAAATCCCCTCACACACCTCCCAGCTTTGTTTTTTCCCAATAATTTGCCACAGCAACCCCAGAGTCCCCTGCAATATTGCTGATCTCTGTGCATAGACACAAAGACCTCTGTAAGAAAAAAGGATATAATTTTCCCTTAATATGCACAAAATCCCAACAAGGAATTTTAATTTTCTCCTCTCATGACATGATTGCCCCTCTCCATTTTGTCCTTCGGGGATGATTCCATGAGGAAGACAAGAGCACAGTCTAGCTGGTGACTTCACATTTTGGTGGAACCCACAGAAATTTTTAGGAGAAGCCACCCTCCCTCACCAAGGCCTGAAGCAGCAATTCCAGAGCAAGTGCAGCAGCCAAAGCTTTATTTTCCCTGAGCTTTTTCATTCCTAACCCAAAGAAAACTGCTCAAAGAATCAGATTTATTTTCCCCCCTGCCTGAGTTACAACGCTGTGGGAGCTGCTAGGATCTCAGTGGAAGTGTGGGACCACCACAGCCAGACCAAACCTGCATCCCCCAAGGGGTGGGGATGGTCCATCAGCACTGAGCAACCCATGGGATCATGGATCCATGGGGATTCTCAGCCATGGGACAGCTCATGGAGCACAGCTTGGTTGGGAAGGACCTTAAACACCATCTCATTCCAGCCCCTGGCACGGGTGTCCAACCCTGCCAAGCACAGAGGCTCCCAAGGAAGGGGGCAACTGGTGACCCGCAGCTGGAGGTGGCTGTGGGTGACAGTGACAGAATGACTCCTCCAGCACAGCCACACAGCCCCCAGGGCCAACCCTGAAGCCTGCCAGGGCAGTTTCAGGAGAGAAAAAGCCCTTCTCCTAATTCCAGTACAACACCAGCATCCCAAAGCCACAGCCCCACCTCTGTCTGATGCTCTCCATGATTGCAAAACTTGATCCAGGAGGGTCAAAGTCAGAACTCCCTCACTTTGCCTTTAATTGTATGAAAAAATGACAAAAATCCAGTGCGTTTCTGAGATTCCATCTGTGGACAACGTTTTGGACACATCTCTTTCAGCTTTTTTCTTTGTGATTTTCCCTTGTCCATAGATAAAGCCAGTCCCTTCGCTCCGATCCACCCCGGTAAAGCCAAACCCTCCAGAGGAAACAAGGATTAAACTGCAAACAACCCCGTGGCTTTGCCTTGCTGATGAGACTCTAAAAAAGCCAGAAATTCAAATTATTACCCAGCAGATAAGCAGTTTTGCCTGGAACCGAGTCTTTTAAGGAATGGCTGAGATGGCTGTAAAGTTATTCACTGAGGAATGAATATTCCTAGCACTGAATATTCATTCAATCCATGTAGAATTTTTAAAAAGCAAGGAAACTAAAATTTCCCTAATTTCAGAAGCTTGTTTTGCTTGCTTAAAATAAATTAAATCCCTTTATTTGCCTGGTTACAGCTGAGTTGAACAGCTCTACACAAGAGCAAACTGATGCCTGCAACCAGCAAAGCCTCCCCATTGTATTCTACAATTGCTTGGGAGAGAGGAAAAAAAAATGCAATTTTAGATCTATTTTCCAGAAGGCTGAATGAACAAAAATTTTAGCCTGGCATTAGCCAATTCCGCAGTTAAATGCCTAATAAATGACAGGTAGAAGAAACAATCCTAGAGAGGATTATTTTGGGCTTTAAATGCTCAATTGCAGTGAGTAAATTGGTGAAACTTAGAAGGCCGAACACTTTTTTAGAGACTTTTTCCCACTCTTGGCCATATCTATGCTTTATATATATTTTGATATGTGCTATGTATAAATTTATATATGTTAAGTGTATATATTATGCATATATTTATATATCTATTTATATGTTTTATATTTCATTTATATAATATGTATGTTATGTATATATGGTTTTATGCACGTTATATATTTTAAATATATAAACCAAAAATGTTATCCACTGTTCCTCAGGCTAACCAGCTTCCCAAAAATTCCGGTCTTTGCTTCTCCATGGTCATTTACTGTGTCAAAAGGGATTAGGAATTGGGGGATGAAATCAGAGTGGGGAGAGCATGAAATTGAAAATACAGCAACAACCATTCCAGGCAAAACATCATAATTTCTTCCCCCTCATCCTCTTCCTCACTCCTGAAATGGTTTATGGATCGAGGGGAAAAACCCAAATGCCCCTCAAATTAGTTTCTGAATTTGTTTAATGCTTTCCAAAAGCAGCAAGAGGAGGGGGAAGTGCAGTCGTGGCTTTTCCTTCTGGCTGAGGTGTTTTAAATAAAGTCAAATGTGGAATCGAGCTGTACATGGAATTATGGCTGCAGAGGAGACCTTGGGACAGGGGAAAAAATTCTCAGACACAACATAACTGCTGGCACCATTAGGAAAACTTCCTTGCAGTAAATTCAGAGGGAAACTCCGGCGGATAAAACATTTTTAATTTCACGAATTGCTGTTCCCATGTAATAAGGAACCAGCCAGAGCCTTCCCATTTTTCCTGTGGGTCTTTTAGCCAGGTTTGCACCTGGATCAAGAGGACTGAGAGAGGCAAACAGGATTTGAGCTGATGCAAAATGTTAGGGAACAACAAATCCTGGTCCAAAAAACCCCTCTGAGTTTTACAACTGTTTGTTTCTGTAACTATGGAACAACAGTGAAGGCACCGGGAACGTTCTCAGGAGTTCAGGAGTTTGGGAACGACATGCCCTGCATTTTTCCCATTAAACTGACCCCATTTCTGCCTGATCTGTGAAATCTGGGATTGCTCACACGCTTGGGTACTGAGTTCAAATGCAGGGTGTGGAGCTGACTCTGACACAGCCGCAGCTACCACAGAGTGCAGGAGCTCCAGGCTCCCAAAAATCTCCCCAGATCCCTTCTGATCACCCTCTCCTCCCACCCAAAAACAGGACACCCCAACCTGGAGCTGGGGCAGGCAGTAATTTCAGCCCCAGGTCAGGAAGGTAACAAGTGACAAAGTGCAGGGAAAAGCTCATTTTTAACTCTTCTTCTCACTTCTGATACATCTTGATGGCATTAAGGACCATGCAGAGGTCAGGAGAGCTTGGGGACCCCAAGACTGGGGAGATAATATTTGGAGAGAGGATGAAAATTGCTGATGTGAGTTCCCACCGCTTTCTTGAATGGAGCAAACCCACTCTGAAACAGGTTTTCAGTGTGGGGATGAGGGGTTTCACTGGGATTTATTTATTCCCTCATTTCTCTCGTTTAGAAGGACAATTATCTCAGTTATTTTCATTTCTCAAACCCACACACTGGCTTTTCCTGAAATCCAACAAGAAAAAATGAGGACCACATTGTTTATTTAAATCTGCTCCTTTTACACAGAAAAAGGACTTTTTTCCGTAAAAACAGACGGGCATGTGAAGAGTTAAGACAAGAAAAAAAAAAAAAAAAAAAAAAAAAAAGAAAAAAAAAAAAAAAGAGGTCTATCAGTATCTTTGCCTAGCTCAAAGGATTTCCACTGATTCCTCTCCAGACTTCAAAGCCTCACAGTTTGGCATTTGGACTGGTTTGAATTAAAGCTCAGTTCTCCACTGCGAGTTTCCAAGTTCATGGTGAAAATGCCTCCTGCTTCTGGAGTTCATTATGGCCAATTTTCTTATCTTTTCTTCATCTTCGGTTTGATCCCCAGCAAATGCAACGTGGCATTTGACAGGGTGGAATAACAAGGTGCTGCCTTGAAGGCATGTATTGTCTCAAGGGGCTAAAGCAAGAAAAGAAGGGGGAAAAAATAGGATATATGACCCATTCCCTTCACTTTCTAACTCTTGGGGGACTATAAATTGCAAACTTCAAAGCGTTATTTTACATTAAAATCAACAGAAAGATTCAGGGGGTGGGGGGGAAAAATGTTTTTCAAAGGAGCTGGTTAAGATTTTAAAAGGTCACTTGATAATGTACTATCATGGCCAAACTTGGCGTAGGATGAAAAAAAAGCTTCCCATTTAACTTATGGTCAAAATGAAGGTGTGCAGGCTCTGGGAGGAGCATCCCCCAGAACTCCCCAAAATAAGGGCTGTGACCCACTCCAAAGGCTGTTCCCTAAATAGCTGCTGTGTCCAGGCAAGCAGACCCCACGAATGGCTGGCAAAGGCCTTGCTGTGCAGCCCTGAACCTTTTCTAGGAGTCTGGACACTCAGTCAATATTTAATGTCCCCGGCTCTGGGTGCCCTGGCCTAAGAAAGAGATCCATCCTGGGGATGGCTGGGATAGCCAGGCTTCCACTCTGGAGCAGAGTGCTGCCTTCCTGAGCCAGGAGTGACAGAAATGGCAGTGATTTGGAGTCATTTTAAATTGTGTGTGTTCTCTGAGGGCTTTATGATGGCAGAATGAAGAGGGGGAAAAGGCCCTTTTTGCTCAGCTTAACAGGGTATAACAGGGAAGAGCAGAAAATAATGCTCCTCGATTTAATGCCGTTCCATGAAAGGGGATATCCCAGAAATTCACACCCTGTGTTCTGGCACGTGTGTGTCTGCCTGAATTTAGGCCCCCAGAGGTGTCCTAAACCCAGTGTGAGGACAGAAAAGCACTTCAGGTTGTTAAAGAAGAGGCCAGGTGGACCCATGGCACAGGGGAGCTGGGGGGGAAAAGACAGCGTCTAAGAAAAATCATGGAATGGTTTGGGTGGGAAGGAGACTTAAAGTTCACCCAGTGCTACCCCTGCTATGGGCAGGGACACCTTCCACTGTCCCAGGCTGCTCCAAGCACCAATGTCCAGTCTGGCCTTGGACATTTCCAGGGATCAAGGGGCAGCCACAGCTTCTCTGGGCACCCTGTGCCAGGGCCTCTCTTGGATGAATAATATAAAAATTTTAAAGCTTATCAAAAGCAACATCAAGGAAGACTGGCACGAGGAGAAAGAAACGCAGCTGAGGCGAGAAATACATTTGTGAGAGGGAAAATTCAGTAGTACCTGAAGGCAGTTAAATATTCCGTGTCTCCCATGGGCGGATCCAGACCACCAGTAAATGCCATGTTAACATTGAAACCAACTCCTGCTCCTGTGCCAACCTGGAAAAGGGAAATGGGACTCTTAGTTAGCAAATTCTGGCAACACATCTTTGCTGTTTTGATGCTCTCTCAGTCAAATTTGGATCTGGATTCAGTAGTGTGGTCAATTAGTCCCTGGTCCCTGAAACGAGGGAAAATAAAGCTCCTCCACGCTCAGATCTTTATGGGAGCTGAGGACTGGTGGTGTGACTGCTGCTCACCCAAGAAAAACACCCCAGCATCAACTGCACCCGCTTGATTTTTCTGCAGCAGAGTGTGCTGCATGTAATACCTTTCCGTCATTCATTTTAAGCTTGATTCAGGAGTGTATTTTATATTTTATTACAGCTGCAACTGGGGGAAAAAGTGTATTTTAATCAGAGTGAGTTCCCCCTCTACTGGAGAAAAACAGGATTCACAGAGAAGCAATTTTGGCTGCTTGAGGGATGCGTGGGTGGGAGATGTAAATACATCCCTCTCCTTGCTTGTACTGCAAATGTCCCCATCTGCCCTGCCTACAACTACCTGAAAGAGGGGAAAACTGAAAAATGAAAAACTGAAACCAGGGGTTTCTAGCCTTTTTTTTTTTTTGCCAAGAAGGTCTTTGCACATGAAAAAAAAAAAAGAATTAAAAAGTGAAAATCAACGTGTTGCACAGCTGGATAAAAAATGGCTTTTATTGCACGTTAGTCCTCATACTGGTGCAAATATTTTTGCTAGAAAAACACAGGGGTGGGTGTTCATCTACCCACGGTGGGTTATTTATCCATCATTGGCTTAAATCAAACTTGTTTTGTATCCTTTCTTTTATTTGGTCTAAAATGACACATCTAAAAATGACTCTTTTTGTAAACCAGATTGCTAAAAAGCAGGAATTAAGCCTGATACAAAGGGCTGCTGTTCATTCACTACAACAGGGTGATGGAACAGCATCATGTCACATTTAAGTTTCTTTAGAGGTTGAAATGAAAACATTGATGTTTTCTCAAGCACAAAATGCAAAATTGACAGGGGAAGTAGTTTCCAGATGCCACCTGGAGAGTCTTGGAGCACTTGAAGTATTCCATAAAATTTCCCTTTGCTAAATTGCTCTGAAGGACCATATTTTCTGCCAGCCCAGAGGGAAAGGAAGGATCTTGCCATCCAGAGCTCAGCTCTCAGCTCCACTGGCCCAGCCCTCCTGCTGCAGGCTCTGAGGACACCACCAGGACAGGGGGATTCACTCCACCAGCATCGTGACTGGCCCTCAAAGCCCACAAATCTGGGGTAGAAGTGCAGCCTTGGTGGTGGTGAGCAATGCCTGGGCAGAACCAGGAGAAAGAGGGGGAGGTGGAGAAAGGGAGGTGGTGGAGATAGGGAAGTGGTGGAGAAGGGGAGGTGGACAGGCTCCATGGCTGTGCCAGGAAAACCAAGTGTGGGTGGTGCAGCCATGGACAATCTGTTCCTTCAGCATCTAAGAAACAACTTCTGCCGAGAAAGTCCTGAACAGGACACAGAGTGCTGGGACAGCTGGCAGAGGGCTCCTCTGGAACAGGTTGTCCCACAAGGGCTGGAGAGCTCAACTGCAGTGACTCATTGGCTGCCGTCCCGCCGCTCCCGCCAGGACACGGTGCCCGCGGCTGTTGGATCACACGGACCTAGCATGTCCTTGAATGGGAACACAAAACCCAGAGGAGCTCAGGCAAAGTGGCAGGAGCTCCTCTGAGTCCAGGACTCTGGGATCCGTGTGCTCACCTCATCCGGAGCGCCGCTGCCGGGGAAGAAGTTGCCATCATCGTAGCGATGGAGTGAGATGTAAAGGACGTTGGGATCGTTGTAGAAGGCCTGCTGAGTGCCATTCCCGTGGTGGACATCCTGCAGGGACAGGGATTACACCAGGGAGGTTAATCCTTCAGTAAAAACACGGATTAAAGGCATCAGTTCAGGATTTGGAGGGGTTTTCCTTGCTGTTGAGCTTTGTTTTCTTCAACCTGGCTGAAGCAGTTTATGGGGAATGGGAATAACCTATTTTGCACACCTAGTTTGAGATTACTCTTCTTGTTTAACACATGGCATAAACACAATCCCAAATGTCTATCAAACTGAGGACTCATTTACCTGGATGGAAAGAACTGGATTCACACCAATCTCGGGGAATGGAGATACTGAGATATTTGTTGCCCCACATCTCCATCTTTAGTCAGTCTGTGGGGTGAGCACTGACACAAATAAAGCTTTGTTGGATCGAGGTTAAACAGCACAACCCATGAGAGCTCCCCTATTGAGCTGCTGTGTGGTGTGCAAACACAGCCTGTGACAGGACAGGTATTTCAAATGCCCCTCCCTGACATGAGAAACAGGTGGGAAGTGAGGGAAAAAACATCCATCCAGTAAGTCCAAAAGACAAATAAATGCATTTTAACTTGTGGGTTTAACCCATGGGTGATTTGTGGCAACAGAACCAAAACTTTTGGCTGATACCCAGTTACTCCAATACCTTCCCAGCCACATAAAGCTTATAAAAAATAATAATCTATACATTGCCACAGCAGATTCCTAAAGAAACCTTTTATTTTTATTTGAAAAATCTGGTCCATTTAAGAATTTTTTCTTCAATTAAACACTTTTATTCAATTAAAACCCCAAATTTTGGCTTGCAGACAACAGGCAAGAAGTTTTTCACTGACTTACAGAGCTTGCTCTTGCAAGAAGAAACCTACCCAGAATAATTTCCACTTGCTCTCCCAAAGGGAAAGAAGGGGCATTTACTCACCCAGTCCACGATGAGGATTTTGCTCACGTTGAGCCTTTGCTGGAGCAGCTTGGCTGCGATTGCCACAGAGTTAAAATAGCAGAAACCCCTGGAGAGGGGAGACAGGAGGAAAAGAGAGGTGTTAATGACAGCTTCCCATGGTCCCCCTGCCGCCATCACGTAGACAGAACACAGGAGGAAGTAGCGCCTTCTGCTCTCACTCTTCTTTCCTCCCTGGAAACATGGAAAGGCTTGTGTTGGGAGGGACCTTGAAGTTCATCTCGTTCCATGGGCAGGGACACCTTCCACTAGATCTGTTTCCCACTGGAAGTGCTGAATTCCAGCAGCAGGCTCTAGGGAAACAGGGAATGTCCCACACTTGCCCAAACCCACTGCTGATCCTTGCTAGAAAACAGCCCTCCAAAAGCACTAAGCAGGATCTTACTCTGCTCCAGAGAATCTGGGGAGCTTGGAACACCACACATCTCATCTAGCAATAAGCAGAAATTCCACAGTGATAACCCAACAGAATTCATTTGGAATTTCCAGCTGTGGATCCCCCACCAAAGGAGCCCTGGATGAAGTCAGTGAACCCCATACTCACATGGGTGTGCTCTCCTCTGCATGGTGACCCGGGGGCCGGACAACAGCAAATCCATTCTGCACACAAAAAACGAGGAAAGGAAAAGGTCAGAGGGACAAGGATGGATGCAGGGGTTGCAGCCAGAAACCTTAATCCTGCTTGGAAACTCTGGAGTTACTCTTCATGTATTCCTCACAAGGTCATAGCAGTGGAGGATGCTCTCCCTCGTTGTGGAGGGAGAAAAGGTCCTCAAGGTGCTGCAGGGCAGGGCCCCGAGTAGAGCCCTGCATGGAGCAGAGCTGAGGGTTGTTCCCATACCTTCAGTTCTCCTGTGGCCACTTTAAACACGAGCTCGATGACACAGCCCACGGCCAGGCGAGCAGCACCCGATGAGTGCACCTCGTTCCAAATGGTGTCACTGTCGACCTGGTGGGGACACACAGGAACCAGGTTAGGAGCAAGGAGAGCAGCCAGGAATCAAGAGACCCCTGTACTGTAAAGACATCACTCACACAGGGTGACAGGACAAGGGGAATGGATTTAAACTGAAAGGGAGGGAGTTTCTTTCAGATACTGGGAAGGAATTGTTCTGTGTGAGGGTCAGGAGGCCCCAGCACAGGGTGCCCAGAGCAGCTGTGGCTGCCCCTGGATCCCTGGTGTCCAATGCCAGGCTGGAGCAACCTGGGCTAGTGAAAGGTGTCCCTGACCATGGCAGAGGATGGACTGAAATGGTCTTTAATGTCCTTTCCAACCCAAACTATTCTGTGATTCTGTGACTCTGTGACCATGGAATTGGCATTTCTCTTTAATTGCTGTTGATCCAAGATGAAATAAAAAGGTTTATGAAATAACTCAATGGTTCTTTAAAATAAAATAAAATAAAATAAAAACCAACACAAAAAAGAGGGATGTTTAGTGTTGGGCACTTAAAAGACGACTGCCCAGGAGTGACAGCAGCTTCCCTGGAGAGCCACAAGCTCACCCACCCTAACAACAGACCTTCAGCATCCTGTGCTGACTACACAGATTTGCTTCAATGCTAAATATTCCACAGAACCTCCGCATTTCCCCCCTGAAAATGTGGAAACAGGCCACAGGCAAGGCAAGGTACCCTGCAGGCGTGCCCGTGTTGCTGTTGTTCCAGATTGTGTCACCAGATAAACAGGACATTCCTCACTGGGAAGGACCACCAGCTATTTTTCTCCTATTTCTCTGCCATGAGTGTATTTATGGAAATAATGGCAAAAAGCAGAGATGGAAGAAAGAGATCATTTGTTGTGCCTGGCTCACTGAGCAGTGAGGAGACACAAGTGGTCCCACAGAGGACTGATCCACCTCCTTCCCAGCCATGCTGAAGCCATCATTGGAAGTGATTCCAGCTCTGTGATCATGGATGGTTTCTGGCAGCATCCATCCCAAGGATGCTTTGGAAGATACAACAAACGAGGAAAGTACTTGGAAAACACCAAAAAGCCTCTAGGTAATGCCACTGCATTGTGGGACAGCCCTGCAGTGACTATTTGTGGCCTCAGGGCTCCTCTGGACCCCTGTAAGTTTGGGCAGTAACATGGGAACAGCAGCAGGGTGGAGTTTTGAGTTACACAGGACAGCTCCAGGAATCCTGGATCAGGAGTGCACACATGCAGAAGATGGGACTGACCTCACCAGGTCTCTCCAAAAGCCCCTAAAGAGGTGGGAAGAAGCCCAAGTTGCTTCTTCTCCCCACTGACCAGTGCACTGGTGCTCTGTGAGGGTCCATCTTTGGCCTCCTGTCACTGGATCTGACCACCAGCGAGTGAATCTACCCCATCTCTGGGCACATCTAACCCATCTTTGAGCAGACCTAACCCATTTTTCTTGGTCTTTGGAAGAAAAAACCTCAGGATGTCAGCAGGGAAGAGCTTCCCCTCCTGCCTGGACACAGCGAGTTCAGGGGTCCTTCCATGGGCCCTCTTTATTCCCTGTGAGGCACCAGAGGAATGGAAATACAAAATACCCAAATTCAGGTGTCCTAAGGGGCCAACAGACCCTCAGATGGCTGTTGGGGCCACTTTTTCCCATAAAAAAGACAGGATTCTTCAGTGCCGGAGCCAAGCACTGCCACGTCCAGGCCCCAGCAGAAACCAGGCTCCTGACAGGAGCATTCCAGGAAAAATGTCCAAAATGAAACCCAAAGAGTTTTTCCTTCCTCATAATAAAAATTACAATTTCCTTACAATAATTTCCTTCTTAAGGAAAAACCGAGGGATTTTTTTTTTTATTAATATCCACGATGAGGCTCCTACTCACACTGTAAATTCCTCCTAATCACACTGTAAATTTCTCCTACTCACACTGTAAACTTTCCTATCACTAATGTTCAGCTATCTCAGAATTAAATGAGCACCTCACGAAAGATTTCATTATTCTACTATTTAATTTAGCTGAAAAAATACACAGGTAAGGAATCAAGAACCAGGACAGGTAGACACAGGTTGTACCAGAGCTCCAGACCCTGTAAAGTGAAGGAGTTCTGCTCCTCCCTCACAGAGGAAGACACCCCACCGTGTCTCCTCCTGCTCTCAATTAAATAATTCTCACATTCTGTTCCTCTGACTCCCTAATTAGTTCCTCCTCATTTCCATTCCACTGAAGTCCTTTCTGTGCTCTCTGCTCTGCAAGAACTTACTTTGCTTGCACAGTTGCAATTGGTGATATGCTCTAATCAAAGCACTTGCACCCTAAAATAGAATCACCTACTCTGGAGAAGATCAACAACACAAACACCTCTGGAGTTTTTAGAACACATGCAGAAAAATGATGCAAATCTTCAGATATTTTTAGAACGTGCGCAGCAAAACGCTGCAGAGGAAAGAAAACAAATTTATCAGCTATTCTAAAATCAAGCCTTTGAGTGTTTTGAAGAATCTTCATGCAAGTGTGCTGGGATGATCTTGCAGATTTTTGAAGCTTAAACTCCTTTCTCCCAAAACCCTCTTCTAATTATCCTGGATTAGGGAAGGCCATGATGCGTGGAAGTTGGACGTTGAAAAAGGGGTGTGAGCTGCAGAGGAGCGAAGCTGAGCAAAATACCCAAGAGATCAGCAGAAATAAAAGAGTTTCATTCATTCAGAAATAAATGATGTTTCACTCAGAGCTCACACCTGTAAATTTCAGTGCTTCTATGCTTTCTTTCTTCCTCTCCTGCTAGGACCAGAAGGCTGCAGAAGGGAGGAGGCTTGTCAGCCATGGGAAGGCTTTTTGGGATAAACCAACAAGGAAAAAAGAATTTCCAAGCCCCTGGGAATGAATTTACCCTTTCTCTCCTCGACTTCAATTCACCAAGGCTGAGATTTCAATTAATAAAGAGAGTTTGAAAGGTGTTATGAGATGAAGGGATTTGCTCTGAACTGCTTTCCTGCTGCTTTACTCCCAGAGCTCCAGGAGGGTTTGGACAATGTTCCCAGGGATGCACAGGGTGGGATTGCCGGGGTGCCTGTGCAGGGCCAGGGGTTGGACCAATGATCCCTGTGGGTGCCTTCAACTCTGGATATTCTATGATTCACTCTCCTGCCTGTCCTTCATTTCACTCATTGTTGAGGAAAACTCGTGACTGCCCAAGCTCTATCCTCTATCCTGAGGCAAAACAGCTCTCCAGGGGCTTCTGCCCGCCAAAATTGCCCTGCGCCCCCCTCCAGACGCATCCTTCCTTTTCATCTACACAACATCCCCACAGGAAAAGAGCCACACTTGATTGTTTGCAGGAAAAGAGCCTGGTTTCAAAGCCTTCCAGCCCATAATTTTGCACAACACCCTCAGCTCCTGAATTCCAATCATCACCCATCATTCCGCTTTATCCTGCTCCAGTATAAATCCAAAGGAGGACCTGTCCCGCATTATTCTACTGATTTTTAATTTTTTTTTCCCCTTTCCTTTTGCCTTTATGACATCATGCTTTCCCTCTGAAGAATATTTGGCAAACAATGGGGAATGGCTTCCCACTGAGAGAGAGCAGGGTGAGGTGGGATATTGGGACGGAATTGCTCCCTGGGAGGGTGGGGAGGCCCTGGCACAGGTTTTGCTGATAGGATTGCTAAAACACTGCTCCAGAGTCAGCAAACATTCAATATTAAGGGTCTGTGGAGACAACCAAGGCAGCAAGCACCATCTTTATTGGGAGCATATCAGGAATACCAGCACTGAGGTGTCTCCTGCCCTGATTTAGGATTTAATGCAAGACTTCTGGGCCCGTGCTGGGCTCAGACACTGTCTCTACTTGTTACCATTCAGTCTTCATTTGCAAATGATAATTTTCTTTGCTTTGAATGGCATGCCTGACTGCAGGGCAGAGTAAATCCAAACCTTTTAAGCTCTGGCCAAAAATTTGCCATGAATTAGGCGACTGCAGCATATTTACAATACAAAATAAAATATCTCCACGAGTGGCGGTACGAATAAACGACGATTATTCTCTTTTTTTTTTTTTTTTTNGGATAATTTTCAAAGCAGCGATTTTGCAAAGACTCAGGAAGAAAACAATTTTGTTTCATTTCCATAACAGAATCCAGACCTTGAAAATTCAACCTCATGAGCTACAATTATGCAGCAGAACTACCACTGTGAATTTTCAAACACAATGCCTTTTATTGTCTCTTCTCATTATTTTCCCCTTCCTGTTCTCCACGATTTTCTGTCCTGTCACCCTCCACAGAAACTCTGGAGCAGAAAGTCTGACTTGAAAGGGAAATTTTTAAGCTTTCAGGCTTCAAAGGAAAACAAGAAAACCTTCAAAACAAGGTATTTGGGGTTTGGGGTTTTTTCAGCTTTATGGGAACAAACAACAGCAAAAAGCCTGATTGCATGGAAATTTGACAGCTGAAAAGTAACGCTCAGCTTTTCCATGAGGGATGAAGGGGTATTTTAGTCACCTCCTGGAGAATCCACGTGGATTATCCTGGAGCTGGAGAATAAAAGATGCCAAATGCTGTTTCATTCTAGGGCAGAGATACTTGCTATTCACAGGAAGATGTACCAAAATTCCCAAATATTGTCCTATTTCATAGCCATGTTTCCCACCTGCTGTGGGAGGCACGCAGCTCTGGAGCCCTGAGACTGAGGATGGGACAGCTCCACAGCATCAGCACGCCCTGTCTTCCACGCAGAAAAAAAAGCACTTAGGGATGCAAGGGCTGCTTCCAAACACAGCAACTCTCTCCATTGAACATCCCAGCCTGGGAAATGAGCTTTTTCCTCTTGAACACAGCTCTGAGTGTCCCTCATGCTCGGGCTCCCTGGCTGCTTTTGAAGAGAGGCATGTGAGGCCATGGCACCCCGCACTCCAGGCAGCCCCTGCTCATGGGCAGCATCTGGCTGCAATTACCCACCGTGGAATGCAAAGCAGCAATTTTTGGTGCTGAGGGGACCGGGAGAGAACAAACAGGACATTATTTACACATTAAAGGGAGGTACTTACCCCGACACCACCGCAAGGCAGCCTGACAAACATCGACGTTAGGGAACCTGTGGGGGGACAAGAAATGCACTCCGTGAGTCAGAAAGTCAGAGGGCACCAGATTCTGGGGCAAATTTCATGGCAATTCTGCAATCTTTCCAAGCACAGAAACACAGACTGGGAGTTTTCTTCCCATTCTCAGCCAGCGCTCTTACAACACACGCACACACACACACACACACACACACACACAATGTGCACACTTGGGCTCCTGCAAAAGCTGTCTATAAATCACTCATTTTTAGGCAAGGTGTGGGTGCTGTCTGGTGTTTCGAGACTATGCATGAGGAAGATGCCACCAACAATCACTCAGCATGCCTTCTCAGATGCACACTTTAACCCCTTCTCACTGAGGGAGGACAGGAAATCATAAAAACACCCCAACTGTCACTCATCTGCAGCTACTGGATGACTTTGGAAAGCATGGGCTTCCTAAAAGAGGAAGACGGAAAAATAAACCAATGGCAAGCAAAGAAAAAACGTATTTTGACTGAAATAGCAAAACCGACAAGGAGAATGTGAAAAAAAAAATTGAGAAAACCATCTGCAGGGCTAATTTTGGATCTGTAGGAAATGTAACATCGCTTTCTGGGCTCGTATGTGAGTAAATTATCCTCCATTCAAAATTCTGTGGGGCCCTGAGCAAGCTGGTCTGGTGGAAGGTGTTCCTGCCCATGGCAGGGGCTAAAATGGGATGGGCTTCAAGATCCATTCCCACCCAAACCATTCGGGATTCTGTTACTGAAGAGGAGTTCATGCACCTGGACTCATCTGAGCTCAAAGTGAGATACCCTCTTTGATTAGATCCACATGGAAATCGTTAGATCATCCTGCCTCGGACCTCCTGTCACATCTCTCACTGCTAATCCATCCATTACTTCTGTATTTATCTTCTAGACAACAATTTATGATTGCTCCCCACAAATTAAAAGCAGCCTTATTTGCCTGAGCTTCAACTTGTCCGACAGGTTCCAAGTATCTCCACTGTCCAGGGCGAGATGGGTTTGTATTTTGTATCCTTGACAGGACAAGGGGGAATGGCTTTAAACTAAAAGATGGCAGGGATGGATGGGATATTGGGAATTAGGAACTGTTCCCTGGCGGGGTGGGCAGGCCCTGGCACAGGGTGCCCAGAGAAGCTGTGGCTGCCCCTGGATCCCTGGAAGTGTCCAAGGCCAGGCTGGACAGGGCTTGGAGCACTCTGGGACAGTGGAAGGTGTCCCTGCCCATGGCAGGGGGTGGAATGGGGTGAGCTTTAAGCTCCCTTCCCAGCCAAACTGTTTTGGGATTCTGTGATACCATGAAGGCACATCTCCCTTTCCATTTGCAGAAGCTTAACAGGAAACATCCTGTGTCCTGAAAAGCCCTTTCCCTTTCAGGCTTTTTTCTTCCTCACAGAGGTATCCAAGGCCAAGAGATTACAGGGAGTCATCAGACACCTGCCAAGACACTCAGCCCTAACAAACTCCCATTTGCATCCCTAAACCTCACACATAGCTTTGCCCTCAGCGTTCAAACCTGCCCTAAACCCACCCTCTAAAGTGTTTTAAAGAACCCCACCAAGCTGGTTTGTAGATTTAAAAGCCTTTTAAACCCCCAATGGGAGAGGACAGCTGAAGGAGGGTTTTTTTACAGGCATGTTCCCCTCTCCACACGGAGCTTTTCCCTGATATCCTCTTCCAGGTCCTGCCCTGTGGAAGCCATCAGGAGAGAAGGGGGTCATGTGGGCTGGCAGGCAGTGCCACTGTCAGCATCTCCAGGCTAAAATGGTGCCAGGTGGGCTTAGGAAACCAGGTCTAAGCCCAGATAAGAGCTACTGGACATCCGCTCCTACTGGAGACCCTTGGGGACCTGAGCTCCTGCAGCTCCAGGGCTTTTCTGCAAGTTGTATCCCAACAGGGAATGCTCTGTACGGGAAAGACTTCAGAATTTCTCTTCTCTGTAGGATTAAACTTGATCTCTGCAAACACTTTAAAATGAGTGATGGAAACCACAGTGGGCACAGAACTACAGGAGCAGAGGCAGAGCAAGGGTTGCTTCCCCCACAGGGTCTCTACAGAAACCATCAGGAATGGTTCAGTAACTTGGATGTCCCCCCCTCAAAATGCTATCCAAATAAACTGTATCTCCAAAGGCATCTGTGGAACTGTCGAGACAGATCGTGCCCAGAGCCAAGGAGGGAGTGGAGAAGTATCCCAAAAGAATCTTCTCAGATACCCCAGGAAAGATTTACCGAAGTTCCTTCGGGCTGTGGGTTTTCCACTCCCGAGCACATGACATAAATTCCTGAAAGTTTACATCCTAATGGAGCTATCCTTCAGCAGAGGTGTCTACTTTTGGGTTCTCTGGCCTTAAAGAGGTGGGAAGTGAGCTATAAATATCGTGCTAATTGCATGTTTAACTACTGGCTAATGGCTTCCCTCTCTGGGAGCTCATGGACACACTGAGCAAAATCTTTCCAGCTCCTTTGCTGTGACCACTACATCACAAATGCCACGGAGTTAAATCTCTTTTTACATCATCCAAAGTCAGGCTAATCCCAAAATAAACTTTCTCAACGTCTGAGTTCCAGAACTGTCTTTTTTTGTTTTTTGTTTTTTTTTTTTTCCCCCCACGTGTCAACTTCCCAAATTGTCCCTCCAGCCTGCTGCTGCAAAAAGGCAGGAAGTTAAGGGAGGTGATGATGACTCCACGGAGGTCCTAAATCCATGCTGTTTAGCTGCTTTGGAGGGTTGGTTATCTGAACATCCATCCGTCAGAATTTCTGCTCGTAAAATATAGTTTTTTATATTTTTGTCTGTATTTTACAACAGACACAGCCCTGTTTCAGGAAGATTTGTCTCCAGTGGAAGGGATAAACAATCCCACTCCACATTAAACAAATGTAGAGGCCCCTGCATCTCTCTTGCTGACTGTCCAAAGCTGACAGGGGTTTGTTGATGCCTGTGCAGCTGGCTGCGGGCTCCACATCCAAACCCTTGGGAGTGTGCTCCAGTTCCTTCCCTAGCCATGGATAACTATTTAGCACACAGAGTGCCCAAGGATGAAACAAACTGCCTGAACTATTTTTCCTCCTCAGGAAAACATCCATTTAGGTTCTGAAGGCATCAAAGAAAGGGGGTTTAAGCTCTCCGGGGTTTAGGGATCTGCCTGAAGAGAGGGAGATGGATATTGTGCATGGAGCTGGGAACAATCCTCTTGGAGATGCATAGGGCTAAGGATGAAAGGAGCCCCAGCACCTCACCCAGGGGTCAGGAAGGGGGATTTCCCCCCAGAGAATGGTACCTAGAAGCTTCTTGCTGTCCAGTTTCTGCCTGTTCAGAGGGTTTGTGCCGTAGAGCAGCGTGTGGGCTTCTGAGTGAACGGTCTGCAGCTCCTCCAGTGTCGCCTTTCTGCCGCGGATGCACTGGAAGGGGAAGGAGAAGGCTGGTGAAATCTCTGGGGAATGCTTGACTCTCTATTCTGTCTCCTCAGCAAGCCATCAGGACAGACAGCAAAACACTAAAATGGTTCCTGAGGTGGAAAAATTCAGGTTTTGGGTTAATCTCTTACTCGCAACATCTATTTGCTTGACATAGAAAGTCATCTTCAGATCCACTCAAGATATAGAAGGAAACTTTCAGACAGGTGCTGGCAGGAGGTGGTGGGGATGAAGGAAAAGTGACCAGAGAGACAAGGGAGCGCATCCTGAAATGGCAGGGCAGAGCTTGAAGAAAGCCAGCAGGGAATTAAGGCAGAAATTTACTATTTTTGGAAAAAAAGAAGAGTCTAGTGAGCCTGAAAGTCACCAGTGGTCAGGAGGGAAACACAGCTGGAAAGCAGGTGAAGATCAACAACAGCTCCCCTCGTGAGAACAACCAAAAGTACCAAGGTAAGCACAGAAATTAAGAAAAATAAATCTTCTTTAAGGAAATCAACAAGAAATTAAGGACAATAATATTGCCTGAGATCTTACACTCACAAACTTATACATTGGAGACTATTTTTAACACCCATTGAGGAAGCCAGGCAATTAGCAATGAGGTTTATTTGGTCCCAAATAATCCCAAAATTCTATTAAATGGGTATCCACAGGCAGAGAGAGGTTTGAAAGGGATGAAGGAGGGCAGGACAGGGAAATTCATGCAATGGCAATGCTGCCACCACGTGGACTCGGGAACATTCCCAGCCTGATCCTGACACTGCTGAAATATTTATGCTCTGGGATTCAGCCCCCTCAGCTGCTCAAAGAATTGATGAATATACACTTATACCCCCATTTATCACCACTGCTGTTAGTTGTAACTAATAACCACTCATTAATTTTTATTATTAACCTTCATTCTTTCTGTTTAATATCTAAGCTCTTCTCTCCATTTGCTTGCTCTTAAAATATACCATATAAACCTAATTTAACCTCTTATGATGGAATGGTGCTCAGTGCCTTCCTCCTACCCCCACTCCTTTTACACGATAGCTTGGCCACTACTTATTAAAGAGTACAAAAAAAGTTATTAAAGCACAGAAAAGCTGTTGCTTTTGCTGGAATAATTGGGAGGGATAACAAATAATAGAGTTACATAATATCTTGCTCTTTTCTTTGGCATAATAGAAATATTATAATAATAATAATAATAATAATAATAATAACAATAATAATAATAATAATAAAGCCAGCAATGAGGCCTTTCCCTTACCTCACACTTTCCCCGCAGCCCCGTCTCTTGGAGCCTGGACCAGATGCTCTGGATCCTGCCTGCGTGCTCGGGGTGACTGTTGGTGTTTCCACAGGTGCACTGGTGCTTCAGCATCAAGGTGTCGTACACAAGGCCTGCAGCACAGGAAAAAACACCCCAAAATCGCCAGTTTTAGGGAGAAAAAAAAGCGTATTTTGCACTGTGGAGTCAACGGTTCTAGGCCAAAACTGTGTGTTCAACCGGGAGCCACAGAGAACTGAAAACTCAAAGCTGCATCCACCCCTTCCCATGGAAATCTTCAAGAGATAGGAGAAGGAAATCAGCACCAAGAAAAGAAATTAAATGCCAGGGGGAGGTGACATCCATGTGAGCACAGAGGAGCGGCACAGGAATGGGATCTGGGGCTTTTCCCCTGGCTGCCAAAACACCTCCAGGGCTCGGGATCAAACCCAGAAGGACCAGATCGTTCCTGGCTGTGTTTCAGGAGCAGCCCGCGCCGAAGTCCTCTGGTTATTTGCTAATTGCAGCTATTAGCGCCCACCTGGGCACTGCACCGATGTGTTCAGCCCAACGAGAGGCTCGGGCGGCTAAATCCCCTGCTAATTCCCAGGGATTCACGGCGTGACAGCAGCACAGGAGGCTTTGATTCATGCTCCAGAGTTGCCTGGGCACGATTTCGGAAGGGAAGCTGGGATTCCATAGCCAATATTCCAACCAAAGGAAAACAGCAGGTCCTCCCCAGTGACAGAAGACCTTTATACGTTTCTCTGGAGCAAAAGACATGAAGTGTCTTTTGACATCAAGTGTTTAAATCCATCTTTCCTTCAGCCAGAAGCTCCAGAAAATAGAATAAAAGTGGTTGGTTTGGGTTTTTTTCCCCAAGAAAGAGGTTTCTTGCTGGAAGTATCTCTATGAAAGTTGGTCCAAGGGCTGGAACTCCTCTGCTGGGAGGGCTGGGGGTGCTCACCTGGAGAGGAGAAGGCTCCAGGGAGACCTCAGACCCCCTCCCAGCACCTAAAGGGGCTCCAGGAGAGCTGGAGAGAGACTGGGGACAAGGGATGGAGGGACAGGACACAGGGAATGGCTTCCCACTGCCAGAGGGCAGGGCTGGATGGGTATTGGGAATTAGGAATTGTTCCCTGTGAGGGTGGGCAGGCCCTGGCACAGGGTGCCCAGAGCAGCTGTGGCTGCCCCTGGATCCCTGGCAGTGCCCAAGGCCAGGTTGGAGCAGCCTGGTCTGTCCCTGCCCACGGCAGAGATTTAAAACCAGATAACCTTTCAGGTCCTTTCCAGTCCAGGGTTTTCCATGATTTCTATGGAATGCCAAGATCTTGATGAGAATCCAAAGCCTCTGAAGGCAGCAGTGGCAGGAGATGTCTAAGGATGTGCACCCCAGCTGAGAGCATTCCGAGAAAATCCCGGGCGAGCACAGGCTCAGCAGCTCAGGCATGCTGAGCTTGTTCCCAGCTCAAGCATGGACACACAATGGGCTGGCAGAGAACCCTGAGAGCAGCTGGAGCTGGGGCTGTGCTCCTGCACGTTCCCAGGCCTGGCTGCAGCTGCAGTTCCACCTCCTGGCTAGGTGTGTGCATGCTGTGCCACCGGGAATCTTGGCTCCCCACTCTGGCCCTGGCACTCTGCAGCCCCAGGGGAGGTGTCTGGCAGCTCCTCACTGCTGTAGGTGAGTGCAGAGGGAAAAAACACCCCCCAAAAGCTAAACCATGATGGGGGAGAACAGAGCCTGGCAATTGGCTGCCCTCAGGTCAGCTGAAGTTCACCTGGAGGAGGTTGTGCTCAAAGCTCTCTCCCATGTTTGATTCACAGCATCAAACACCACCAGGAGCTGCTGGGCCAAGGCCAGCTCAGAATTCACCTGAGGAGAAGCTTTCACCCCAGTCTGAGTTTAAATGAACTAGTGCAAGGTCTTAAACTAAAAGGAATTTAGATTGGATTAGTGGAAGAAATTCTTCCCTGTGAGGGTGGTGAGGCCCTGGCTGTCCCATCCCTGGAAGTGTCCAAGGTCAGGCTGGACAGGGCTTGGAGCAGCCTGGGATACTGTAAGGTGTTCCTGCCCATGGAACTGGATCATCTTTAAGGTCCCTTCCAACCCAAACCGCTCAAGGAATCTATCCCACCCCATCTATCTCACCCCAAACCTGGTGTTCACAGAACTTGGTTCATCAATGGCTTCTCCTTTCCCAAGGGTTCAGTGATAAAAGCAGTGTCTCAGTGAAGCTCTGTGCTGCAGTCACTCATCATTTCTCTTTCCTAGAAACCAGCCCAGTTTAAAAGGGAGCTGTTCCCAGTTCCTTCCTGTGGCTGTGGACACTCAGCTGCAGACACACACACACACACACACACACACACACACACACACACACACACAAAGGGAAGCTCGGCAATTTAAGCTCAAAATACAAAACTACACTGGCTGTTACAAGTTAATTGAAGTGGTGCTGGAAGTAAGACTCTTTTCAGACATAAGAACAATAATTTTTAAAGGTCAGCACTAAAGCAAAACCAACTGGCTTTTCTTGGCAGAACAAACATATGATCTGAGGTTCAGATAATTATATTGCTCTGCACAGGAGAGAATAAATGCCTTCATCAGAAAGGAAAAACCCTTTAATGCAGAACATCAGAATAATTTGTGGACCCATTTTTGCAGGAGATCAGAGACTGGGTAATTGGAGCTATGCAAATTAACGGCCTAACCTGAGGATCCTTATTCAAGCGTGTAGAACAGGGCAGGCACGAGTATTCATTAAAGTCACGGGGGCTGCTGCAGCTAGAGAGGGAGAGTTCAAGGACCGGCTTTCTGGGAGGAAGGAAAATTAAATGTCATGCTTCAGGACATCAAACTGATTGCTGGAAGGATCCAGGAAGGGCACGGCTCCCACTTTGATGTGGAGTAATGGACATCATGTTTGAGAGCTGCAGCATGCGGCTCTCTGCCCCGGACCTTTGAAGTCTCGGGTGCTGGTCACCGAGAGAGACAGGAAAATAAAATACACATCCGCCCCAGAACTATCCAGCTGCCTGGAACTAACTTAGTCCAGGGTGAGCATCAGCTCTCTGTATTATTTCTATATAATACACCAAACATGAAAAGGAGGAACAATTCCTCTGCCTGTTGGACAATGACTGATCTCCTAAGGGCCACGTTCACATCCAGAGTGATCACAGTTGGCTTAATTAGGGTCGTTCAATGAAGTTTGCTTCTTGCAGCCCTCTCACCAAACCATCACACCAATTCCAGTCCTCATTCCTCTGCCTTAGGATCAGGCTCCAAAGCACTTATCAGCCAGATGGATTTTCCTCAGGAAAAAGAAGCCTGATGCACTTCAGCACTATTTGCTTTTGAAAAACACCCAAGACTTTAATTTCCTGTCTTCCAAAGAATAGCTCAATCCCAGTGATTAAGCTTTAGTATCCACCTCCAGAAACACAATCTCTGACACGGCACCATGGACAACTCCAACAAAACATGAGGCAATTTAACTCACACACATGCTCAGCAGCTGAAATGCCTTTCCTCCCCTTTCTCCTGCTTCCATGTCCATGGCAGTGGGCTTTTTTTTCCCTGCTTCTCCTATGCAGACAGTGCAGGTTAATTAAACCAGACCTAGGACTAGTTTTAGGACTACTACAGAGGCTTTACCTTTATGCTTTGCACCTTAATTAGTGCCAGTGAATGCCTGATTTTATTGTGTTTTTCCTTCTCCATTCACCCAGTTAAAATGCAGAGACTGAAGGGAAAAGAAGTCAAGCCATTGGATTCTTAACGTGGATAAATGCTGTGAAAACGGTATTTTACAGGTGAACTACTTGAAGCATTCTTCACCTCATCACTCTGTGCAGTGCTGGACAGAAGCAGTGTGATATTCCACCTCTTATTTTAAGCCACTTTTTTAGTTTTTCAAACCCTGCCTCCAAGGAAAATAAATCCTGATACTGGAACAGCATCTTTTCCAAGCAGCACAGCTCTCAGATCTGCACTCTTACAGCTGCCTGCAATTTTGAATGAAATTCAGAGGCACAGATCTGAGTCAAACATAGATCCTATGGTAGGAAATGTTATTTATTGTATGTTCAGAGTCTTGCATGTGATTGATTGGGCAGCTTAAATACCGGCAGAGGAGGAGGAGGGAAGAAAGAGAAAGAATTAATAATCCCTTCAAGCAGGGCCAGACTTCCTTGTTTTTAAAGCTCCAAGGTTTGGGGTTAAGTGTATTTATTAGAAGCTCAAGTTTCATCTGTTCTGACCCTGAGCCAGGGGACTTTTCCTCACACCCTTGGTAAAAGCCAAAATCTTTTAATCTGGCCAGAACCAACTGCATTAGAAATGCAGTTCTGCTGAAATTCTGGGTTAAACTTCAACAACCGATAGGGACTTTAAATGGCTGATTTGCAAAACCTGAGCCGTTCCCTGGGTTTTTCCAGAACTGACAGCACATGCTTCCCACCCTGCCTGCAGCCAGGAGCTGAGGAACACTGAACATGCCACTATTACTACACCAGCAAGGCCTGAAAATAAACCCGATTCACAGCACTGAGCTGAGTGATGCAAGAAGTGTTGGTTAAAAATGGAATAAAAGCAGAAGTGAAAGGGAAATAACATCATGAGTCGCTCTTATTTGGGCGTTGTGGATTCCCCTTCCACCCCCTCCCTTTTCCCAGGGAACACATAACTGTTCATTCACAACTTAAGAGCCTGACATCTGGGGAAGAAGGCGGACTTTGAAATCAGTCCTCATCACCCAGCACAGGGCTTGAGTTGCACAGAAAATTAACTTAGCTGTTGCTAAGGGCATTGAAGAAGCAGAAAGGATTTTGTAGTAGAAAAGTTGCCTGTCAGTTCACAGGAAGAACAATTAAGTATTTTGCTTTAAATCTTGCTGGGGAGATCATAGAATCCCAGGATGGTTTGGGCTGGGAGGGACCTTAAAGCCCATCTTGTTCCGCCCCTGCCATGGGCAGGGACACCTTCCACTCTCCCAGGCTGCTCCATCCTGGCTGTGAACACTTCCAAGGGATGGGGATCAACACCTATTTTGCACTTGTGCCTTCCACCAGACAAACACAGGATTGCACTCATCATTCTCCTCCACACGTAAGCAAACACCCTTTGGTCTCTTTGTCTGCTCAAGACAAGTAGAAATCCCCAGCTCACCTCGTTTTTCCCAACCTGCAGGCACAGACTCCTGCGCGACAGGAGGAGGGGAGGCTGGCAGGGAGCCCAAAGTGGATAACTGATGGCATGAGATTATGGAGGGACTGGAGAAGGTGGAGGAAACAGAGCCAGCATTGCATTTGGCACTCTGTCCTTCAGGAGCACTGAATGCTCTCCCTGCCTTGCCTCTAAATCAGCTCTGTCACAGCATGGGACTCAGAGCTCTGTGTGCCTGAGACACACAGCTCCAGGGCTGTGCTGCTGCTGCTGCTGTGTGCAGGGTGTTTTTGCTCTGTGGAAGGGATGAGCAGGACAACAGGGATGACTCAGTCTGCTCCTGAAGGAAGGCAGGATGTCATGGAGTACCCAAATGGGGATGAGATGCAGAGCCCACGCTTATGGATTTGCAGGGGCGGGGAAGAAAATCATGGAATCATCACCACAGAATAGTTTGGGTTGGAAAAGACCTTAAAGCTCACCTCGTGGGTAGGGCAGGGACACCTCCCACTATCCAAGGGTGCTCCAAGCCCCAGTGTCCAACCTGGCCTTGGACACATCCTAGGATGGGGCTGCCACAGGTGTTCTGGGCAACCTTATCACCCTCACAGGGAAGGATTTCCTTCCAATATCCCATCTAACCCTACTCCCAGCCTAGGGAGTAAGCCAAGGAAGACATTCCTTGTTTTCCGTGCCCTCACAAAACAGCTCAGCTTAAAACAAACCAGTCACCAGAGCCCCCCACAGCCCAGAGCCCCCAAAAAGCTCACCTGTTGTGAACCTTGGCTTAGTGGGTGGCTCCTGCACAGACATGGGGAAGGTGGCCGAGGCGGGCGAGGACTGTGCCCGGGACAGGGGCCGGTGACCCCCGAAGGACACGGGCATGCCAGCTGCCTCCAGTGATGCCTGGTAGTTCCTCAGCTGGTGAATCCGCTGCTGCTCCAGGAGCAGGGCTTGCTGTGGGCAAGGGAAGCAGGCAGTTGCTGAAAGGGCCTTCCCAAAAGGGTTTTTGAAGGTTCTCAGGCTTGGACCCCTGTCCCTCGCATGCAGCAAAGGAAGAGGTGATGTTTCTGGGGCCGAGTCAGACAGGCACAACACATGGAGCCCCAGCCTGAGCCTGGTGCACACTGACAGGGTCACTGCCTGTGTGCCAGGGGCATCTCCATCCTCCCCCACAACTCCCTCATCTTCCTCCCCCTGTTCTCCCACCCCACTGCTCTGGGACATTTAACAGTGAAACAATCCCGGCCATGGATCCCAGGCTGGAAAGGGAGCTCTTAACTCAGCTGGTTCCCTGTGCAGCCACACCATCAGCTGGACAGGCTCCTGGTCAGAAGGGATGGCTGTTCCATCCCATTCCCTCTATACATTTCCTCCTGCTTTGAGGCAAACCAGCTGTAAAGGAGATACTATTTTAAAGACTCCTGAGGTGTGACCATGGATTCAGGATTAAGGTGGAGAGGCTTCACTTTCAGAGGAATGGTATCACTGATAATAGTCCATCATCAGCAACACGGAATTAGAAAAACCCAGGATGGTTTGTGCCTTAAAGCTCATAGGCAGGGACACCTTTCCCTATCCCAAGTTGCTCCAAGCCCCATCCAGCCTAGCCTTGGACAATTCCAGGGATGAGGTGGCCACAGCTTTCCTGGGCAAATGTAGCTCCTCAGCAACATCCCAATGACATTCCTGGAGGATATGGACCAGCTGCATTACACTGTGCTCCCTTGCTATTGGATTTATCACCTGCAATCCACAAGCCTTAGGTGTTTTCCCTCATAAGTGAGCCTGGCTGGAGGCACCAGGATCTCTAATTTTAAAGCAGGAACAGCCTCCACTTGTCCCCTGTGCAGTATTTCTCTGGAGAAATTAATTTTAAATCATTAAACCAAAATACAGTCTCCTGCTGGTGGCTAGTGCTCAGAAATGTTAGGATACACTTTATCTTCCCAAAGAAACACCCATGGAAGTGTGGCTCACACAGTGGCTCAGTAAGCACAGTGACTGTGTTTTGTGCAGGTGATCCAGACTCTCCTCCCTCGGGTTTGCCAGCTGGCAGGTGACCCCAGGGAAGGAATCACCTGATTTTACATGGGGTTCCTGTAACCAGCCAACCCTCAGGAGCTGGTTCCCCTCAGAGCAGCACAAGGTGACTTCCAAGCCCAAATCCACGTCTTACAACAACCCAAGTGCCAGACCTGGCGGAAGAGCAGCTCCTGCTCCGCCTGCCTCTGCCCGGACTCCAGCTCCTGCTGTGGCTCTGCCTCCTCCTCATCGCTCTCGATGGGCTCCTGTTTGACCTGCACCACGCTGGCCAGCCCCGGGGGCTCCTTCTGGCCCGCGGCACGGTCGCCGTATGGCTCCTCCAGCAGTGCCTGGTGCTCCCGCAGCTCCTCCTCCGTCTCCTCGGGGTGGCTCTCGTGCTGCCGCGCCGGCTCGGTGGGCTTGGAGATGATCTGAAAGAACCCCAGACTCATCAGAGAGCTGCCTCCCAGCACAGTGGAAGCTTGCTCTGCTCTCCAAGCCCGTGGGAAGGAGCAGTTCTGAGTTATTGTCTCACAATCCAGGCCTGAAACAATGCAGGGAAAGGTCGAGGTAACCTCAGTGTCAAGGGCTCCAAAATCCCGCATCCCAAGTAATGACACCCCCGCTATTTTCCACTTCATCTTCCCTCTGAAGGAATAAGAGCCTCTTGTTTCTGCATGCCTCCAGATGCTACTCCATTCACAAACCCGCAGAACAACCATCAAGATGTTTGGCAATTAAATTCTGAAAGAATACGGGGGACACTAACCCTCCAACAGGGCTTTTGCTGCTTGTTTGTTCAACATCACCTCCAATCACTCCCTGAATTTTTTCTGTGAGGCTGAAATAACGATTACTTGAAAATCTGCACCCTTACGGAGCTGGTTAAGAGGAAACTCAGGACATGCAGCTGAGAGCAAACCTCAAGAGCAGCACTGTTCTAACCAGACCTTCCTGACCAGACACAGTGAAGGTCTCAGAAAGGAGCTCCTAAACCTAAAGGAGCAATTTAATTTTCACTGTAATTCACTCACACTTTTTGTAAGTTCTTTGACAAGATAAAATTCACAGTTCTCTGTCTTAGACTGCTTATGATTTTTATTTGGGATAGTAAAAAAAAAAATCCCAAATGACACCTGTTTTTAACTCCAGCGTAGGAAAACCAATCCATTTCCTCCCTTTCAAAGGGCTCAGGCTGCCCCTGTTTCACAGGCTTATAAAGAAACTGCTGCACTTTGAAAGTTGTCAGGGCAAGGTTTAATGAGCATTAGGTCATTGGTACGGTAAGCAATATTGATTTTAAATATAATAAAGCTAAATCAAAACATGGCTAGTGAACACATGCAGGAGGGACTATTTGTCAGTAACTTGCTCTTTGAAGAACGGTGACTCCAATCTGGAATTAAGCCTTTTTCCTTCCCAAAAGCAGGAAGGAAGGCTCTGCCATATAACCTAAGAAAGGCAGAGGGGCAGGAATGGAGTTGAATCTGGCAAGGGACACAAAGAAAGAAAAGAGGAAGGCTGAGGAGATCCTGGTGCCACTGCTGAATGAGGGAAGGCACCTGGTGGCACATGAGATAGAATTAATGCCTTATTTAAGACAATCCTTCAGGAATCCCAGGACTCTGACACGAGAGGAAAAGTCTTGAACAAGGAAAACTTTCCTTGGTGAAGGAATTACCACCTGAAAGACCTGGATATCCTTAAGTCCATGTGACTCTCATGGGTTGCACTCACAGGTGATGAGACAGGAGATCATGGGCACAAATTAAAACCCATAAATTCCTTCTGAACACAGTAATTTTTTTTTTTTTTCTGTGAGGGTGGGCAAACACTTGAACAGAGAGGTTCTGGAGTCTCCATCCTTGGAGATCCTTGGGCAATCTGTTAGAGAAGGGACGTTGCCCTCAGTGACCTCAGGAGGTCCCTGCAGAGATTCAGGGATCAAAACCCCTCAAGGATTTTTGTGAGGTTCCCCCTGCCTCCCCCCCCTACCCCCCAGTTTCATTTCTTATAACACACACTGAATAACCAAACCACATTAAGCTAAAAGTTCTTCCACCAATTTTCTTTAAGCCCTCTTAGGCTTGATGAATATTATCTGTTTTAAAGATAATTAAATTATCATAAACCATCTGCTGCTTGGTTTTTGGTTTTTTTTTTCCCCTGCTTGGATCGAAGGTCTCACGCTTTTGAACTTAATGCCTTTTGAACTTCTGAACTGCACGAGGTAGTTGCTGGGAAAAATAACTTACAGTGCCATTGTCATACCTAATGGGAATGAGAGGCAGTGCAATTCCCTGGAAGTTTTAAATTATTCCTCCTCCTTAAAAATGTAAGAATTAAATGACAACCACGGTGATGGTCGAGAAGTCCAAGTGGTCGATGGCAAGGACATTTCAGACATTCTGTCTGCAAAGGGAATCTCCTGGTCTGCCACCAGCTCCCCGCCCTTAAAGGAAGATTTTGCAGAGAAGACCCTTTGCTACCAACACATTCCTTATAACACACCCAGTATCTGCATGCCAGGCCCATCCAAACTCCCTGAAAATCTTCCATTTGTGCAGTTTTACGAGCACGTGCTCATGCAATTTAAAATCCAAGGGAATAAAAGTGCAAGGGGCTGGCTGCAATGGTAGCACTGAGAATGCTTGTAAATATATCTGAAATAGTAAGCACAAAGCACCATAAATAACCTCTCCATCCCTTAATTAGCTCTCTGGCTTCCTCTGCCATGAGGTTACTCCTCTGTTTTCATACCCAGTGGCCTCTGGCTGTCACAAGCTGCCACCATAAACCTCTGGTAAAGGCACTGCCTCTCCAGCCTCAGGCAGATAACGACTTCACTCTGGAATAAATTACAGCTCTCTAGTCACAAGCATTTTTAAAAGGCTCCAAGCAGCTGGCAAGATTTCTCACCCACAGCTTTGAAATACAAAGAACAGAAATTTAAAAAACAAAAAAAAAAAACNATAAAAAAAAAAAAAAAAAAAACCCAAAAAAACCCCAAACAAAAGCAAAACAAAACAAAACAAAACAAAACAAAAACAAAAAAAAAAAAAACACACAAAAAAACCCCAAAAACCCCAAAACAAAACAAAAGAAACCCCCAAACCTAACAAAAAAAACAAAAAAAACAAAACCAAAACCCAAAATAATCCCAAAAAACTAACCCAAAAAACACCACAGAAAAAAAAAAAAGACACACAGCAAAGTCAGGTCCTAAATACAGGGGAAACCAAAGAGCTCATCATTTTTCTGTGGAATGTTTCATGAGGGGAAAAAAAGCTGCATTTTTCACTAGTGACATTTCAGCTGGTGTTGGATTTGTCCAGTAGATGTGAGAAGTAGAACCTCAGAATCAGTAAGGCTGGAAAAGACCTCCAATCCAACCTCTGAGCATCATCATGCCCATCACTCCATACCATCTTCTCCAGGACACCTTCCTCCACAGTAGCAAGTTCCTGGGACACTGAAGACCTTGAAGGTCCTACCAACAGGTCAGAGACATCTATTTACATATCAGAGATCAGTGAGGAGTCCCCAGCAGAAAAACCATGGAATCCCAGAATGGTTTGGGCTGGATGGGACCCCGATCCCCATCGGTGGGGTGGCACAGGAGGAAAGCCAGAGGAAGAGAGGAGCCAGGAAGCAAAGTAGGATGTCAGCTCAGCCCTGACCATGCCATGCTGTGCAGAAGCCAGCAGAACCCTCCCTTTCCTCCCTCTGGAGGTGAAGGACGAACTCAAGGAAGAAACAGAACTCTTGGACAGCTGGAGACACAGCTTTGATGAAAATGAGGAAAAAACAGAAAAAAAAAGGATGATAAAGGCTGAACTCATTCGACTTGATGTGGCTCTTCCCATGTTCCCTTTGGGTTATAATTTTTAACTTTTATAGACTAAGGAGAAACAAGAGATGATAAGGGATGATGTGGAGAGGCCAACTTGGGCACCAGAGTGCCCGGCAGAGCCTTCTGCAGCAGCCAAAGCCTACAGAAATCTCTTGATCTGTTTTGTTTTCCCCTGAAGTGATGTGACAGCAGGGGAAAAACAACTGAGGCAGCCTCAGTCCTACAGCTGGAAGGACCAGGAGACTGTGGAGCTTTTGTGCCTGGAGGAGAGGGAACAACCCACCTGCAAGGCTGGATGGGGCTTGGAGCAAAACCTCTTCTGGTATTATAAATCACAGGATCCTCAAGGCTGAAAAAGCCCTCTCAGACCATCGAGTCCAATTGCTCCCCCAGGACTACCAAAGCCACCCCAAACCCTGTCCCCAAGTGCCACATCCACAGGTTCTCTGAACACTTCCAGGGATAGTGACTCCCCCAATGCCTGGGCAGCCTGTGCTAGTGCCTGACCACCTTTTCAATGCAGAAATTTTTTCTGATCTTTTCCAACCTAAACCTCCCCTGGCACTTCCCTGTCAAACATTAAACATGAAGAAAAGGTAGGAAATGGAAGCACAGGCTGATGGTGGGATATCAGCTCAATGAGAATCACAGAATGGTTTGGGTTAGAAGGGATTTTTAAATCCCATCCCATTCCACGCCTGCCATGGGCAGGGACACCTTCCTCTGTCCCAGGTTGCTCCAAGCCCCGTCCAACCTGGCCTGGGACACTTCCAGGGATCCAGGGGCAGCCACAGCTACTCAGATGATTATTCCTAATATTTTTATGTAAAACAACACATTTTTCCTTAGTTGCTTTCCTGGAAACAGCAAGACTTGTTTTAGCTGCAGTCCCCTCAAAAATTTCATCTGCTGCAGAAACATAAGAGGAAACGTTTAGGGCCAAAATCTCAGTGTTTGGAAAATCAGATGGAATTAAGAAAAGCCTGTTTATGAGTATACAAACATATAAAATACTTCAGGAGTATTATTTATGGGAAATCCGCAAATAAAAAAATAATAGGCAGTGCTAGCGGTCCTGTTAATAATTAAATAATATTTTATTTTATTTTTAGCCCTGTCCTTAACTCTCCTACACACACGAGGGTCCTAAAATATCCCCAGTCTGGGAAAAGTCTTTTCCCATGTCAGCACTTGGATGCTATCCCATGGGATAAATCCACCACACGCACGCAGCACTAGCACTAAAGTGATTTTAACTCGTGAATCCTATAAATCAAACACAGGGAAATCAGTTTAATTAAACCCTCTCTGACTGATTCTGCTGTGGAGAGCAATGGACAAAGTTGGAAGTCAGAGTGCTCCAGTGGCTCTCCAGCTCCTGGGAGGTCCAGGAGAAAGACTGAATGAGTTCAGTGGATACGTCACATCCAAGGCTTTGGAAAAGCTTTAAAATCCTTCACACAAAAAAATTCCTCCAGCTGACAACTTCCCCAAACAAAGAATCCCAACTTGCTGCCCTGCACCCCATGGCCCTGGTCCCAAGGAGTGTTTGCAGGGGGAGAAAATAGGATCCCCATGGAGCAGCAGCTCCCCAGGGCCCCGTGTGCGGGGCTGAGCCAGGGCCAGGGCTGGCACCCCCGGTGGCAGCACTCCAGGAGGACAGCATTGACGTCAGTGCCTTGTGTAATTATCCTGCCTCAGCCCGGCCCATAAACAGGGTTTGAGGGTGGTGTGATGGCGGGAGGGGGGGTTGGCTTCTCTCACTCTTTGATCCAGCCCTCCGTAGTTGTGTTTTCTCACAGGACTGGAACGATGGAAATATTTGGAGGAACCTCTGCCGTAAATGAAACGGCAGCGATCTGAACGGCCGCCTGCCATGGGCTTGTCTGGAGCCCCAGACCTGCTGCTGGAATTACTGCTGTCCTAAGGAAAGCCTCCACTGGAACTCCTTAGGAGGAGTGTTTAGAAAGCTTCCAAACAGTACAAATCCCAGAATGGTTTTGGTGGGAAGGGATCTGAGAGATGCAGTTCCATCCCCTGCCATGGCAGGGACACCTTCTACTGCCCCAAGCTGCTCCAAGCCCCACTGTCCAACCTGGCCTTGGGCACTGCCAGGGATCCAGGGGCAGCCACAGCTGCTCTGGGCACCCTGTGCCAGGGCCTACCCACCCTCACAGGGAACAATTCCTAATTCCCAATATCCCATCCATCCTTGCCCTCTGGCAGTGGGAAGCCATTCCCTGTGTCCTGTTCCTCCATCCCTTGTCTCAAGTCCCTCTCCAGCTCTCTGGGAGTCCCTTTAGGCACTGGAAGAGGCTCTGAGCTCTCCCTGGAGCTTTCTCTTCTCCAGATGAACACCCCTAAGTCTCTCAGCCTTTCAGCAAACGTTTCAGTGTATCTGAGTGACTTCCCTCACAAATACATCCTGGTGTTGTCATGCCTGAGAGAGGTCCAAGGATGAGAGGTCCAGGGATGAGAGGCCCAGGGATGTTGGAGGTGGAGCTCACAAACACACCTGCACTACAGACGCTGAAATCACGCACTCGAGGCTGCTGTGGAGGAAAAAAGGCACTGAAAGCTCTGTGCCTACCTTGTTGATGTGCAGCTGCTGCTGCTGGAACTGCTGTTTGTGTTTCTCCAGGAACTGCTGGTGCTGCTGCTGGATCACCAGCTGCTGGAGGGCCTGGGCGTTCTGGGGCAGGGGAGCAGACTGGGTGCGCCCGAGCGGGCGGTGCTGCCGCAGCTTGTGGATCGAAGGGGAGACCCTCTCTCCACCCACCAGGGGCTGTGTGTGCAGGGGCAGTCCTGAAAGATACCAGTCTGAAGATAATATGGAGGAAAAAACAGCAGAGGAGAAACAAAAGGAAGAAGAAAGGAAAGGAGAAAATGGCTGTTGAGTAACGCTGATGGTGACAGTGATACCATGTCAAACCCAGCCACCTTGCCATCTACAGATGGAACTGCCTTGAGAGAGAGCAGATAAATTAATCACCACTGCATGGAGCAATGCTTTGCTCGCTTTGAGTTCTGTGTCTGCTTGGTGACTCAGAGACCTTCTGGGAACATCTCATTTCTTGAAACCAGCAACACCTTTCTGACCTTTCCATCGCTACACAAGACCACAGTGGTCTGCAGAAGTTTAAACCTCGGAGCTCACCTTGGTTTAGGGACTGAGCCCAGGTTCAATTCAAGCTGCAGGAACCAGCTGCCTCCCTAGCACGGCCACAGTCATTTTTGGGCAAGAAGCCCTCTGCTCTCCTCAGGCTTTGGTTCAGGAGAGGGAGAAGCTGCCCAGAAGTCTGCAGCCAGCTGGATGCTGAGGATTATAAACACCTTGGCATTTGTGTCCCAGGATGTGACCTCCTTTCCCACCGATTCACAGAACTGGAAGGAACTGACTCATGTGAAAGCCTTTTTTCTCAATAGACTTACATAGTTTCTCCCACTCTCTGCTCTTTCTGAAAGCGATCAAGTGAAAAGGTATTTGATTTTATAAATGCATGTTTCCGCAGATGTTGGTGTGCGCGCACACACAGGTCTGCGTATGAATACATGGATAATTGGGAAAGATGTGTTCCTCTTCCCTGAGAGCACAGCTCCTCCTCCCAAAAGTTCAAAGCAGACAGCAGAGCTTGCAGAGGATATTTTGGAAGATTACCTTCCTCCAAGGCAGTGGCCAAGGTGCTCCTGGGAAAGCTTTGCAGGAGACACCATGTTCACAGAATCCTGGAACGGCTGGACTTGGGAGGGATCTTAAAACTCATGTCATTACACCTTCTGCCATGGGCAGGGACACCTTCCACTATCCCAGGTTGCTCCAAGCTGTGTATGTTCCATCAGGAATAAGGAATATCAGGACAACATGGAGGATATTACCCGGAGTAACCATTCCCAAAAGGAACAGCACAGCTAAGGAATTCTAGTCTAGCTTCCCAAACTGGCCATGTCTACCTTCCAGCCCAGAGAGAGCCATCACAGCTCATTCTGCAGCTGTCAGGGGACTATCTCCAGAGCTCAAGGTACTCCAGCACAATCCTAATAAACTCCACTTTATTTCCAAGGAGTTTCTAGATATTAGCAGTAGCTTGGCAGCCGGTGCGCTCAGGGCTTTGGGAACCATGTGTGAGCTTGCTGCCTCTCAGCTGCTGCCTCTGGAACATGTGTTTCTCCCTGTTTCTCTGTGCTGACTCTTTCTCCTGAGTGATGGGCTGTAACACGTTGTACTCGCTCGGGAAGCCCAGCACGGAGCAGGTGGAGTAGAAGTAATTCGCTTGGAAGCAAACACAGAATGCTGGAAACTGAAGAAACAAAACCCACACTTCTCTGCATCAGCCTCCCCATATCTGTGTGCTCCAAAGCTTATCTCAACCCCGTGGATATTCCTGGGATTTGGATGTACAACCAGCCACGAGCTGCAATGCTGCAGGGGCTGACGCCTCCCAAGAACTTCCATTAGAAATGGAAGGAAGGGAAGGAAAACCAACATGTCAGTAACTGAGGCAGAACACCCTTTGTCCCAGCATCACACACAGGAAACCAGGAATGCATCCCAGTGGGAATTAATGCTTTGAAATCCAGCTTATTTATAGCCACAGGCCTTCCCACAGGTAGTTCATTCTGAAAACCCAGCACCGGGAGTGACTCACAGCAATTAACATCCTGGAAAGGGAGCGCACACAAACAAATACAATCTGTTGGGAGGCAGCTGATTTTGCCACGGTTCTGCTATTTATATTAATGATGGAAAGGAAGTGTTTTAACCTGTGATTTTCTAAGTGCGTTCTTCTCATACTTCCATGGAATCGAAACCATCCATGGAAAACAGGAATCATTAAAATGCAACTTTTTTGCCCTCACTTTGATCTGAACTGATCAGAATTCTAAACAAATAGAGTTTTCAACTTTTACCCACCAACCTTTGCTGTCCTGATGGAGTAACAGTATTTATTTTCATCTTACCAAAATGAGGTGGGAGATCCGATTTTGGAAAAAATCATCACTTTTTCCAACAACCACTAATCAATGAATCAACAAACAAAGGTTTTACGTTCGACCTGTGGAGTGCAGAGCTGATACAGGACCTAGAGGCTGCCTTGACAACAACCCAACAGATCCCTGCTGGTTTCCTCTCTTTTCCAGGTGCCCGAGTGCTGCCCCCGGAGTGCTCACCTGTGACCAGGGGCGTTTGTGCAGTTGGCTGTTCCAGTAGGACCATGTGCTGCAGGAGAGGGTTGTGTGCAGTTCCCCCATCCCTCTCCAACGTTGTAGTGCTCAGGTAGGGAGTGAGGTGAGTGCCAGGGAATAAGGAGATCCGCTGCTGTAATGCTGGGATTGCAAGCCTCTCTGCGTCCTGCTGCGCTTGTCCCGCCTGCAAACGCACACGGCATGGCAGTTAGGAGACATCCCAGAGGCTGATCCCAGCCCCACTGCCACCCGAGGATGATCCCAGCCCCACTGCCACCCGAGGGTGATCCCAGCCCCACTGCCACCCGAGGGTGATCCCAGCCCCACTGCCATCCCAGAGGCTGATCCCAGCCCTGCTGACATCACAGAGGCTGATCTCAGCCCCACTCACACTGGAAGGGCCGGTGGCAGGCAGTCCTAGCGTGATGTTGGGCAGGGAGGGTGACGTGTAGAGCGGGAGCTGCGTCACGGAGCCCTCGCGGTTCACAAGCCTGTGAGCCAGGCTGGTCTGGAAAGGAGAGTGAGAACGGGGCCTTGATGAGAGCCCATCCCCAGAGCCCGCCAGAACACAGCACCCACCAGGACAAGGCAGCAGGAGGGGACACAGAGTCTCCAGAACTGCACAGACACCCAACAATCCCACCCTGTGCATCCATGGGAGCGTTGTTCAAATGCTCCTGGAGCTCTGGCAGCCTTGGGGCTGTGACCATTCCCTGGGGAGCCTGGGCAGTTCTCTGGGGGAAGAACCTTTTCCTGATCTCCAACCCAAACCTCCCCTGGAACAGCTATGTGCTATTCCCTTGGTACTTGCCCTTCTCAAGCATTTGCCTTTTTAAAGGTAAAACCAATTATCTAAAAAAGAAAAAAAAAGCAGCTTTACAATTGTTGTTTTTCTCTTTAGGAAATAACAGACAATTTGTGTTATTTACTAGCGTGTGTTAGCATAAATCAGACTTAAAAATCTCATCCAAAAGCCTCAAGGTTGCATTTTATGGAGCTATTTCCTGATTTTCAGGGTGAAATGCAAGATTTGTTCAGTTATCTTACAGGCATTTGAGGCAAGAACACTTTAGCAAAAATACCTTTTAATTTCTAAACAAGACTGATTTGAAATACACACTAGAAAACCCATTATAAAAATTACAATGAAGTGCCTTATTTTCCTGTTAGGAAACCAGTGTTCTGATCACCCTGAGGTCTCTGTGGGTGATTTTCCAACCTAAACAGAATTTAGACTTCAAGAAGGCTTCTACAGAAGCCTGTTAAACTCAGGTGCTGCTGTGAAAAGGAGTATTTTTTAAACTCAATATTTTATTATGGGGCAATCTGTACCTAAGTCATGACTGTCCCATCCCTGGAACTGTTCAAGGCCAGGTTGTTCCACCCCCTGCCATGGGCAGGGGCACCTTCCACTATTTCAGGATGCTCCAAACCCAAAATCCAGCCTGACCATGGATACTTCCAGGTATGAGGCAGCCACAGCTTCTCCGGGCAGCTTGTGCCTTTTTTTCAACAGACTCATTGTAAAAAACTTCATTTTTGTCTCTAATCTAAAGTGACTCTCCATGTGATTATTTGTACCCACACACTTCTCCTTCCAAGTGATTTTTGAGCACTCCTGGCAATTTTGCTTTAATTTAAATTACATAATGTCAGTGTGCTATTGAAAATAAGATACTTATTGTCAGCAGAGGAATGAAATATTTTACTGATATCATAAATGAAACAAAACTACATCCATTTTCCCTCTGAACAATCAATACTCTGGAGTTGTGCCTCGAAGCCTCTCCTGGGGATTTGATACAGAAAACAGAGGAGAGAAGAACACAGCAGCCTGATGCTCTCAGCTTATGGGATTTGGCAGCATTATCACCACTTTAAACACACAGCTCCCATCTCTGGGCTGAATTGCACACAGCCATTTCTGAATGTACAGTCTGCAGATGTACTCCAGGAGTTTTTACAGCCCTGTACCAACTGCAATGGCAGTGAATATTGGGTGCCTTTCAGAGAGGGAAAAACCTTTAAAAGCAGTATTGCAAAAGAGAAAGTGTCTGTTTTAAAGGAGGCAAGGCTGCAGTCTCTCCCCACTGAAGACACTCAAATAATGAATCTCCAACACCTGAGCTCCTAGGTCATACACCTCCTACTGAAGAAGGGGATTTTAAAGATATCAAACCTCACTTGTTTTTTTTCCCAAATACAGGCCAATGGATCAGCTGGGATCACATGACGTGAATGCTGAAATAAAATGCAGAGTTATTTTTCTTTGGGAAAGGGAAAGGCTTGGGCAGGACAGGGGTTTTTTTCCAAATCATTTGTACTGCTCGTGCCTCAGCCTAAGTCACAAAATTACAAATGCACTACAAGCAGTGATGGAAAGACCTTTTCTTGTGGTCAGTGTCCATTTGATTAGGTGTTGGTGGTCTAGTCCCAGATGATGAGCCCAAATTATTAGGTTGAAAAATCAAATGGATGAGGAGGATGCTCCAGCTTCACATTTACTTGCAGGAGCTCACTCCGACTTCATGGAATGGCTTGGGCTGGAAGGGCCCTAAAGACAACCTGATTCCAATCCCCTGCAGGGAATTTTGGGAAACTGCCTGCTCTGTTTATGGCATAAAAAATTGTCAAATCCACTAGTTTCTCCATCAGCAGCAACTGGAAATTTGCAGTTTGCTAAGGACAGACAAGACTGACAGCTCCTGGATCAGCAAACCCAAAACTCAGTGCTCGTCTTCCTAGAGCAAGTGAAGCCCCCACCTCCCACCATCTTAATCTTCACACTAATCACCTAAATCTGTAAGGTTTACTATGGACTAGAGTGGCTGGAATGTGTGCTGGATCATTTAGCAGGGTAGTGGATAGAGAAGGAGGCATATTCTCCATATTAAATACTGTTACACTACATTAGAAATAAAAACAAAGTGCAAATCTGTACAAAACTAGAAAGCAATAAGGACTGACATTTCCACCATAAGAAGGCCTTTTCAATTCTAAGGGAATATTTGTAGAGAACAAGCCCCAGCCTGTTTTTGGAGCCCTAGTGTTAAGACAGACTCTATTCATGGAGAGAACAGCTAATCGGAAGCTGGATAAAAAGAAATGCACCAGTAACATCACACAACCACTCTGGTTTTCTAGAGTTGTAAGAGAGTTGTAGAGTTGTAGAGAGTTGTAGAGAGTTGTAGAGAGTTGTAGAGTCTGTAAACTGTCTCCACAGTTTACAGTGGGAGACAGCTCACATGGCCCAGACCCCTTGGAAAAGCTTGGCTCCCGGATTCCTGGACACAGGAGCTGCTGTGCTCAATGCAACTCCCCCCTCACCCAGGCCAACACCCTGCCCTGGGCATCCAGCGATGCCTCAAGTGATGGTGGAAGTTTATGGGATTATGAACCAGCGCATGGCACCAGGCTTTCAGATCCCCAGTTGTGGAGGAAAAGTTTAAATCCATTCCCTTTAATCCAATTATGGTTTGGTCTTATTTAGACCAGCCTACTGCACACAATAAATCCACCCTATACACAGGAATAAAGTCCCTAAAATACTTGCATTTGACCTTGCTGAATCCCTTTATTTTTACTTTCTCCTCACTACAAAACCACTGCAAGTTACCACAAGCTGCCTGTGAGCTGGTCCAAACCAGATTTAATAAACAGATAAGGCATCCTCCAGGCTGAGAGGTAATTCCCAAAGTCTGCTCTAAGTCACAAGCCGGGGTTTTCCTTTCTTGTGGTTTAGTGCTCCAACTCTCCCAAAGCTGCTAGGTGTTACAAAGCAAAGGGAAGGAGGGCTCTGTACCTCTGCTTGGATACTCGTGACTGATCCTGCAATTCCGTTCTCGGTGCTGATGTTGTTGGAGCTGTTGTTCGGAGAGCTGGGACCAGATCCAGGAGCGCTGTTGCATGCAGAATCTGAAAAACACATCCAAAACCAACTCTTAACATTAGAAACCATCTCTGTGATGGTATTGAGACAGATAACAACCCCTCAAGTTTTGTTTTGGATGAAAGCAGCCTCCTCCTCCTCCTCCCCTTCTTCCCCCTAAATCTTCCCAGGGCTCTTAAAATACCAACAAACACTTTCAAATGGTTTATCCAAGTACCTACTCAGCATATGTAAGTCTTCTCCCCATGGGGATTTCTCTCAGAGTGTATAAATAACTTGAAATATGATGGAAAGATAATAAAAGGCATGGAAGGTTTGAAGAGGTCAGACTGGAGGATGTCGGAGTTGTTCTGCTTCATTTTTATGGAAGTGCCTCTCTCGCTCTCTTTCTCTCTAACCCTAAAGACACCCCCTTGCATCAGACCTCCCTCAGGAGGTCTCTCACCTGCTGTATGGCACAGCTGCCTTTTATTTGGGAAGGTTACTAACATTCAAACTTTTTCTTTTGAACTTTCCCCATCCCCAACCATTTGCAGCAGGAGAATCTCCCAGCAGCTACAGTGGCTCAGGCTGCAGCAGGCTCCTCATTGCTCCAGGAGCAATAGAAGTTTATTTTTACAAGGGCCTGGAGAGACAGGACAGGGGAATGGCTTTCCACTGCCACAGGGCAGGCTTAGAGGGAATTGTAGGAAGGAACTCTTCCCTGTGAAGGAGATAAAACTCTGGCACAGAGTGCCCAGAGAAACTGTGGCTCCCCCATCCCTGGAAGTGCTCAAAACCAGGTTGGAGCAACCTGGTCAAGTTGAAGGTGTCGCACCAGAACGCCCTGTGTTCTTCAGGGATTAAACATAATTTCTATTCCCCAAAGTGTGGCTGTTTTTAAAACTTATTTTCCGTTTAAAAGTCCCCTCCTACCACAACTCAGATACTTTTCTAACAGGATCCAGGCTGGCTTCTTGAACCATGTCCATGCCAGTGAGAAATGGGAGCTTCCACTGCCATTTCTGAAGTCATTGCAGAGAAAAATGGTCAGCCAGCAGAGGCTGATTTATCCCAGGAGTCATGTGCCATACAGCACTGTGTGAGTGGAGGAAACTGGATTTTCAGGTCTGAAAGGCTGCCTCAAGGAAAATGGTCTCAAGTACAGGCTGGGATTTTTGGGGTGTCCTGTGCAGACCTAGGGTTGGACTGGATTATCCTTGTGGGTGCCTTCCAACTTGGGATATTTTATGATTCCACCAATTTTAGCTCTTGAAATCCTCCTTCCCCTCTGCAAACAGAGAGGCTCTGACACAGTGAAGTGCTGAGGCACCCCAGGGTCTCCCAGTCCCACCCCCCTGCCTAAGGGAGCTCACTTTGAGTTTGATGGAATGAAGATCGTGTGCCTCAGAGTGAGACAAGCCTGGCAAAGCTGTCACTGGGTGGTACTTACACAGAGACATCCCTAGATGGTGCTAAGAATTAACTTTATGGTAATCTCATCACAGTTCTTTACTCTGATCCCACTTGCAAACTTTGGTCCTGCAAGGATAGGACTTTTCAACAAGAAACTGTCAGTTAAGTCGTCAAAAGTTTTATACAGCTGTATGTATAAAACTCCTGGACCAAGAACCTTTTCCTATTTTTTATCCTAACTGACACAGTTCCAGGTGTGTCCCTAGTCACAGGGAGCAGAGATGGGAGCTGCGGATGGGGACGAAGCCTGACCTCAGCCTCCCCCAGGCTGGACGATGCCAGTTCCCTCAGGCTGGTTCCAGCACTGCTGAAGCACACCAAGGAGACAGGCAGGCATTTTGGGAAGGAGAGGGGGGTGAAGGATTGAGGAATTGTCACTTACCCGCCGTACCTGTGATGTCCAGCGGGCGCTTCTTGAGTGCCGTCACCACTGGCCCGTCCTTCCTGCGCAGGAGGGGGCTGCTCCTCCTCTCAGCCACCTTCTGCTTTAGTCTGGAGCGCAGCTTCAAGTTGGGCTCAGAGGCTGGCCAGGAAAGGAAACAGTGTTAGGAGTGTCTCAGCAGTGTTTTACTCAGCCTGCAGTTGAGTTGGGCTGCGCTGTGTTGAGTTGAGCTGAGTTGAGTTGGCTGCAGTTGAGCATTTGCAGGAAGCTAAATTAAATTAAATCATTTGCTAACAAATATTTGGAACACAGATTTTTAATATAACAAACAGGTCCCAGCCCATGCAACGCCTGAATTCAACAACAACAATGACAGGCATTTGAATTAAAAACGCAATAATCATCCTGCAAAGTCTCCTCCGAACAGAGTCTTGGGATTAGTGCAGAGTTTCCCACCTCTGCCCAGCTTGCTCCCAAGCCAGCAGCAAACACAGTCGATGGGATCCAGCAGAGGAATTGCTGAGCCAGCTGAGATGCTGCTGTTGGTTATCTCTGATGTGCTGCTGGAACTGGCAGCTCCACACCCTCAGAGTCACCCGACCCCAGGGTGAGCTGGCTGAGGGAGGGACGCCAGGGCAGGGGAAAAGAAAACACCAAAATCAAACCCCAGAAGCAAATCAGGTGATTGTCTCCCTGCTGGTTCCTTGTGTCAGGTGGAGCCAGTGTCAACTCAAGGGAAAGGGCATGAGAGCGTGGCCAAGGAAAGCCACTGCCAGGAAGGAGGTTTGTTTGCTTGGGAAGCAACTTGGGGTTACATCATCACAGCCCCACAGTTCAACCCTATCTAACAGCACATCAGACACCTGGGAAGTTCCAGACTGCCCAGGGCAGGTGTGGATGCATTTCCTGTGACCACAGCCTTGTGTGCACCACGCTTTTGAGAGACTCCCTCCAAAAGACAAATCCTGAGATCCCAAAAAGGCAAGGCAGAGCTCCTGGGAAGCCCCAGCAGCCCTGAGGCCAGGACAGCTGGTGACAGCGCATGCGTTACCGAATCTCCATCAGGGTCACGAAGCTTTAACTCCAGACTCCTCCTGCAAGATTATTTCCTCTGGGAGCTTTCTGATCTCCTGAGCCCTGAGTGAAACACCTGCTGCAGGGTTTGAGGGCTCCTGACAGAGCTGAGTGAATCGGCCCCATCCTTTCCCTTCCACAACTCTGTTGCTTAATCCCTTTGAACCAGCAAATCCTGTGCTCGCTCCATTACTAACAAACACACTCCAGGGCCAATGATCTACATTCCTTTAGGAGAATTAAAACAGGGTTTACAAACTGATTTGAATTAACTCAGTCTGGCTGCAGCTATGTTTCCCTTGACCACCGGGTCACACCAAAGATCAAGCATGTCCACGTTAATTGCAGGGCTCGAGAAATCAGAAGGCTGATGAATTCAAGATCAAATGCTTGAAGTTAAGCCATCAACACAGAGCTTTGATGGAATTTGGGGGGGGGGGGAGAAAAATGAAAAAAAAAAAGAGAAAGGAAAGAGCTTTTTCGTGAATGTTTTGGACAGAAAAACGCCAGCAAGAGATAAAGGCAGCACTATAAAAAAAAAAAAGTGCTTCCTCAAAATGATGTTTCAAATGCTGAATGAAGTGCATTAGCAAGGGGGGAATTATCTTAAGAGAGAAAGAATTTGCATATAAAATGGCAGGGGACCGAATACAAATCTGCTCCCAGGGCAATATTAAAGACTGGACCAGTTCAAACACAAGCTCAGCCTCAATCAGCAACTTCTCTGAGTTCTCTTCGAGACATAAGTTGACGTGATTTTAAAAGCAGTGTTTGGGTACACACCTCATCCCACATCCTTACATTCCCAGCTTTAATTTGTCCCAGTTTCTGAGCATTAATAGCTGCCTGGATGCCACACTCATGGCTGGAATGAGATGATCTTTAAGGTCCCCTCCAACAAAACCACTCTGGGATTCTGTGGAAGGGGAAGGTGCCACAGCTGGACACTGGTATGTCCATTTTAAATCAAGGAAATCTAAGCCTATGCCACACCTGTTGGGAGGATCTGTCCTCTGACAAAGGAAAACATAGCAATAAAAACTTTAAGCCCAAATTTTATTCCTGGTGTTCAGATGAGGGATGATTTCTATTGGGAACGCACAATTAATTAGGTGGCTTTTAAATACAGAGAAGGAATCGGTTTGAAACACCTTTAAAATGGGCAGGGAAACAAAAACTTTGGGGTCACAGATTACCTTAAACACCCCATATTTTAAGCCACAATAAAAGCCTCCTTCCATATAACAAAGAGGTGAACAAACATAAAAAATGACAGCCTTAAAAGAGAAAATATCTCCAGCGTAAGTGATTGCCAAAGCAACGTATTGGAATTTGTCAGATTAAACTATTTTAAGGCAAAATCACTCTGTGTTTTCCCCTTCTGCAAGGGGATCGAGTTTTGAAACAGCAAAAGGTCTATTTAAAGCCCTGCTCTGATTTTGTTGTTTATCCCTCAGATATAATCCCAAATCTAACATGGCATCAGGACCTCAGAGAGCATAATCCCTACATGGATTTAATTGGGTGCTCCAGAGCCCAAAGTGGGTGAATTAAAATTCAGCACAGGCAGCACAGCACAGCCTCAAACTCACACAATTTATATAAAACCCATTTTATAGTAAAAGAATTCAGGCTTGTTCACATGGTTTTTTAAACTATTATATAATAAAAATATTTCAAAGCTGAAGAGAGCTGTCTTTCACAAGTGTAAAACAGGAATTTAAACAACACAGAAGCATCAATACCTGACAGTCAATGCGGGTTCAGTGCTGCCTCAAGAACACCAATTCCACCGGAAACCTCCCCAAATTCACCCTGCCAGGCAATATGCCCAAACAAAACCTTGCTAACTGGAGTAAATTTAAAAACTGGAGACTAAACTATCAAACCTAAGTTAAAAAAATTACTGCTCCTCTACATCTCCAGGTGATGTATTTAAAACAAATGCTATAAAATTATAAAAATTCCCCTCCAGCAAACAAATGAAGCCTATGCCCAAATCTGAGTCAGCTCCCACAAAGCCAGTGGGATTTCTTAAGCACTGACATACTTAATTTGGCCTATAATAAGGATTTATACAAAGAATATTTTGTTTTCCTCCGAGTAAATTAATAACCAGAACATAAGCCAAAAGCTTCCCTGGTTTCCACGGGCTCCAAACCAAGTTACCCCTCTTATACATCACTGCGTGCAGCAGGACCCATGTAATCCAATTCTTCCAACATTTATGTCTTTCCCATTGTTTTTTTTCCTAGAATTGCAACCCCTAAGCTGCTGAACTAATCAGACATTAAGTCTGTGGAAGTCAAAACCCCACCAAGTCCCGGGCAGAGTCTGCCCTGTTCCCACTAGCCGTCTACGTTTGTGGAATTAAAGCAGACAATGCAGCATGAAACCCCTGCTCCCAGTCCTTGAACATTTTCATTTCAGCAGGTGGGGACTGGAAAGGGATGTTATTTATTATTATTATTATTATTATTATTATTATTATTATTATTATTATTATTATTATTATTATTTTGTTCCAGACTAAGCTTTACTAGTCAAGCAAAAGCCAACAGAATTATCTTGTCTCCCTTCTAACATCCATGAGAAAACTCCATGAGGAGAGGGAGCTTAAGCTAATGGAGGGAAAGGGTTAGATGGGATATGGGGAAGGAATTGTTCCCTGGGAGGGTGGGGAGGCCCTGTCACAGGGTGCCCAGAGAAGCTGAGGCTGCCCCTGCATCCCTGGAAGAGTTCAAGGTCAGGTTGGATGGGGCTTGGAGCAACCTGGTACAGTGGAAGGTGTCCCTGCCCATGGCAGGGGATGAAATGGGATGGACTTTGAGGTTCCCTCCAACCCAATCCTGGGATTCCACGAACAGTGTAGGCCCCTGGCAGTCCCTGGGAAGCAGAAATGGAGCTGCGAGGACCAAGGAGGAGGAGGGTGGGTTCTCTGAGTGACTGGAATCCCCCAAAGGGGACACTAAACCACAAGATTTTGTTTGGTCTCCTCCTGGAAGAGGTTTCTCTTTTGGTGCGGCACTCACAAGAAGTGTCCTCATGATTCCAACAATCGTTAAGGCTGGACAAGACTTCTGAGATGACCAAGTCCAGCCATCAATCCATCATCACCACAAACCCTGTCCCCCAGTGCCACATCCCTGTTTTTGAACACTTCCAGGGATGGTGATTCCACCACTGTCCCAGGCAGCATGTTCCAGGGCCTGACCACCTTCTCAGGGAAGAAATCCTCTTCAATATCCTAAGTGTTATATCCTAAGCTAAGTGTTATTTTTGGATCAGACAGACTGACATCCTCCACTTGGAGCAACATAGGGTATTTCCAGCAGGGATTTCTCTGGGGTCAGGGCCTCATCTCAGTGCATGGGTCTGTGGGAAGTCAGCTTCCATGCTGGCTGGAAGGACAATGTGGGTGGGAAGGCAGAGATGCTCTCGAACTGGAGTGACACTCCATGCCACACAGAGCTCCAAGATTTCCTCTGGATTATACTCCCACATTACACCAGGGTTTCTGACTAGTCTACTTTCCTCCAAACAACCTTTTGTCCTAAAACAAACCACTCCAAGCACTCCAATAATCAGAACCAGTTCAGAGGGACATTATGCTTTCCTTGACAAATGCAGCATTATAATTGTTGACAAACCCTTTCATTTTCCCTTTTATTTCTTTCTAAATGCAACAAGTTCACACCAATTTCACCTACTTAGCTGCAAATAATATCCATACAACTCCAGTTTCCTGCAATACCAACAACATCAGGGGATGCTGGATGCTTTCCTCTCTCAGGCTCCTCTTTTTAGCATGGATAAAGAACCATGGAGTCACAGAATCATTTTGGTTGGAAAAGCCCTCTAAGATCATTGAGTCCAAGAGGAAAAGCATGTTAAGAAGTGAAATAATTCCCTTTAAATCTTCATGATGGTGGTGGTGTCAACTTTCTAAGTAACAGCATGTTCTAATACATCCCCTGCTCGAATTTCAGAAAGCAGGGAAATGTCATCAACAACCTTGATCCTGGGGAGAAAACGAGGACAGGATTCCTTGGAAATGCAAAATTGAAAAGCTCTGCTAAAACCCACTTCAGCAGCTCCAAGAAAGGTGCTGACAGACAACTCATGGGGTTATCAAAACAGGCTGTCCCAACCCAGAGTCAAAAATCACTTCTTAAGGATTCTCTAGAGATTCTCCTTAGAGGATCCCAGGGCAGCACATAACAAATGTTACTAAATTTGGGAGACACCAACCTTGATCTAGGAGCAGAAGAGGCCACTTAGAATTTCCCCTCTCAAAAGCTGTCAATAAAACTCCGACATTAAATCCTACCCAGAACAAAATAAACTCCCCAAAAGGAGAAACAAAAATCCCTGTGCTAATCCAGATATTTAACAGTAAAGGCAGGAGCAGCACCAACCAAACTGATCTTAGATCAGTGAGAAAAAGGAAGAGCCCAAAAGTGCTTGGAGAGAGGGAGCAGAGTGAAATCAATCCACCAGCCAGGCTGAGAACAGGATTCAAGCAATTAGTAACTGCACCAAGAAAACAATTTCATGCTGAAACCAAACAGCCAAGAAACTGGAGCATAACTTAGGAAAACAAATCAGAGGGAGCTGGATTTCAGGGCATGGGAGGCATTGGGAGCATGCTGTAGGAGCTGACTGTTCCCCCTGCTGAAGGCTTTCAAGCACTCTGAAAGTATTATTCCTGCACATCCTCCCTCTTCCATAACCTGTGACCATCAGGATGCTTGAAATAAGAGTAAAGACAGAGAGTATTGCTAAAATGCACGGAAATGGCAAATTTGATGGAATCATGGAATTGTTTGGGTTGGAGCGACCTTAAAGTTCACCTTGTTCGAACCCCCCTGCCATGGGCAGGGACACCTTCCTCTATCCCATAGTGCTCCAAGCCCTGTCCAACCTGGCCTGGAACACTTCCAGGAATGGGGAATATTTATTCTTCCCAAAAAAATGTCTCAACCTGCAGGACACGCTCCCGGCTCTGCAGACTGGGAGAAATGATAATTCCAACTGCCTTCCCACCACCCCCTAAGCCGCCCTCTCCCCAGCAATGGTGCTGGTTGGATTCCAGCCCTGGTAATCCGAGCTGTATTGTGATGGGTTCTGTTATTTGAGCTGCAAATATTTAATCAAATTTAATAAAATTGGACTACACGATATGGTGGTTTTAAATTACCAACACAAAGCCAGAGCGTTGCCTGGTGCCAAAAATCTGAAAAGCTCACCCGTAATAAAGAACTTTATTTAGGATGGGCTCCAGCCTTCCCTGCCTTTTGTTTACACCAGACTGTTCAGGAGCCTTTCTTCTCCAAGCAACTTAACATTCTTGGCACTGGGAATTCTGCAGGATATTGCTGTGCCAGAGCCTGATGTGCTGTTGTGTTGAAAGGAAAATAAAAGAAAACAATGAAAAAAAAAAAAAATTCTCCCCTGAACCTTACAAAAGTGAACTCGTTTGTATCCCAGACCAGTGCCCAGGAGATTAATGCTGGTGCCCAAAAAGAACAAGCGCCAGTGTTCTGGCAAACCAAAATCAGCTGAATGTCCTCCTGCTGGAAAACAACAATGGGTTTGGTGGCTTCCACTCTTTAATAATGTGATTAGCTTCATTTTTCATCCTTAATTCCCCCTGTCTGACAGCAGGAGTTCACTCAACAGGAGCTTTGGTGAGATACCAGTTTGGGAAGCGGCACAGGGTGAGATGTGCAGATGTCTTCCTTCTCCTGCAGGAATTTCCTTCCAGGACACTGGGAGCAAGAAGGGCAACTGCTGCTCAAAGCCAATCTGACAAGGTGCCCTGAGGTGATCAGCCAGGTTTGGGACCATATCAAAGCCCATTTTTACTGTGATAATGCAAACAGGGTAGGAATGGATCACCTGGCATCATAAGGCATAGGAAAGAGCTAAAAATCTCTTGAAATCAGGCTGCCCACAGGCCCTAAATGATAGGTTTGGTGCCAAGGGATGCTCCCCTGCATGGATACGCTGTGAATCCCCAGGGCAGCCTGGAAACTCTTCCCTTACCCAGGAGCAGAGAGGAGAGGATGACCTGTCCTTCAGCAAATCCAGTTTTCTAAGCTCAGCTTTTGGAGTCCTCCAGGAAGGGCACAATCAAAAGTACCATCCCCAAAGCCACCGAGACACCTTTCCCAGGAAAAAACCCACATCTTGGAGCCAATTTTTGACTGGGTTCCTGTGCAGTTGAAGTGCTTGTTACTCATCAAGCAACCAACCCAAAGGGGAACAGAGACAACTGCACAGATGAGAATCCATCCAGCAGGGCAGGTGCTATGGTTCCTATTCAGAAATTCCCAAAAGGGGAAAATTTCATCACTGAAAGGCTGGTCAGGCACTGGAACAGGCTGTCCAGGGCAGTGGTGGAGTCACCGTCACCGGAAATCTTTAAAACACCTGTGGATGTGGCACCCAGGGCCATGGGTTAGAGGTGGCCTTGGCAGTGCTGGTTGAAGGTTGGATAATCTTTGAGGGCTTTTTTTTTTTTTGTGTGATCTTTCCAGAGAAGCTTTTTTTGCTGTCCTGAAGTGATTCCTAGCAGGGCCAGTGAGCAGAACTGCTCCCTGAGAGAGGCTGAGCCCTCGCAGCTGAGCCATTCCCCAAAGGCAGCAGTCCCGAGCTGGCGGGGTTGGGAGCCCAGGCTGTGCTGGCTCAGGCATGTGCTACGGAGCTGATGAGCGCAGCCAAGTCAAACAACCTGGTTTACATAATACAGGCTTGAGAAATAACTGACCTGCTCCGCCACCGTGCAGGGAGAAGCCAGACTGAAAGAGAACTGTCTAGGTGTAAACCAAACCCACGCAGGAAGCCGTGGTGCTCCCCCTGGCACAAACCTCCTTATGCACCTCAGGTACAAACTCGTACATAAAATGCAAATCCCCGAAGAAATAACTTTTTCTCGGTACTTTTCTCACTCAGAAAAGTGTACTTGGGCTGGAGACACGCAGATCTCTGTGCAAGCTTTGGGTTTGGGGAAGCATCTCCCAAACTTCGACACGTGGCTCTGCTGTCTCCTGCACCCTGGAGCAGCCCCAAGCTCCCTGGAACACTGGGAGCACAGTAACAGGTGAAGGGGCAGCAAATGGAAAGGGGGCTTGGAAAACAAAGCATGGCCTGGAATGCAGCTTTTTAGCAACATCCCCTCTTTTTCAGGGAAATCAGATCAGAGCGTGACGGCCGGGACAGGCAGCGCACCAAGGGAAGGGCAGCCCTTCAGCCCTACCTGTTTTTCTGAGAGGGAAGTCGTCTTTGGAATCGTACATCCCCAGGACTGGGTGGTTGTAGGTGCCGGAGACGCCGCTTTGAGGTGGGGAGCTCTGGTCCAGAGAGCTGTGCTGGGTCTTCCTGCACAGAAGGAAAGAGAACGAGAAAGGACAAGCTTTATACTGGTGACACGCAGAGGGGATGAGCGTAGCGCCTGCCACCTCAGAGAGTAGGGAACGTGGCAAAGGCAAAGGCTCTGCCTTTCTCCTCCTGGGCACTCCTACAAAAATCCCCACTAAAATCCAATATACAGGAAGGTAACTAATTTAGTTTTCAGTGTAGGACTCCACCATGGCTCAGCTCATGCAGGTATTTAACCATGAGTATCAGTTCTAAGACTGTAACCCAGGCTGGGTTTTGCTAAGTCATGTTCCTGAATCTCAGCACAGGTGAGACCTCAACTTCAGCACAAGTGAACCATTTCCCTCCCCAAAATAAACCCCAGGCTTAGCAGACAGAGTCCAAGGCTGAAGCACTGCACCTGGCCAGCAGCAGTCATGGCACACAGGTGGCCCCCTGCCTTTCCTCCTGCCTGTCCTCCCATCCCAGGAGCTCAGAAGAGATGGGGCCAAAGCACTCAGTACCTTTCCAGCTGAACTTCCCCAAGATGATAATTTATGGCTTTGTTTGAGCAGGCTGCTGGAAGTAAATTACAGTCTGTTTGCTGAGGATATTAAATAATGAATGAGTTTTCTCAGCCTCCTACCAGCTTGTTGGCTGCATCTTTCCTGCTTAATGACTTGTGCCCAGCTTTGCTGTTTCTCAGGAGCTCCACCAGCCTGGGAGAAGCCTCCAGCCAGCAGAGCAGCTCCATCAGCAGAGCGACTGATTTAGCCATGCAGGTGACACTCGCTGGACTCTCACAATTTCACTTTAAATAAACAGAATTTAAACCCCATATTTCTTCTAAGTACTAAAGGACGTGGGACAACGGAAAGCAAGCGTTTTGTAAAAAAAAAAAAGGGAATATTTGAAATTTTTGCTGCCTAAAAACCAAGCTGAAAATATTCTCCTACAAAAGGTTATTCAAGGAACCAAAACGAGCCATTCCCAGCTGAAAATTGCACAAATTCACGCAGTTTCTTGAGCAGTACTAATCACCTGAGTGCAAGCTCAACTCAGAAGTTGGCTGCTGAGACCCAGAACATCAATTCCACTGCAAGTTAAAGCCTTCAAAAAATAAGGGGCTAATGAAACACTAGGAAAACACATTGAATTTGCTACATAATTACAAAAAAAAGAAACCCTCTGCAAATTTTATTTGAACATCAACATTTTCTACTCCCACAGACCTTCTAGTGGGAGGTGTCCCTGCCCATGGCAGGGGGTGGAATGGGATGGGCTTTAGGGTCCCTTCAGCCCAAACCATTCTGGGATTCTGTTGAAGTATGAATGACTGTGGTTTCCCAACCCTCCCTCTTCATTATCCAGTTTTCTCTGTACATAAAGAAAAATGATTTCTGGGGCTCTTGCAGGGCTGTGTTTCCCACACCCACCCCGTGCTGTGCCACATACCCACCCCTGAACACCCCCACGCACCCTTCAATCTTCACCTGCAATCAAAACAGAGACAAACTGAAAAAAACCAAAAATCCCTCCTGGGAAGAGATGTGGCTTTTTCTGCTGGGATCTGCTCATTCCATGGGAAGGCAGCACTCCCAGGAATGATGTTTCACCCCCAGGAATCCTGGCTGCTGTGATCTGAGAGCCCTGAGCCCCATCAAGTCACACAATGGCAGTTTTGGCTCTATATGAGCAACAGACTTTTTTTTTTTCATCCTTTTTTTTTTTTTTTTTTTTTTTTTAATCATGACCTAAGCAGCACAATCGAGTACATTGAAGCTATTTTCATCCCTTTGTCAGGCAATGTGCAGGAATTCAAAGGGCCTGTTTAGATGTGCTCCAGGGCTGCTGAATGACAGATATTGAGCTCTGCAAATAGGAATACATTCCCTGGCTCCAGGACTGGGGTCTGACGCCACTTCCAGCAGCATGCACTGGTCTGCATGCCCCTTCAGGAATGTCAGAGTTCTGGGAGGAGAGGAAATTGGACAATGCATGGAGCTTGCAGACATTCCTGAAAGCACATCCCTTCATTCAAGGCATCCCCTGTCTCCTGAGCTCCTTCAAACACCCATATGCACAGACAGAAAGGTTGGAGTGATGATCTTGGAAGTCTTTTCCAGCCTTAACAATTTCATCATTTAATATTTCATCCTTCAACCATGTTCAGCAAGGTGCACTGAATATACATTCAGACATGGGTACCTGTGCTGGAATGCTTTGTGTTCACACCCCTGGATGTTGGGATCATTCAATGTGCAATTTAATGTGTAATTCAAAGTATCTCTCTTCCTCCTCACCAAGCAAATACTCAAACTCCCTTCCATGGCTGCTAGCACACAGAGTGGCCCCTTCCCAAGCACTGCTGACAGCTTCCCAGGGAAACCACGGAGAGCAGAAATTCCTGGGAGCTGGTCTGCCCAGTGGGTTCAGAATCCAGGGGAGGGGCAGTCTGACAATGCACTTCCAAAGAACCTCTTCTGCTGCTGCCTATCATAAAATCCCAGAGTGGTTAGGGCTGGAAGGGACGTTAAAGACTGCCTTGTTCACCCCTTTCCACCATCCCAGGTGGCTCCAAGCCCTGTCCAACCTGGCCTTGAGCATTTCCAGGGCTGGGACATCATCCTAGAGGTCTTTTCCAGCTCTAATACCTCTGTGATTCCGTGCCAGCAGAACATTTTTCCTGTCACAGCCACTGACGTCAGACCATCATGGTGCTCCATACCCTTTGGAGCCTTCTTTTTCCCCCAAGCAATGCTTTCCTTTTTTTTTTTTTTTTTTTAAAGGAATTCACAAACCTTAATAAGACCAAGGGAAGTGCTTAAAAGTAGGCATGTTGCTTTGAGAGGCTCTCCCAGCATCTGTTAGCACTTAACTGCCTCGCCTGCTCACAGTGGGAGCGTGGAGTGCATCTCCTGCAAGCCCTGCTAGTGTGTGCTCAACTCAGCCCCCACCCAACTGCATCACAGCACAGCTATGTGGGGACAGGAATGCCTCCAGAGCTCAGCTAGTAACCTATGAGATGCCATATAAATAAATACAATTATGTCAGGAATTTAAAGATTGATTCTCCTTTTGAAAAAAAAAAATTAAATAGAATGGAAAGGAAAAAATCCTCAACTTCTGCCTGAACAAGTGAAGGGTGCATTTAAAAAATCCTGTGCTGCTGCCATCTGCCCTCCCTGAGGGCTCAGCAGGACAATTCAGCACTGAGAAAGAGCTATGAGGCCCCAAGGCTTTGTCCATCTTGGGTTGGAATCCAGAAAAACATCCCCACCCCACCACAGAAGAGATGGAAAATGAGGGGATGGCATGACCTGAAATCCTTGTGCAATGGTTTGGTGTTCTCTGCCTGTTGGCACCCCTGGAGCATCACAGGAAAAGGGTGTTAGGATGCAGAAGTGCCACAACAAACCCAAACCATGCTTCGGTGCTCAGAAAGTTCTCAGCATCAGCTGAGGGAACATCCTGAAACCCCAAACATGATGTGGGTAAAAACCTGCAGCAGCCCTGGCCTTGCATCACAGAGAATCTCAGGATGGTTTGGATGGGAAGGGATTTAAAGCTTATCTCATTCCACCCCATGCCATGGACAGGGACACCTTCCATTATCCCAGGGTGCTCCAAGCCCCAGTGTGCAACCCGGCCTTGGACAGTGCCAGGGATCCAGGGGCAGCCACAGCTGCTCTGGGCACTCTGAATTCTAACTGACCTTGTGCCACTCCTGCATTAACTGTTATTTTAACCATCCCTTAAAGAAGTGGAGGCTCAGAGTCTTCAACCACCTTTAATGAAATCCCCAAGTCTCAGATCAGATTTTCAGAGATGTATTAAAGCTGCTCAATCTCACTTTGCCTCCAATAACATCTGAATTCTTCTGCCAACTCCACTTCGGCATTTCTGTCCTGGCTCAGAGCTGGGATAGCTTTCAAATTTCATTGCAGCCCAATTTCTGGATTTTGGAAAGATCTTCTGGCTATGACCTCATCCTCCCTGTACACATGTTCATTTCTTAAGACTTAAACCACTGTCAGTGCTTCAGCTTGAACATTAATTTCATGGCAAAATGAAATTACTTTTGTAACTCAAAATTTCATGAATTTTGAGGTCACCAAAGCCAACATCCAAAGCACTTTGGCTTTTTACTTAATAAAGACAGTGACAAAATCATAGCAGTGGAAACTTCCAAGTCACGTCAAATTTCTAACTGCCTTCAGTACAATGAAAAAATTGATTTCTGAAGTTGAAACTGGAGACCAGCAGTTGAATATTTTCAGTTGAAAATGGAGATGTTGGGGCAGCTGTGATTAGAAGCGCAGACTGGACCCACTGGATGTTTCCAGTAAGAGCCAAGTAAACAAAACTTCCAAGTTTGAGAGATACGAAGAGCAGTAAGTGTTAAAAGCTTTAAAATGCAAAGCTTAACTGTCCTGAGCTGCAGGAATTCGCTGAATCATAGAATAGCCTGAGCTGGAAGGGATTCACAAGGATCATCAAATTCCAGCTCCTGAACATAAAAAAACTATTAATCATTTGACTAAAGTTCAAGTTTTATAACACTAGGTGGGATCAAATCCTGGGTGAAAAGCTGGTGGACTTATAAAAGCTATCTCTGAGTGTAGAACCTGTGAGTTTGAATAATTGTGCATTACAGATGACACGAAAACCTCTCTCTACACACAGAGCACTGTGACACCATCACAGCAGACACAAAAACCCCTTACACTGGAATCCTCTGGAAAATGCATTTTGGGAATGCACAGGGATCCTGTCTCTGCTCTGGCTCATCCCACAAGCAGATCAGGCGTATTCCCTCAGGAACTGGGGACAAAGGTGGCACTGGCTGAGCCCTGCAGAAAGCCCAGCACTACTTACCCGTACCAGAAGCGAGGGTCGCTGGATATGCAGTGGTTGAGATTCCGGTGGGCCAGAGCCTTCTTCTTGTTTAACACAAATTCCTGCAATTTCATCTTCACTTCTGTGCTTGCCACTGCACCTGCAATTGAAAAAAAAATTAAAGATTATTAAATTAATTCACATACTTGAAGGAATTTTAAATTTCTAAAATAGATCCCAAATAAAATCTTTCATTTCCAGTCCAAAAAAAATAAAGAACTTTGCTTTCAAAGAGAGAAGAACAAAGCCCCTCCAGTAAGGAGCTCTCCCTTTTTATCCCTTTAGCTTGGCATAGATTCACAAGTTATGTTTGAAAACACTGATGAAATTGGGTTTATTTCACCAAAAGAGGATGTTACACTTGCACAGAAACACACTCAGAATAAAGCACTTGTCCAGGGTATCCCAGCTCTCTTTGAACCAAAGTTATTTAAGAAAAGGGGTCTTGTGCACCCTTAAGTTGTTAAATGTCATGTCTAAAAGCAGAAGGGGAATGAGCCCAGTGTCTCATGTGTAGGTTTTCTCCTCAAAACTCCTGTAAACAGGGACCTCTTTGTTCCCAAGTCTCTGTGCGCACCATGACCAACGTAACATTTCGCTTCATTTACAACCGCGTGGATCTCTCACTGCAAATAGAAAACCTAACATTTAAAAAGAAAATTAAAGAAAGAGAGTCAGTCATTCTGCAGAGCTGAAATGTCAACTGTGTAATCTCTAATCATGATTTCCTGCACAATGGAGAGCAGGCTGTTCCCCTGCCATGATGGATCCCAGTGATCATCAGGTTGACAGCCTAGACTCCCAGGCAGGGCTCCTGACGGAGCAATGCATCCCAAGTTTGGCAAAGAGACATGTGGAAAATGATGGTTCATCCCCACCGTGGCGTAAGGCAGGAGCTCCAACGGAAAATATCTGGGCTGGGAGGAAAGGAAAAGGCCAGGGAAGCTGCCGGCTCTGCTGGGAACAAGAACTAAAGATCACCCTGCCATGTTCTTGTGTCCTGCGCCCTGCTTGATGATGAGGTGATGTTTAACATGCTGGGAGAACAATTCCTGGGCTCTCTCCAAGAGCAGGGAGCGGCAGCATTCCCACAAGGCACTGCCTGGAGCTGTAAAATGGTTCAAACACCAAAGCAAGAAAAATCCCTTTTTTTGGAGCCCTGCATTTCTCACCAGCTCCACAAACACTGGTTTTGTGGAAAGCGAAGAGCTGTACATAGATTCCTGAGTAGCAGAAGGGGTGACAAAGCCACGCTTGAGAGCCTTCTCCCTCCAACGTGTGTCATCCATTAGCATCCTCAGAACACTCAAACCTGGCTGTGTTCTGTGAGGTTGTCATAAACCTGTTACTTAGAAGACTTGAAGTTCAATATTTTTGGAGTGTAAGGTTTACCTCCTTTACTGGAAGCTGAAAGATATCGTAGAACCTCAGAGAGCTTTGGGCTGGGAGCAACCCTAAGGGTCATCTAATTTCAACTCTGTGCCATGGGCAGGGACACCTTCCACTATCCCAGGTGACTCCAAGCCCATCCAACCTGGCCTTGGACACTTCCAGGGATCCAGGGGCAGCCACAGCTCCTCTGAGCACCCTGTGCCAAGGCCTGCCCACCTTCACAGGGAACAATTCCTAATTCTTAATTTCCCATCCAGCCCTGCCCTTTCGTACTGGGAAGCCATTCCCTGTGTCCTGTCCCTCCATGCCTTGTCCCTAGCCCCTCTCCAGCTGTCCTGGAGACCCTTTAGGCCCTGGAAGGAGCTCTGAGCTCTCCCTGGAGCCTTCTCCTCTCTAGGTGAGCATCCCCAGCTCTCCCAGCCTGGCTCCAGACCAGAGGTGTTAACAAGGAAGGAGAACAAACTCCACCTCTCTCACACTCTCTTCATATTTCAGATCAGGACAATTTTAGCTTCTCTTTGCCAAATTTTGTGATGTGAGAAAAATAACTTAAGTATCCTTAAGCACTGAGGTGCGATAATGATTCTACACTAAAAGAACTTCTTAAATAAAAAGTAACTTAAAAATAAAACTGTAGCCATGGGAACAGGATCTTCAACTTAACATCCCCAAATTCTGGGTTTTTTCCTCTACACTTCTGTGTTTCACTCAAAAGATGCTTTGCTTCCATTTTCCAGAGATCCAGGCATTTTAATTTCTTTTCAGATTACTTTAATGAGTATGGCTAGGCAAAACATGGATCAAACATCAACAGCTGATGGGAGCAGCAGGGGGAAGTGGAAATGCTTTGGTATTTTGAGCCTCTGGTCTTTCTAGCCCTTAAAAAGGTCTCCCAGACCCCAGTTCTTTCCCTATTGAAAAAGTTCTTGGAACTTTATCTTATTCCCAATTCCCAGCCAGCATCCCCTCTTCTTTCCACTACTTCTCCCTCCCTCCAGACCTGAGGAGGTGATGGCACAACTTGGCGAGGTATTTTGAGTTTTTTTTTCCCCCATTCACTTGCAGAAAAAAGCCCGAACAAGCAGCCCAGAGTGTCTCTGATAAGGGACATTGTGAGGCCACAATGATCTCCTCAAGTGCATAATGACACAGAGTGGGGAAGGCACCCACAAGCTGTAACCTCCTGAAAAAAATTCCCTCATGAATGGAAACGCTTCAAAAAGGGGAGAGCTGTGAACTCGGCTACATCTTAAAAAGAGTGAAATTCAGAGCAGCAGAAAGAGAAAAGGAGTGCAGCGTGCATCTGGTGTATTTTATGGGCTTAATATTCTGCCTCCATTAGGAATGCTGCCAAAAATACTTCAAAAAATGTTAAATCAAGGGAAGAGAGGATACGCTTCCTTTTGAAAAATGCTAAAATGGCATTTAGTGAGACAAAAATGAAGATAAAGCAGGGAAACGCATTTCTCTCTTTTCCTCAATTCCCACTAGCTCCCCGTCCCCTCAAGGAGGCTCCTCCAGCTTTCTGAGGCTCCTTCGTGGCTCCCATCTGCCTGTCACCACCCAGAGCAGTGGTGCTCTGGCCACTTACTCTCTTTCCCCTTCTCTTTGTTTTTCAGCTGCTGCAGTTTCTGCTCTCGGTGCTGCTTCTCCAGCTCCTGCTCCTGTCGGTGCTGCTCCAACTTCCTCTGGTGCTCCAACAGCTCCTGCTGATGTTTCATGGCCAGCATCTCCTGCTGCTGCTGCGAAGGGAACAGGAAAAAGGAGGAAATTAACACCATCCGTGACAGTAACAGTGCTTCATTCATGGCAAGAAGGACAAGCACGGGCCTCCTTTTATCTCCATCACCATTTTAAATAAAACCCGCTAGGGCACCCTCAATATTATTTGTTGCACAGAGAAATTGCAGAAATTGTGGCTGCCCCATCCTTGGAAGTGTTTCAGGCCAGGCTGGATGGGGCTTGGAGCAACCTGGGTTAGTGGAAGGTGTCCCTGCCCACGGCAGAGGGCAGAACAAAACGGAATTTAATGTTCCATCTAACTCAAACCATACGGAGACTCCACGATCAATTTAAAAAAGAACTGCTCCAGTAGATAAAAAAAAATTATTCCCTCAACAATTTCTCCAGGAAGGATTTTCCTTGGCTCTCTCAACTCACCCATATTCATGGGAATAATCAGAAGACACGATGTCTAATTAAGGTAATTATTTGCAAAGCATCCATCAGATGGGACATTCAAGGCTGGAAGCACCAAAGGCTCACACCCCAGTTCAAGTCCTCCTTGGGCTCCCCAGGTCCCAGCAGCTGGGAGGTATCAGCATCCCCAACAACCTCCTGGGAAATTTGGGGTGCATCCCTAGCCCAGAGCTCCCTGTTTGGGTGCAGAGGGGATTCCTCTAATCCAGAGAACCCTGTTTGGGTGCAGAGGGAATTCCTCTAATCCAGAGAACCCTGTTTGGGTGCAGAGGGATTCTCCCAGGGTAGAGCTCCCTGTTTGGGCGCAGAGGGCATTCCCATGGGACTGAGGGTGGCATTTTTATGCGCTGTGCCCTGGGATGGCGTGAGGGGTCACCTCATGTCCTGCAAGGCTGTGGAAAAGCAGGTGCACAAACAGCACATCCCAGCAGCCCGGAGAGGCGTTAAGGGATCTCTGAGGGGCTAAAAACTGCTTTTTCTTGGGAAAGCAGAGCTGAAGGGATGATTTCCCACCTTCCAGTCTGATCTGCACCCTGCCCAGCAAGGCTGGGCTGGGTCGAGCACATGGGCCAGTCCCGGGCCTCCTGCAAAGCCCTGGAATGGCGGGGCCCTGCAGAGCCCCCGGAGCCCTGCGGAGTCTCCGGAGCACAGCGCCCACCCTGCACTCTTTACGTTGGCAGCCTATAAACCAAGGGATTGATGGGAGCTGGCAGCCTCCAGCCTCAGAGGGCCGGCCTGTGCAGGGCTGCACTTAATGGGGGCCTGTGCTCAGATACCACCCACCGCTCCCACAGAACCCCTGCGGGGAGAGGGGTCGGGAGCACAGAATCCTGGAATGGTTTGGCTTGGAAGGGACCCTAAGGATCACCCTGTTCCAAGGCCCTGCTGTGGGCAGGGTCCAAGCCATGGCTGTTAAGACAGGGAATCTGCTCTCTCCAAAAACATCTCAATCCATCCTTCTCCAAACCCTGCCAGCTCCTGCATACACGAGACTCCGCCTAAAAGCTTCTGCTTGAGCACATTTTCCTTTTAATCCCTTTAGCTGACATTCTTGGGGTGTCCTGTGCAGGGCCAGGAGCTGGACTTGATGATCTCTGTTAGCCCTTTCCAGCTCTGGATATTCTAGGATCCTCTGATTAATTTGTGGCATTGCACATTTGCACCGCCCAATGCTTCAGCCATGGATGCACAATAAATACAAATAAAATCTCACTGTTCTATGTAAAGATGGAAAAAAACAATCTAAGAGGTATTTACAATCTGCCTGGCTATCTGCTGGAAACTCTCCATAGAGGAATCCCTGCTGCTGCCTGTTCCAAGCAGGCAGGCTGTTGTAAAACACTAGAAATCCAGTTATTTTGCAGTGACTGCACCTATGCTTCCCCTCCTAATTCTATTGAATTATATGTAAACAACATATAATCCAAAAATCCACACTAGAAAAAAAAAAAAAAAAAAAACAACCTAGAAAAGGAGGAAAAAAATGGAGGAAACCAGCTATTTTTGTTTTCTAATTAAGCAGCAGCTTCTACTAACACGTCTCCATTTGGGGAAGGAGTCTCTTTCCCGACTTCCAACAAGTCCACCACATGGTGGGCTTTGAGAACCTCACCATGGAAAGTATGCAAATGAACAATATTTAATGCACAATATGGTAAAACAGGTTTTGTTATTTTTATGGAATCAGGAGCCTTTTCTCTCCATCTGCAGTCTCCTAGGCTCTGCAGGCTCTGCTTCCTGCGATGGTTTACATACATTAGGCTGCTTTAGAAGGAGCTGTGCTTTCATTGACATCTGGAGTGAAATGGGAATGAAAAGCCCAATTTGTCGCTGGGTGGTTTAGGGAAGTTTCATTAGGGATGTATTGTCTCTGCTCATTTTGACCCCAGTTTCCACAAAGCCTATTCTTAATATAGTTTTTCAAATGGTTTCAAAGTTGGGGAAAAAACAATTTAAAAAATAAAATTATGAAGCCACGTCTCTGATTGTACCCATGAAAAATGAGAAGAAATCACTGTTGGTGTCTGCTGAAGCCTGGCAAAACAAAAAGAGAAAACCCATCCGGGTATCTTCTCAGGGTTATTTCTCCACACTCACCAGGAATGTTATGGGAAGACAAAAATTTAGGCTGGAGATTGGGGAAAAGTTCTTCCCCCAGAGGGTGCTGGGCACTGCCCAGGCTCCCCAGGGAATGGACACAGCCCCAAGGCTGCCAGAGCTCCAGGAGTGTTTGGACAGTGCTCCCAGGGATGCACAGGGTGGGATTGTTGGGGTGTCAGGAAAAGCATCGGTTTCTGGTTCATTTAAAGCAATTGAGACAAATTTGAGTAGGCACTGCCCACTCAGACCCTGTGTGTTCACCACACACATCTGGGGCAGGGGGTTTATTCCCCAGCTGTATTTCCCAAACACTGACATTTAATTAACAAAGTGATTCACCAAGGGAAATCCCTGGATCTGAGATTAACTCAGCCCCGAGTCTGAGGAGCACTGTGTGACAGACACACACACACTGCATTAGGGAGCTCAGAACATCTGAATTAGGTGCTCTTGCCAAAATCAATATTTGTAAATATTCATAACTATGGGGATTCCTGCATATGTTTAATGTCACTGCTCCCACTATTTCTGAAAACTGCACAAATGTTCAACTGTACCTGCAGTTAGTGTTGCTGGTGCTCCTTTAGCATAAATTAATATTAATAAAGGTAACGGGGAGGATGCAGAGCATTTCCAGTTATTTATCAACCGTCAGCCTACAGTGAGGACTCAGTGATCCAGAGGATTTTGCCACCACATTCCTCAATTGTCTTAGTGCTCCAGCTTGTCTGCCTGGGAGGGGGATTGACACCTTATCAGTGGGGAACTGTCACAGAGAAACTTCCTTTCAAGGGAAATGCAGCTAAAAGGGTTCTCTTTAGTCTTTGCAGTGCCCTCCCAGGAAGCGTGGAGTGCTGACACCAAGATCCCATTTCTCAGAGAGAACCAGGATGGATTTCATGGAGACACATTGCATTAGGACTTCCACAACCCCTCCTCCAGCTGCCAAAGAAGAGGCCAAGCAAAGAGATCCTTCCTGCCCCCCCCAGCTCAGACTGGCTCCTGGGTGTTTATAAGAGATATTCTGAATAGCCGCAATTAGTGGAAGGGAGAGCAAAATAATTGAGGAGATAAGCACAAGCCTGGTTGAACAGAAGTTGGAACACTTCTGGCTGACAGATATTCCCTGGCACACGAAATTGCTGTGTCCAGCTCCCAATTGCATCTCAATCCACACCTGAGATCAGCTCCAGCACGGGGGGATATCAGGGAAAGGTTCTTCTGCCACTTGTCCTGGCCTAATTCTACAGTTTTGGGGGTTAAATCAGGTATTCAAAATGATCTTTGGGCTCAGGCTCTCTAAAAATAAAGTCAAATCATAGGTGAGGATGAAGAAAAACTCTCCAAGTACACATCACATCACCCCCCCTGAAAAACCCTTGGCTATGGGTGGAAGCAAAGTACAGGCACTGGGATTTCTGGGAGCTGGATTGCTGGGAGTACTGCTCTGTTGGGTGGTTTCACAGTGATACCAACGCTGCCTGAACTCTGTGCTTCATGTTCCCCCCATCCTGTTTACTGAAGTCTCAGGCTGTGGCTCCAGTTTCAGGATCTGCTCTCTTGGCTCCATGGCGGCGTGTGTGGGATATCTCCTGGAGCACTGGGCAGAATAAATCAGCTGTGCTGGGAGATGGGGAGGGGGGAACGTTGTGGCTTCCAGCAGCAGCCAAGACACAAAGATCTGGGAGAAGGAGCCTCTCATCCCTTTTCTGGGATATGCATCCCACGTGCCCCCTTCCCGCCCTTGGGCAGCTGACAGCTGGCTAAGCCCGTGCCAGAAATTCCCATGGGCAGGGAATTTTCCACAGGGAAACGATCCCTCCCAGCCAGCCAGCCAGCAGCTCCCTGGGCAGGAGACTGATCTCAGTCAGACACATCCTACTGAGAACTTTATGAGGCTAAACTGTCTCCAGGACCGGGAATGACGGTAAGGTTCCCTTCACACCAGCTCCAGCTGATAAGATCCCATGTTTTTACCCTGGCAGCTTTACATATGGATACGGAATTTTGTGCCCCAGCCTCCTTCCCATACCAGTACCTCTCCCAAAAGGCTGGAAGCCCTCTGAGCCCTGAATAACTGCAAAGGTTCAGCACTTTTGCATGACCCTTTTGCTCCCTGACTCCCACTCCAGCCTAACTTTTCCCTTCCTCCGGACGCAGAATATTCAACAGCCTTTCCAGAAAGTGGCAAGCTCCGTCTGTAGTATCCAGCACATTCAGCTTCTCCTCCAATTTTCCCCTTTAAAGCTGAGGAAAACTCCTTTGAGTTTGCCTCTTGTGGGCTTTACGTGGTTATTGTTGAAGGAGAGGGAATCAGGAGCAGCCCATTCCAGCATGGATGGCAATAAGTAAATCAGAAAATTTGACTTAAATTTGACTTAAACCAAAGAACCACATAAATTCCTGTAAAGGAGGAGTCCTAGATGTCTGATGCTAAGTAAGAGATGAGACCTTGGTTCTTGGAGGAGCAATTACATCCTCTGTGAACTGTTTTGGGGTGTTTTGGGTATTACAGGAATTCCAAATTTCTGGACGTGAATGGATCAGCAGTGGTGTACATTAACAGGTCAATATTCCTAGCATAACAATAGGATCCAGTGGGGTATTTTTTTATTCCTCCCTGATTCTCTATTCTTCTCTTTGATTATTTCCAATCATTTTCTAAGTTCAAAATGAAGATAAAATTGGAGTTGAACATTCAGGTATGGGAACTGCCAAAATATCCCTTCTGCTGCCATTTACTCTGAAATTCTAAACTGACAAAAAAATAACCATGGTGCCCCACATGTATTTTACTCCAGAAAAATCTGGAGTTTCCATTGTGCTCCTTCCAGACAAGCAACCATGGCCCATCTCAGAAGAAACCAAAAGGAAACGTTTCTTCTACCAATTTCCAGTAGCTCTGTAAGGCCCAGAGCAGACAAATTTCCCTGGATGAGCATTCCAGCCATTCCAGCTTTACTCCTGACCTCCACCAGCAGTGCTTGGATGGCAGGAAGATGCCTGCATTATCCCAGCCTGATGCAGGACTCCTTCAACCAAGAGATGGGGTAGAAGCTGCTCCATGGATTTGTTGACAGAACCAATCCCTCTGTGTGTAGGTTTGTCCTCACTACTCTCGCAAAAGATCCTGACTTTGAGGCTGAGGAAAAGTCACCACCCACCCCCTTCAAAGGGAGCAAACACTCTGATCTTCCAAAAGTTTTTCACCAAGGTTGCTTCCATCAGAAGTTAAGTTTTGCAGGATCTAAGGTGTAAGTTTTGGAGTGGGTTCGGTGTGCCAGAAAAGCAAGGCAAGGTCACTGAGAAAGAACAGGAAGCCGTCTGGAAATAGCGTGAGTTCCGAGGCGTTCGAGTAGTAACGAGGCACAAAAAGTTCAGTCTGGTCTTTTACAACTGACTGTACCCAGCTGCAGCTTCCTAAGATGAATAATCCTGTCATCCCAGAATCCAGACAGAGGCGGACACTTGGTATCTCTGGGCTTTTCAAGTTCCTCTTGAAAGGGACATGGGCTGTGAGGAATGGATGTGCTGCAGAAGAGCGGCACAAAAACGAGCAGAGGGAGCCTCTCCATGCTGGCTGCTGCAGGAAGAGAGTACGGAGCAGACAGGCCCAGGAACGGGAGCTGGGATATCAGGGGGTGGGATGGAAACTGGCCCTTCCAGAGACCAAAGAAGCCGGTCCTTTGCAGGAGCCATGGTGCTGCTGGCAGTGTCCCTGGGGACACGGGGAAGGTGCCACAGGGGACCAGCAGATGACACCAACCCTAGAAGCAGAACTGAAATATGCCCAGCTTTCCCTTCTAAGCAGGAATCAACATGGAATCAACATGGAATGGCCACCAAAGAGAAGCACTGGGCATTGTCAGGGCTATGTTGAGAGCAGCCCCACTAAAGGACAATGAGATTTGGGCCCAGTGAGCTCCCACAGAATGATGGAATGGTTTGGGTTGGGTTGGGTTGGATTGGGTTGGGTTGAGCTGGGTTGGATTGAGAGGTAGCTTAAAGATTATCCAGTTCTACTCCCTGCCATGGGCAGGGACACCTTCCACCACAGCCCCATTCAACCTGGCCTTGAGCAGCTCCAGGGGTATCCTGCAGGCAAACCTGTCATTCCATGGGCAGGTGGCTCCACATGAAAGCAAGGAGCAGTTTCTCTCCTCAGCATCAGCATGACAACTATCAAGTCTAGACATCTTTGGGAAAGAATTACATTTCTTTACAGCACAGCAAAATCTGTCTGGAAGATTTCCTGCAAGATTTTCACTCCCTGAAACCAAATGAATGGCCCAGGAGTTTCACCCTGTGTCTCTGAACAAGAAGCTGATCCCTTGGATGTGTTACTATCCCTCACTCAACGCAGGAATCCATTCTGTCAAAGGAAAGAGAACAATTTCAGGATCACTACACAGCAAACATCCTCACAAAGCTCCTTCCCCTGCTGCTCCTGCCTCCCTGCCCATCCTGTCCATGTTGGACACACAACCCAGCACTCCCTGTGCCTACGGATGCACACAGTCCTTTCTCAGATGGTGGGGAAACTGGGAATGGGGTTGCACACCTGCAATTTGATTTCAGGCCCATGAGGAGCTGGGAGGCTCAGCTGCCTCCCTGTGCTGTTATCCCGCCACCGATGTGTGTCAGCATGCCTGAGAAGTTTCCGGCTTGGCTGTAAAACAGCCGGAGCTGGGAAGAGCCCTGCTCCAAGCTCGGACAGAGCAGATGAACCACATTCCCCACGACGTCCTTCCCTCCTTGCTGAGCTCACAGCACCCGAGGTGCCTCTGGCCCTGCCAAAGCGCCCATCCTGCAACTCTTCCATCCAGCCCTTGACCAGAAGGGCAAACAGAAAAGCTTTTGGTAAATTCCAGCTATCTTCACTGGGAATGAGTGACTCACAAAGGAAAAAATTCCCTGCCTGCTCCTCCACAACCAAAGGTCAGGCAAAGCTCGCAGCGGGACCTGTGGAGAGGCTTTCCACCAACTCACCCAAGAGCCAGGCCCCTCATTCCATCCTTGGTTTTGTTCAGGAAGGCAGATTTGAAGGCCATAAATATTGTCCCACATCTGGTGAATGCACAGAGGAGTGGAAAATCCACCTGGCTGAAGGTGAGTGGCTACTGGAGAGACGAGCAGCTGCTGGTGTCTCCAGCATCTCCCTCGGTGCTTTCTGGAATCAGTCCTGGGCAATCTGTAGAGCTGCTCTGGAGCTGTGTAAGAAACAGCCTGTCCTGCTCCATACAGTGAAGCCTGCAAAAGGCTCAGCTTATTTTCTCCAAATGTGTCAGGGTTTTCACAGAATCACCACGGAATGTTTTGGGTTGGGAGGGACCTTAAAGCTCATCCCATTCCAACCCCCTGCTGTAAGCAGGGACATCTCCCACTAGAGCAGTTTGCTCTAAACTCCATGCCTCATCACTAATTTCTTCCTAATACCCAATCTAAACTTACTGTCTTTCAGTTCAAAGCCATTCCTCCTTCTCCTATCTCTCTCTCCATGCCTGTGTTTTCTCCTTACCCTTCCCCACTCCTCCCCTGTGCCGAGCTCCGTGTCCATTATAGAGCCCTTCCACAAATACTGCTTCACTCATTTCCTGGCTCTCTCCAACTTGCACCATCTTGGGGAATCTGGCACTTTTATGTGAAGGTTAAAACACAATGTCTGTAAAAGCAAGGACTGGGACACGCGGGGGAAAGGATCACATGCTCAGGCAGTCATCGACTTCTCCTCCTGCACTAGGTCAGATGATTAAAACTGAGCTGATGGAAGCAATTCCAAGCTCTGGAAAAAGCCAAAACTTCAGTTCTCAATAGGAAAAAGTTATCTACTGGGATAGAAAAACAGGCAAACATGCCAGCATTTTCCAGGCCAAACTTCACTCACTTTAGTGCTCCTCACACTCCTGCTTTGTTTGGGGGATGGGATGGAGGGGTGTTCACCCCTACTTAGTTCCTGTCAAGTCAGACCAGTTCCTCTGTTCCCACCAACACCACAGCAATAAAAGAAACAAAACAACCCCAAACCACGACTTTTCCTGTACTAGCAAAGGAACCAACACTGGAAACAAAGGAGCTGTTTGAAAGCTCTATCAGCTGGGAGACTTAGAGGTGCTCACCTGGAGAGGAGAAGGCTCCAGGGAGTGCTCAGAGACCCTTCCAGCACCTAAAGGGGCTCCAGGACAGCTGGAGAGGGGCTAGGGACAAGGGATGGACAGACAGGACACAGGGAATGGCTTCCCAGTATGAAAGGGCAGGGCTGGATGGGATATTGGGAATTAGGAATTGTTCCCTGGCAGGGTGGGCAGGCTCTGGCACAGGGTGCCCAGAGCAGCTGTGGCTGCCCCTAGATCCCTGGAAGTGTCCAAGGCCAGGTTGGACACTGGAGCTTGGAGTCACCTGGGATAGTGGAAGGTGTCCCTGCCCATGGCAGGGGGTTGGAATTAGATGACCCTTAGGGTCCCTGCCAACCCAAAGCTTTCAGGAATTTTATGCAATAAATGCTTTGCACTCATTGATTAAAATGGTGAATGCCAGGCGATAGGGGAAAAGGCCAAAGTAATCAATTCTAGACAGTACCACATACACAGAGCAGAGCAAAATGCAGAAATTCTTCCCCCTTCACAGAAGCAGTTTCCAGAGCAATTCTGGGTTTAATATTATCACAGAATGGTTTGGGTTGGGAGGGACCTCAAAGCTCAACCCATTCCCAACCCCTGCCATGGGGTGTTCATGCCATTGTGCACATGGGATTAAAAAAAAACAACAACTAAATTTCTCCAAAAAGAGCTCTGCATCTTCACTCAGGACTGCTTCTATATCAAACTGCACAGCTCCAGTGCTTCACTTGCAGAAGATAAATGGGTTTTATTTGCTTTAACACCCCCGCCCTGCTTTCTTCATGAGCTGGGCAGCTCCGAGTCCAAATTTAAAGTTATATATTTTTAATTTTCTGGGCAAAATAATCGCTTCCCTGCACTCATAGCCACTGGACTTAACATAGTTCCAGTTCTAAGAGTCACCCAAATGTGGGCTGACTCCGGCACACAGAGACAAGCAGGATGCTTTCCCAGAGAAAATGCACCACAGTCACACGCTGGGGTAGGGTGTGGGGGTTATTTTCTTTGTGAGGCATCACGGGGCTTATTTCAATGAGATGTTGTTTGATTTTTAAAGCAATTCTGGTCCCACTGACACATTTACTACTCTCAGAGATCACCTTGCAGGCTACCCTTTAGTACAGGATTATACCATCCCTATTTTAAGGCTCTGATTTAGCCAAGTTCACACACAAGGCGAAGAACTTCATTACCTAATGAGCTGTATACATTGTGGTGTCTCAAAATTAGAGCTCAGCTTCCTCCTTGCACAGATTTCGAGCAGAGTCAGTCAAAGCTTTGACATAAATGAGAGCAAATATGTTCCTATCACCAGTGCTTTGAGCTTGGCCATTAAATGGGAACGAGCCTGCCTGATTTTTCATAACAAATAACTACAGGCATGGACAATTACAAGGGAATAATGGAAATATTTGTCACAGGAGTTCCCCATCCTTCCCCCATCCTGAGTGCTTGTGCCAGCCGTGGGCAAACGTGCAACCACAGAAACGTGGGGACACGTAAACATTCCATACGCACGCCCAGAGATGCACACATTGTGCATCCATGTATAAATATATACACGCCCAGGCATCTTCTCACCTCTGCCCTGGCCACAGCTCGGAGGGACAGAGGTGTTTGCTATTAATCCAGCTTCAAACAGGGACACTTCTCACAAAGCCCAGCTCCTCTCTGTACTAAGAAGTCTGTAAATAACACCCCATTAACTTTTAATCCCATCTTCCCCACTCTGACATGCATTTTGTATTGAAATGAAAGTTATATAAGGTTGAATTGAGGTTGCTTTTTAATATTACATTAAGGCTATTTACCATGTGCAGCACTAATCCCCCTTTGAAAAAAGGAGCCTACTACCAATTCGGAAAGCTTACGTTGCCATAGCAATAGTCCAGCACTGGGAAATATTTATATAATGTCTCATGTTTTCACTTGCAACAACCATCTTCCAGGATCTTCCTGGACTGCCCACTGACCCTGCCTGGTGTTTCCTCCCTGTCCCACACAGGGCACAGCAACTGCTTGGTGTCTAATTCTGAAAAATCTGAACATGTCCAGACCCACCTGCAGGCACTGCCCCTGCACTCCCTATTCCCTACTCCCACCACGGTCCACACGCTCAGTCTGCAGCTTGTGCTGATGGTAAATGGCCAACGAGCAGTTCCTGTGCCAAAATGTGTGACCACAGTAGCAGGCAACCTCCTGCTAGAGTAAATTCCACTGAGGCATTTTCTGTGTCCAGGGAAGGGAACAGAGCTGGTAAGGGGCTGCAGCCCCAAGAGAGGCTGAGAGAGATGGGAAAGGGGCTCAGCCTGGAGAGAAGGAGGCTTGGGGGGACCTTCCGGCACCCTGAGAGGAGGGTGGAGAGCAAGGGACAGGGCAAGAGGAAACAGCCTCAAGCCGTCCCAGGGAAAGTTTAGATTGGAGATCAGGGAAAATATCTTCCCTGAAACAGTGGCCAGGCATTGGAACAGGTTCCCCAGGGCAGTGGTAGGCTTACCACAGCTGGAGTTGTTCAGAAGTTGTGTGGGATGCAGCACTTGGGGACCGTGGTGGTGCTGCTGGGTTGATGGTTGGAACGGATGATCCTGGAAGGCTTTTCCAACCCCAACAATTCCCCAATCCCCTCGTCCCCGGCGAGTCTTACCTTGATGTGCTCATGCAGCTGCGCCTCGTGCTGCCGAGAGAGCTGCTCATGCTGCCGCTGGAACTCTGCGATCAGGATCTGCCTCTGGATCTGCTGCTTCTGCTTGAGGGCCAGCAGCTCCTGCTGCAGCTGCTGCTCCCGCAGCGTGGGCTCCGTCACCGGCATGGAGAACTGGTGGTCCAGCCGCAGGTCCATGGGCACCGAGCTCGGCGCCACTTGCAAGGGCAGGGCTGTGCTCACGTCAGCTGCTGGGGAGAACACAGGAGCGGGGTGAGCATGGTACTCACCCAGCAAAGGATGGAGGAACCATGCTCTGAGTCAAGAGCAGCACCATGAAATTCACACCATGCTTTTAGGGGTAACCAAGGACTACAGGAATTCAGGGATCAACAAGTTTTCCACCAGACACCACCTCCTACAAACCCATGTGTTTGCTACAAGCAAAGAGTGTCACGTGTGACCCATCCATGCCTTCAAAACACACACACAGCTCCATTCTATTCATCCAGCATCACTGGAAATAAGAAGGATAAAGATTAATCTGAGACTTCACAGAAAGGATTCATCCTGACTTGTGATGGATGAACTGATGGACTGCTGTGGTGAGGAACATGAGGCTCTCCCTTTAAGAAACTCATGAAAAAACCACCATGTGTTGTATAATAAATCCCAGAATGGTTTGAGTTGGGAGGGACCTTAAAGCCCATCCAGTGCCATCCCCTGCCATGGCAGGGACACCTTCCACTGTCCCATGCTGCTCCAAGCACCAGTGTCCAACCTGGCCTTGGACACTTCCAGAGATCCAGGGGCAGCCACAGCTGCTCTGGGCACCCTGTGCCAGGGCCTGCTCACCCTGCCAGGGAACAATTCCTAATTCCCAACATCCCATCCATCTCCGCCCTCTGGCAGTGGCAAGCCACAACCCCCTCTTTGCAATAACTGAATACAGCTTGTTTCTCTTAAAAAAAAAATTACTGCCACCTCATGAATGACTAAATTCCACCTGAGTGACAGTTCTGCCTTTCACAGGTATTCTGTATTTGCAACATTTGCTGTCTCTCTGTCTCTCTCCGGGGCAATCCCTCAATAACTCTGTTGCGAGCTTTGAATGAACATCAGTTACAGGATAACAAAGGCTAATCCCTCAGAAACACTGAGCTTCAGCAAAACTGGAAAATAAAGATGGGGGTTTTTTTGTTTAATGTCTGTCAGGACATTAATTTTATCCATCCCAGAGAGAGACTTTTACTTTTCCCAAATACTCTTGTGGAGCAGAGGTCCAGGAGCATGTTCACCCCTCCCTGCAACCGGCTCAGCCAGGGAGGAGGAAGAAACTTTCTCTTTTTGATGGAAACATTTTCGGCAAAAGGTCACATTACTGGAAGTGTTGCTATTTTTCAACCCACAAGCTCTTCCCTCCACTTCCCTATTGTCTTCCTTCCTGTGGCCTTTTCTCTGCTCCCCTCTCTCCCCCACAGGACCACAGTGAGGATTCTTCACCATGGACTGATTCCCGAGCCACAGCCAGGGATTCTGGGGAGAGCAGCACACTCTGACCCACAGATAACCACTCAAACTCACCTAACCACTGTGATTGAGGTCTCTGGGGAGAGTTCAGAGCCCCTTCCAGGGCCTAAAGGGGCTCCAGGAGAGCTGGAGAGGGACTGGGACAAGGCATGGAGGGACATGACACAGGACTGCCAGAGGGCAGGGATGGATGGGACATTGGGAAGGAATTGTTCCCTGTGAGGGTAGTGAGGCCCTGGCACAGGGTGCCCAGAGCAGCTGTGGCTGTCCCTGGATTCCTCATAGTGTCCAAAGCCAGGTTGGACACTGGGGCTTGGAGCACTCTGGGATAGTGGAAGGTGTCCCTGCCCACGGCAGGGGATGAGACTGAATGAGCTTTAAGGTCCCTTCCAACCCAGACCATTCTGTGATCCCATGTGTTACCCTTGTCCTGTCCCTCCACCCCTTGTCCTCAGTCCCTCTCCAGCTCTCCTGGAGCCCCTTTAGGCACTGGAAGGGGCACTGAGCTCTCCCTGGAGCCTTCTCTTCTCCAGGCTGAACACCCCCAACCCTCCCTAAGCATGCAAAACTCAACCCAGTTTCAGGCAGAGGGAACATCCTGCCAGTCGTGACTGTGCCTTGAGATCCATTCCTCCTACTTTACTCCCCAAAAAAAGAGCCTTAAGTTGCCATTCCCCGCTGGAAAACTGTTCTAAGAAAACTTGATCAGTCCCCCATTTCCCATCCAAAGGGACTCATGCCCCCACAGCTGCAGGGATGAGGACCACAATTCCCATTTGGGGCTCTGGCAGAGACTGCGTCATCCCTGACTCTTGACTATTTCAGGCTCCAAAAGTCCCCTCTTTGCCCTGCCGGGAGCGACTGACCCACAGAGCCCTGCCAGCCCCAGCCAGCCCTCCCTGCTCAATGAACACAGCCCCACAACAAAAACCCGCCTGTGTTCCAGGAGTGTTTGATGGGACACTCCAAAATTGCTTTTCTAGGTCCTGCCTCAGGAACACACGAGCACAATCGCAGTCATGACGTGAGCCAAGGCACAAAGACGACATTCAGGGCTGGCATGAGAAATGCCAAAGCCATGAATTAGGGGACAAGATCCTGATTATGAACAACAAACTATCTCACAGTCTCCTCCTGCTTTTATTCCTTCCCTGTAGAAACAGAAAAACGTAAATTAAAATTTTTTTTTCCCCCACCCTTGGCATGTAGGGAATTATTTTTTTTCCATGTGGTCAAGTTAGCCTGATTTTGATTCCATGTTCATGTTATGATGATTTTTATACTAAGTTAGAACCCTTCTGCTGGTGTTTCCCTTCCCAAATAAATAAAACATGGCTGTACATCAATGCCTGCTTGCATGCTGCACGTTAATTAAGACCTAAAGCACTTCAGTGCCACTCGGATGCTGATGGAGACTGGAAATTTGACATCTCACAGCTCCTCCGTAACATGCTGTGGGGAAAACCCAAAACACAGGAAAATGAAGAGACAATCTCTGACCTGAAAGTAAAGTGAACTTCCTACAAAAAGTATTTCATCATGGAATCACAGGATGGACTGGCTTGGAAGAAGCCTTAAAGCTCATCCCATCCCACCCCTGCCATGGGCAGGGACACAACCCACTTTTCCAGGCTGCTCCAAGCCCCAATGTCCAACCTGGCCTTGGGCACTGCCAGGGATCCAGGGACAGCCACAGTTTCTCTGGGCACCCCGTGCCAGCCCCTCCTCACCCTCCCAGGGAACAATTCTTAATTCCCAGTATCCCATCCATCCCTGCCCTCTGGCAGTGGGAAGCCATTCCCTGTGTCCTGTCCCTCCATCCCTTGTCCCAGTCCCTCTCCAGCTGTCCTGGAGCCCCTTTAGGCCCTGGAAGCGGCTCTGAGCTCTCCCCGGAGCTTTTCCTTCTCCAGGTGAGCATCCCCAGCTCTCCCAGACTGGCTCCACTGGAAAAATTAAAAACATTTCAAATAAAGACATTACATTTCACATAAGACATTATTGGGGGAGTTTGTATGTGTAGATTCTCCCACACTCCAACATGGAAAATATCTTCTCCATAAGTCCCAAGTGCTTCAGAAGCGATTAGGAGAAGATGACACTAAACCTGTGAATACACCTCTCAATAAAACTAACAGTAATAATTGAATTTTCTTCCCCTTCTCTGATACAGCATTTTCATTCTGCTCTTTAAAGGATGGAAATACAGGTTTGAGTTCTAAAAACACATTAAAATGTTAAACCAAAAATTCTGTATGCGATGCACCGAACGAATATTTAAATTCAAACCTTGTTTCAGCATAACCTTTACTTAAGGTTAATTTAAAAAATATTCTCAGAATTCCAGAACCACAGAGGGGTTTTGTTGGAAGGGACCTTAAAGACCATCACATCCCAGCTCCCTGCCATGGGCAGGGACACTTTCCACTAGACATCAAACTGGAGTTTTTTATATCAAATGCTGTTGCCAAAATTACTCTTTCCTTTCCTTTTTTTTTCCCACCTTGATCTTATATTTTTTTTAATTTAAATTTAAGCAGCACAGAAAACTGCCTCTCGCATTTTAAATCCAACATCACCTTCAAAAGGAAAGTGCAGGAAATGCTTTCCCTGAGCTCTCCCTCCCTCTGGCACAGAGCGAGTCCTGCTGAACACAAACAGCTCCTTCCCAGCTCCTCTTTCTTCAACAATTCCCTTTGGAGAAGGGAAAGAAATCCCATCAACCTCCCCAAACCTGCTGCAAAACCCTGGGGAATGAGAATCTGGTCAAGGCTGGAGGAAGAAATCAGCTCCCACTCCAGGCCACATCCCACCTGCCCATGACAGAGCAAGTCTGGGAGATTCCCAAAATCCCAAGAAAAGAGCATTCCAGCCTCTTCTAGTGACTCTCCAGCACCTGGTGCCCTCTCAAATCTGCCCACCAGGAATGAGATGTTTCTGGGGCTGGCTGTGGTTGACCCTCCCCAGCCAGGGCTTTCCAGAGCCCATGAACTCAGCTTCTCCCCCTCTCTCATCCTTTCCAGTCCAGGGCTTTATTCCCAGCTAATGAGTTTGCTTTTTAATTACTGCTGTGCCAGCCATGCCCTCGGGCCAGGCTCTGCCAAGAGCAGCATGTCAGCCTTTGGGCACCCACAAAAAGCCAACACAAAGCCAGAGGATGTGCTCAGGATCCCAAACTCTTGGCTGCTGCCATCAGATCATCCCCACCCCACTGAACCACCCAGCAGGATGCTGAGGAAGTGTGTGCATGGATCTCCCCCTCTCAGCATTATTTTCAGCTCTTTCATCCCCAGGGAAAAGCCAAAAAATCATGTGTTTATTCCCTGATTTTATTCCTCAGGGCTGTCCTCAGTGTCCAGCAACAGTTTTGGATTTTTAAACAATTCCCTGTGTCTTGAAAGACATTTAAACACCAAGCTGCTGCCAGCAGGAATGCCTTGGGCATGTGGGGAGTGTGACGCTGGCCCTGAATCCTCGGAACACCGTTCCTATAACCCATCACCCCATTTTCCTTCAGAACCAGCCTGGAAAGGGAGGCGAGCAGCTACTGTTGACTCCAAGCACAGCCAAGGGAGCACTTGAGGTGGTTTACTCTGGCAGGAAGATGTGTGTCAGTCGAGCATCGCTGGATTATTGTGAATTAAATCCATCCCCCCTGCCGGCAGTGGCTGGAGCGCCGGGATCCCCTCCGCCACCGACCCAGGGATCCATTTCCAGCAGGGCTCCCACTCCCCAAATTGCTAAAACTCCCCGAATCACTGCGAGACGGTGAGATCAGAGCTATAAATAGCACTGAGCTACTGCAGTATCTGACTGCAGTGCCAGGATAAAAGCAGCAGATTCTGTGGGGAAGCGGAAGGAAGCCACAGCACAGCACCCTTGGAGCTGGCTCCATCTCCAGCACGGCGCACGTCCCACCTCGAAGGAGAAGTTATTAGGAGAGGGGGGAAACAACACCTTACCAGCTTCACTCAATTCTGAATTTTTATTCTCTAGACAAGATTGTGCCAAGCTGGACTAGAGGAACCCCAAACTTATCCAAGAGCAGGGGGTGGGAGCAGGTCACGGCAGGGCAGCTCCCAGGACACCAACATCCTCTGGAGCACATCCTGAGCATCACGGGGAGACGTGATGAAGTGATGAATGCACAGTCCTGCTCCTCCGTGGATCCACACCAAACTAAAGAACTATCACAGATTTGTGGAATGGCCTGGGTTGGCAGGGGGCTTAAAGATCATCCGGCTCCAAACCCCTGCTGGGTGGGATAGCAGGAGGAAACAGTTACTTCTGTTTCACTCAATTCTTACCTCTGTTACCCCATTTCCAGGGACCAGAATCCCAAGGAGGGTATTTTGGGCTGGAATTAGCCAATAAGCTTGAGCATCACAGCCCAGCTGGAGCCAAAGGCAGGTCAGCACCCTGCAGTCCCTGCGAATTTTGGGACAGCCCAGATGGGTGGCTGCAGAGGCAGCCTGGATCATGTCTGGGAGCACAAGGCAGGAGTAAACAGCAGCCGAGGTTTCCTACAAGCTCCACACACGCTGCAGCTTGGCGAGGGCTGGAGTCACTCCCTGCTCGGGGAATATTTCCTGCTCTGTGAATGGGAACTGAAATTAATCATCCCATCAGCCATGGAAACACATAATGAGGCAGCACTCCGCAGGCAACAGATGGAGCTTTAAATGTCACTCACTCATTCATTGCAAGGAAACTTCTCCCTGATTACTACCGAGACCTGGAGACACAATAAGGGCGCAGAGGTTCTGGATTTTTACATATCCAGCTTTCCTGGGCCTAATTCCTCCCCTGAACAGACCTCGGTAGCATTTATTAGGAACCTACATGGAAATTTTATTCATGACAATAAGGAAGACAAAACTTGAAGAGCAGACCATTTATCCTACTAAATCTTAGATTTAAAGCATTAAAAAATGTCTCTTCACTTGAAGAAAAAGAAAACCCGCCAAGCTACATCCACAAAGGACAGAAAACAATATTTTCCAGCTTTTGCAAGGAACCCAGAATGGCTTGGGCTAGAAGGGATCTCGCTCCAGCCCCTCTAGCCTCAGAGCAGGACATCAGAGTTTGGATAAACTCCCACGGATAAATATCCAGGGGTATTTTCTTAATGAAGGTATGGAGAGCCCAAGGCCAGCACAAAACCCTTGATGGCACAGGCGTCTCCAACAGAGATGTCTCCAACAGATGAGCCTGTGCAGGACAGAGCAGCTCCAAAGGGAGACACTCAAGTTTCTCCATCTCCTTTTCAACCATTATCCCACTTCATCTCCTTTCTGGTTTCATCAGTGACATCTCTAACAAATGAGTGCCTTGGATGGAGCCAGAGCTTTTTGTGGAATTAAAGATAATGGAATGAATGGAGCCAGCTTGGACTATTTCTCATTTAAAACTTCACACAATTGTGGGAAACCTTTCCTTGCAGTTTCCTTGCACAGAGTAGATAAGCAAAACCCACTTAAGTTTCTATTGAAAAAGACACCATCTAAATAAACAATAAATAATAAAACAGAAAGCAACAAAAAATAAATGTGTAGCTCTTAAAAGGCTCAGGAAGCTGTGGCTGCCCCTGGATCCCTTCAAGTGTCCAAGGCCAGGTTGGACAGGGCTTGGAGCACCCTGGGATAGTGGAAGGTGTCCCTGCCCATGACAGGGGGTGGGACTGGATGATGTTTAAAGTTCCTTCCGACTCAAATAATCCCAGGATTCTGTGATTCCTGGGAATGTAATTTCACCTGCCTCTTTGCTTCAGGCATTACCCAGCAACTGAACCTCTTTGATCCATCTGTCTTGCTTTCAGAACAGGAAACTTCTCCCCTCAGCAGATCCTCAGGACAAAAAGCAGAGTTGAAGAAAGCCCAGGTACACTTCTGCAGAGACAAACCCACATGGATTTCTCACATGCCTCTCTCTAATCTCACTCTGAGCTTCCTTCAAGGGAAAATGACACTTTGGAGAAGAGAATTAAACATGGAAGAGATGGAGCAGGAGACAGAAAGTCTCATCCTGAGATTACACATGAAAAATTACCCATGAGAAAAAAAAAAAACCCACCTGGTTGGGACAGCATGGGGGAGTTGAGGAATTCATGGTGAAGGTGGGGTTAGACAGACACCTGGACATTCCCACTGGTCCTCTGGAGTACTCCCTGAAGCCTTCCAAGGGGTGGGCTCTCCAGTGGCAGGAACAAAGCCAGCTGATGAGCCGGTGGCACAGCATGGTTTGGGTTCTAAAGCCCATCCCATTCCACCGTGCCATGGGCAGGGACACCTTCCACTGTCCCAGGCTGCTCCAAGCCCCAATGTCCAACCTGGCCTTGGACACTTCCAGGGATCCAGGGACAGCCACAGCTGCTCTGGGCACCCTGTGCCAGGGCCTGCCCACCCTCACAGGGAACAATTCCTAATTCCCATCCATCCCTGCCCTCCCACAGCCTAAGGCCATTACCCTTTGCCAAAAGAGAAGGTGAAATGAAATTCTGAGGAATTTCCTGTCCCATTGTATTTCAAACAGCAAATAAATGGTTATTAGTAGCAGGAGAGCAAGTTCATTTCTATCACCAGCCAAGGGACTCCCAGCTGTCCAACAAGCCTCAAAATGTGCAACGCCATCTCCTCCATCGTGACAGAAATAAAGCAACAAAAGGAGCAGCTAAACAGCAAATTGTAATAGGAATGCTATTCCACAGCTCCTGGAAACTCATAGATAGCTCAAAGGCTGCAGTTCTGAGTAGAAATCCAGACCATGGTGTAAGAGAAGCCCATCCAAATGGGCAAGTAGCTCAGAGCTCCCTGCAGCCCCCTCTGGAAGGGCTTTACTTCCAAATAATGGATATACTTGGGCATCAGCTGCATTAGGACCAGGATGCTACTTGATGTCCATTCAATACAACAAAGATGCACGTTAAAATACCAAAAAAAGTCTTTTAAGAGAGTGTCACACACAGGCACTTTCCTAGAGAAATTCAAGTAACCTGAACCCATTCAAACCCCTTGAGAGCACATAAAAATGGCACTAAAGCACCTTTTTATTCTGGCAGAACAGGCAGGGGTTGCCCTTCCTGGATGCACATACCAAAACACACACCTGGGCTAAGATTTCTCTTAAAAAAAACAGACATTTTCCATTTTTTCCCCCCAAGCCCCACCAGATGAACTGAACACATTAAAACCCAGAAGCCTGCTACCCAAATCCTGAAGGATGAGGGCAGATGTTTCCTGCATTCCCCATGCCAGCAGTGATCCGTGCATGACGAGGATTCCCCACGTCAAGGATGGCTCTCCTCAAAGCGAGCTTTCCTTTGGCATTTATGCCCAAACAACTGACACCAGGTGGCCTTTTCGACACGGCACAAAAACTCAGTGCTGCTTCTGCTGGAAATCTGCCCAGCATGTGGCATTTTCCTTCAGCAGAACTGGCCAGGTGCTACTCCTCAAACAGAGCCAGCACCACACAGGGCTCAGCTTGAAGGTGAGTTCTAACACAACAACACAACAGGTTAAATCCAGGTATGGCTGTAAAGAGTTTTAGATATTCCTCATAAGGAATCTCACTGAGATTCTCCATCTCTACCCTACTCTGGCGAGAGCCCACCTGCAGAGCTGCCTCCAGCTCCAGAGACCCCAGCACAAGAAGGATGTGAAGCTGCTGGAACAAGTCCAGAGGGTGCCAAGAGCTGGAGCCCCTCTGCTCTGGAGTCAGGCTAGAAGAGCTGGGCATGCTCACCTGGAGAGGAGAAGGCTCCAGAGAGACCTCTGAGCCCCTTCCTGAGCTGGGGAGGGGCTTGGGACAAGGGATGGAGGGACAGGACACAGGGAATGGCTTCCGCTGCCAGAGGGCAGGGTTAGATTAAATTCTTGGCTGGGGGCTGCTGAGGCCCTGACACAGGGTGCCCAGAGCAGCTGTGGCTGCCCCTGGATCCCTGGCAGTGTCCAAGGCCAGGTTGGACAGGGCTTGGAGCACCCTGGGATAGTGGGAAGTGTCCCTGCCCAAGGCAGGGGTGGCACTGGATGGGCTTTAAGGTCCCTCCAACCTAAACCGTCCTGGGATTCTGTGATTCTCTGAATGCTGTTTTTCAACTCATTTTAAACTTGCCTTCCTAAGGAACAAACACCTCTATGAATGAACAAAGAGAGCAGCTTAATTTTGTCCCTGCAAGTTTCTAGACTCAAACCTCCCGCTTCTTTTATTAAAAGCTCTGAGTTGGGTGGTCTCCTGCTGAGCATGGTAAGCAGCTTCGCAAATCACAACACACCTACACTGCATCTACTACAAACCCAGCAAGAGGGGAGCGAGTCCTCCCTCAGAAATTCTGGTAAATTCTGGATTATCTTGCTTAAAAATGCCACTTCAGCTGTGAAACTTGGACCTAATACAGGGTTTAGGGATTCTGGCAAATTAGATGGTGGCTGCCTCTTTCAGTGGGAGGCTACAACTCTGCTCCAGCTACGTGCAGGCACCAAACTTCTCTGCCAAGGAGTCGATTGCAGCCTGATCCTTCCACAAAAAGAAACAGGATGCTGTGAGAAGCCTGAAGGTGAGAGACGTAAAGTATCTATATAAGAATGGAGCTCCTATATGTACCCAAAATAACAGTGACTCACTTTTCAGAGCACTGGGAGAAGATAAAAGTCTCAGGGAAGGAGCTGAAGAGTGTTCAGAGATTCAGCTGAGCGAGGCTTAGGAGGACACCACGGACAAAAGGCATTTGGAAAGTTGGGAGAAAGAGATGAAAAGGACGTCCAGGCAGCAGCTGAGGAACAGCTGCAGGAGGCAAGCTGAAGAGGAAGGCTTTTAAAAGCAAGTGTAAGGAGGTTAAATCTGATTCAGTGGTATCTGGAGGCAAGCAGAGATGGCAATGGCTCATCTGCTGCCTCCCTGAAGTACTACACACCCTGGGTATTAGCAATAAATGATGGAAATGGGACATCCAGGTTCACTTCAATATTCCTGGCCAAAACACTGTGCAAAGAAGCTGCAAAGAATACAGATAATCACCACCAGAACCTTCTTTAGGTAGAACTCCTGCTTGATACCCCAATACACAGCTAATCCCTTCTCCACAGAGCAAGCCACATCTTACATTTGATTTTCAGGCCACTTTAATGAAGCTCTGTGCTCTGCAGGGTCATCCCTCAGGTTTAGGAGCCCATTCCTCCAAAAGATTACAGAAACAAGCCATTCTTCCAGGGAAAGCCAGACCAGCTGAAACATTCACAGAACAGAACACTGTGAGTGAAAACGCTGCCCCGAGCAGCTGTGGCTGCCCCATTCCTGGAAGTGTCCAAGGTTGGATGGGGCTTGTCCCATGGGCAGGGGACACCTTGCACTAGCCCAGGTTGCTGTATCCATATTTCCTACGTGAATCCCAGACTATGCATCTTGCCACATTCCAGAAGCCCACAGGACATGACGCCTAAAAAAGCCCCTCTGCTTTCCCAGCTGATCAACACAAGGAGCCAACACAGGGAACAGCATTTCCAAAATGCCATTATTACCATTTTTTTGCATATAGAAAGGTCTTGCAAAGAGATGGATGCCTGTGTCAGACCACCCCTCTTAACAAAGAAGATAAGGAGCCAAACTCCAAGTACGTTAAATCCTGCGTCAATGTTTCCATTCCAAAATAAAGCTGCCTTAAATCACCGCAGCCTAATCCTCCCGTGATTTCGCCTGTGTTTCATTCCCATGTTTCCACTTCACAGCTGATTTGCCTCAAGTTTGCTTCTCTTAGGGCAGCGGCCTTGAACTGCAAAGCCCTGCCTTGGCGGGGACCATGAGACAGCCCCAGCTCCTGGCCACAGATCCTGAGCCATGGAGATTTCATAAGGACTTCACTGCCCCTGCACCAGGTGCTTGGGGTCCAGAAGCGATGCTTGAAAAATGAGGGAGCCATCAAAGCTTCAGGAGCTGGACACTGCGGGGCTGGAGCGTGTCCAGGGCAGGGAATGGAGCTGGGAAGGGGCTGGAGCCCCAGGAGAGGCTGAGGGAGCTGGGAAAGGGGCTCAGCCTGGAGAAAGGAGGCTCGGGGGGACCTTGTGGCTCTGCACAACTCCCTGACAGGAGGGGACAGCCAGGGGGGTTGGGCTCTGCTCCACGGAACAGGGACAGGAGAATAGAGAATGGCCTCAGGCTGGGCCAAGAGAGGATTTGGGAGAACTTTCTTCCCTGCAATGGTGGTCAGGGCTGCCCAGGACAGTGGTAAAGTAACCACCCCTGGAAGAGTTCAAAAGCCATGTGGATGTGGCACCTGGGGACACGGTTTAGTGGTTGCAGTGCTGGGGGAGCAGTTGGACTTGGGAGGTCTTTTCCAGTTTTAGTGATTCCATGATTCTGTCCTGTGTGAGGATGGATCCATGAGATACTAACAGAAAGGAAGATGGGGCAATTTGCAGAGGAAAATAACACAAGCTGTGCTGTTGGGCACAAGACACTGAGATGTTCACATCAGCAGAGGCAGTCTTAGCTAATAACTTGATTTACAGATCCAACAGCACCAGACAAACCCAAGCAAACCAAGTCCCAAGGAGGAAGAAACAAGAGGCTGTAGCATGTTACAACCAGTTTGATCAGCATGTTTTTAGAGGATGCAAAATTCATTCCTGACCTTACTCAAACTTTGACTTCCCCGCACGATCATCACTCTGTCAAAAATGCCATCTCGGTATTTTTAGGTGACAGTACATTTGTTTGTACTGTACATTTCTGGTGAGAAAACTTGTTATGTTTTGTAGGTCACTTGGTTTTACCATCTGCCTTGATTTCTGCTCAAGGAAAGTGTTGTTTCTGAGATCCTCCGGGCCACACACAAACTGGGAGATGTCGGAACCAGCAGCAGCTTGGTTTTGTGCCATCCCAGTGGAAATACAGAACACTCCTGCATAATGGGAAAAGGCCTCAGCAAAAGCTTGGGGGTGGTCAGTGGGAAGCCATTCCCCCTTGTCCTGTCACTCAGTGTCCTCATAAAAGTCCCTCTCTGGCTCTCCTGCAGGCCCAAAAGTTCAGCAATATTCTACAATGACCTTAGTAAAAAATAAAAAAGATACAAAGCTTATTAGTAAATGAAACCTGAGGTGGAAGAGATCCTTCACTGCAAAGCCTCTCCTCCCACTGCCAGTCCATCTCAGATGCCTGAAGGAGCTTTACCACACTGACAGCCACAAAGTAAAGCACTGTGACAACTAGCTGATCCTTGGGAAGGAAAACACAAAATTATTCAGTCAGGTCTTGGAATTCTACAGCGGATTTGTCCTTGTTTTGACCATAATCTCACAAGTGATGCCAGTAGCAAACCCATCTGGCGCGTGTAAGACTAAATATCTGCTGCTCGTGGAGATCATCGTCTCAAAATTAGCATTTGTGCCGAGATCTGGTTTGCAGTGGCTTAAAGAATAAACAAGTTCAGCTTCCGGTAAAATGCTGCGCTCCTTCAGACTGCTTTGCCCAGGGAGCCTGAATCTGTTGACAGGTAAAGGAGAATCTGGAGTGATGCATTGCAAAGAATCAGGGAATAGTTTGGGTTGGAAAGGAAACTTGTCGTCCACACCTGCCATATCCACCCAGAAATGGATTTCGGATGTAAAGCAGCATTTGGGGATAAACCAGCATAATATTTAATTCCAAGGTGTAAATAGCATCCTGCGTTATGTAACAGCTCCTCGGAAGCTGAAACTCTCATCCTGTGCAAGAATGTCTTTTGTGGGATAAAGAGTAAAGCGTATTCTAAACTGCACAAAAGCTTCATATCCACCATGCTCCAGGACTGTCTGAAACCCCTGCTAAAGCTGCTTTGAAAGGACTAGAATTTGTCTTAATGTTATGGTGATTTTTAAATCACCTGTAATTTTCATTTGTCTGCCTCATGCACCTCAATTAAAAAGTCATTTTTCTCTTATGGAACAGAACTACGGTGTAGCTCCTGCACCAGCATCCCAACCAGCAGCAGTAACTTTGGTGGAACACGTGGCCAAATCTCTGCACTGAAGCCCAAATGATTTCTAAATAATACTAAAGAAATAATAAAACTAAAACACAAAGGAGAAGCCTACAGACAACATGGAAGAGTATACACTGCTAAGCCTTTTGGCAAAAGCCCATGAATATTTGAGTATATGAGTATTTACAAGCTGCAGGAACTTGGTGGGGTTCGGTGATGTACAGAGACAAGTTGCCAAGTAACTGCATTTTCTACTTCTCGCTGCAATGAGCCTTTTCCAACCCAGCAAACAGCAGCACAATTCCAAAGCTTCCCCTCTGTGCCAAGGAACACAACTTCTGCTGAAACTAAAGAGAAAACTGAGATTTTCCAACAAATATGGGGGGTTTGGGATATGAGTCAACCCCACAATATTGACCCTGACAGTGAAAAGCTGGCACCTGTGAGCAAGTATTTGGGAAAGGGAGGGGGGAATGGTGTCTTGAATGACTGAAATCCCCTTCAGAGCGGATTAATGCACATGTTCCTGTTGCGTACAGGTAAAGATATTATAAAAGAAAGGCTTTATAAAATATGGTTTAGGTCCTGCTACTCTAGCTAAGCTAGCAGTCAGCTTGTAACTTCCCATGTGAAAAATCATAGGAATGAAAGCAGTTAACTCAACAAACTGTTCTGGTAAGAAAACCATTTGCACCTGTAATAAACAAGAAATCTGTCCTATGGGAATCAGTGAAAAAATATGTAAAGTAACCAAAAATAAAGAGCTTTGACAGACATACACCCTGGCCATTTACAGACCAATAAACTGAGTGCCAGTGTATTGTTAGCCAGTTAGGTCTAACACAGTGCCTTCTGTTATTTCTTTTAAATATGAGCTTTGTGAATAAATTGGCTTTTCTGCATGAAGAAACCGAGTCCCAGCTGTTTTACTGCAACACATTCCCAAACCAAGAAGAAGTTCTAGTTTTCCTGGTGGCTCTCCAAAGCCCTGTTGCACGGACAGAGGTGGAACAGCTCCCCACGGACATGCTGCACGTTTGGCTGCACAGAGAACCAGATGAAGTCTCCTGGCTGCTCACCCAGGACACCTGATACTCGTGTCAGCACAGCCAGCACCTTCCCTGACGTGTCACTCCCATCCCTGATCAGCCTCGGGACACAGTCAGGTCGTGTGTCCTGAGCTGAAACAGGAGTCAAACCTTTCCCTGAGCTGCCATCCTGGAAAGGAAACTCCAGAGAATTCTAGAACTTCCTTCTCTGCAATTTTAAGGATTACTCCATGCCAGCGTGGGGTCACCAAGGTAAAGTCCTCAAGGTCCCAAAAGGGATTTTTTATTTTACATCTATTTACTTATTTTTTTAGTGCTGGCCTTTCCTTCTGCCTTTTCCACAGTGTTATCTCCTAACCCAATGGGCTTTGAACTCCTGAGGCTTTAGAGACTTTGTTACAGGCACACCCAGGGATGGGGGAGATAGATCTCAGTTTTGTTTAGCACTAATTAAAGACATGACAAATCCCTGGGACAGGGATTATACAAGCATAATACAAATATATACACATTTATGTACGTATATAAGGATAGACAAATCCCTGTATCAGGGATTTACATGGAACATGAAGGGAATTTTATTTTTTCCATCTATAAAAATGTTTGATACCTCCAAACATGGTATCAAACATCTATTACCGTGGTTAGGGGTATTTTTTTGATAATATTCCAGTTGTACTTTGCCAGCACAACACTTGATTTGTGGTGTTTCAGGCCCGGTGTTTCCCACCAGGAAAAGCTGGCAGCTTTTCAGACCCCATAGACTATCAAAGGCAGGACAGGGAGACAAGAAGCTGTTCCCTCTGGAACATCTGAGCTAGCTTTGAAGCCCAAAATATGATTTGTGAGGTTAAATGCACTCACACACACACAGTTCCACTGGAGTGGCAGCCTGGACACCATGATCTGGTCCGGCGGAGCTCCAGGGACAGAGCTGGGAGCTGCTCCCAAGATCCTGCTCCCACTACAAAGCCATTAAGCAGAAGGAGGGGCAGGGTTAGATGGGATATTAGGGAGAAATTCTTCCCTGGGAGGGTGGGGAGGGGCTGGGATGGAATTCCCAGAGCAGATGTGGCTGCCCCTGGATCCCGGGCAGTGTCCATGGCCAGGATGGACACTGGGGCTTGGAGCAGCCTGGGATAATGGAAGGTGTCGAGGTCCCTCCCAACCCAAAGTCTCCTGGGATTCTGTGATTCCTGAGTGTCTGGAGGAATCCAGTCAACGTGCTGCTGGAGCCCAGGGTTTAGCCAGCCACATGTGTGAAGAGACCCTGTCCAAGGGCTGCAGCATATTGTGTGAAGGGAACTCCTGCCACCCTCTGAGCCCAGTTTTACCAGCAAAACTCTGCTGCTCAGCTCAGCAAAGCCCCTCTGATGCACCCTGGGCTGCGCAGACAGGGCACGCCTAATGCCACCCTAAGGAAGGTCTGACTTAAGTGACAGGCACAGCAGCTCCCAGGATTACCAGGGATGGGCAGGAGCTGACCACCCTCCCTGTGCCCCTCAGTGCGTCACAAACACCTTCCCAAACCTGCTGTCAGCTCATCCCAGCCCCTCCTGCCAGCAGGGGACAAACAGAAAACCCCACTGCTTGTCAGAGGAGGGGTTCAGAAACAGAGGGATAAAACCCCACCTGTGCCTGGCCAGATCCCCAGCACTCCATGGGCAAACACCTCCAACTCTGCCCCGTCAATATTTAAAAAAATACATTATTGCAACCACTTCATCTGTTCTTTGAAAAAAATTGGGAAAAAACCTGTAGCAATTTAATTGATCTGCGGAACTGTTTGCATGCAGGTGGCAGATGATTATCCTCAGTGAAAATAAAAAGCTTCCCATATGTCACTTAAGCAGGCCAACTCAGGATCTTCAAGAGCTTCATTAATATCATTACAGTGTGACTGCCTGCAAGCAGGATTATAAATGGATCAAAAAAGGCAAGTTTTGACCTAAATTTCACTGTTTGGTCATTCAGTGCAACTTGGAGAAGTCCTACAGTAGCTTGGGAGTTCCTCTCTCCAGTGGAAAAGATCATTGCATTTAATCAGAAACTTTTTTCAAAAATTCAGTGTACACAATTCACTAGCAAGAACTGTCAGAGCTTTAAAAAGCACCTAGGAAAAGTATCATCAAAACGTGCAGTACATTTATTCTGCATATTACAACTGCAGTTCCAAATGAGTGATTCCAAAGCCTTTCATTAGATCATAAAAAACTTCAGGCCAGCTTATAATGAAATCTCTAATCAAATATGAATGAATCATCTGATATGACACAATTCCTTGAATGAGAAACAGATGCAAAAGTAGTGATGATTAAGTGGTTTAGATCACAAGATATTAGTTAAGCCAAAGGAGGAGATATTTAATCACAGAATCATGGAATGGTCTGGGTTGGAAGGGACCTTAAAGCCCATCCCATTCCAGCCCCTGCCATGGGCAGGGACACCTTCCACTATCCCAGGTTGCTCCAAGCCCCATCCAACCTGGCCTTGGACACTTCCAGGGATGGGGAATCCACAGCTTCTCTGGGCAACAAGGAAAGGTCTCTTTAATAAGCCATCAGCAATTCTCCAGGGGAGTATCTGGAGACTGCTGCTGTATTTTAGGCATCACTGCACAAAAAATTCACCTGATATTCCCTCCACTGTCCGAAGAAAATGCAGAGCCAAATATAGCCCTGAAAATAAATATACACTGGGGAAGAGCCTCCAGGATCGTGATAAACATGTGTCATGCTAGAAGAGGATGCACAGGTGGCTGCTCTTTCCCCTTCGGCAATAAACTACCCCCAGTTAATTTTGGCAGAAAGCACCCTGGGGAGCTCTGCAGTGCAGGGCACAGCCATGAAAAGGGCAGGCACACCAAGGAAACAGCCCCTGGGAACAATGGGACCGTCCATCCTCATCCTCCAGCCAGTGCTGGCATCCATCTCTCCGGGGAAGCTGATGGAAAAGAGGAACTGAGTACAGGGTGTGTTGGACCATTGCAGGCCCGGGACGAGCGTTACCTCCAAAAAATGAAGGGACTGAGAATGAAATCAAAGCAAAACAACGGAGACTTCACCCCCATTACCTCTCTGAGGTTGCAAACCCAGGTAAAACACCCAGGCTGCAAATACACACGTGGCAGACAGGACATGGTCTCTGAGATCCCATCTGAGGCACATGGAATTTTTTCCCCAAGGAAGGCCTCAATCCATGATCTATTTCCATGAAATATTTATCACTTTTCATCCACCATACAGTACTGTTATTTTTAGCAAAGCCAGAGGGAATGGGAACAAATTCCTGAATAACCATTCAAGGGAACCCTTCCATGTCTGCTCACATCCTGCCATCTCGTCCTTCCCCAAGTTTTCTTCACAAAGTTTTGGCATTCAAAAGCTCTTCCCTTCATCACCTGCTTTTATATAAATCAAAAGCAAAAACAACCTTTCCTGTGCTAGGGAATCGGTAGGAATTCTTACTTTTGAAAATAACACTTGGTGAAGAGTCAGGACAAAGAGAATCCACTGAATTCCAGAGCTGATCAGTGTGAATTAATGAACTAAGCAAGGTGAGGGAAGAAGAAAGAAAAACAGCAAGTTGGGGCTTGCAGCAGAGCAAACTCTCCTGCCTTTCATCCAGGAAACCAGCGCAGCAATCAAGAGCTTCACATTTAAGTGCTGCTTTCAGCTGTTAAAAGAGGGATAATCATTTATAATTCACGCCAGCTCTTCCAATTGATAACCATTTCCTCATGGGTAAGAAATGAGACAGATAAATCATGACAGATAAATACGTTTTCTGAGACAAAAGACAACAAAGCAGAGTAGAGGAGCTGTGGGCTCCTGTTCTTCCCAGCCCACAGGGATCAGGATATTCACATTCTGGGCTCCAGCATCAGATCAGTTCAGGACTGCCCATCCCTGGAAGTGCCCAAGACCAGGTTGGACAGGGCTTGGAGCAACCTGGGATAGTGGAAAGTGTCCCTGCCCATGGGACAAGATGGGTTTTAAGGTCCTTTCCAACCCAAACAAGTCTGTGATTCTCTGATTCCCAGCTTGGCTAGAGGAGTGGTTTCATTCCATGTGGAACACAGATTCCTGTGCTGAAGTTGAGACAGAGGTGGCCAAAAAGCTCATCCCTCCTCCATACACCCCTGCACATGCACAAAGCGCTAAAGCATGACCAACAGTACATGAGTCTGGAGACAGCATTAGTCCAGAAAAGAGGTTCTGAAGCCTGAACTTCCCTGCTCCTTTGCTCTAGATGTGGAAGTTCCCTTCCCTCTCCTGCATAAATAACCCCAAATTTACTGACTGCAAAGGGTTTTTAATAGCAGCACAACAATTGAGCAAATCCTCTGTGGAAATTGGGGAGCTAGCTGAGGGGCTGTGCAGGGCTTTCCTTGCTGAGGAATGGCTCTGAAGCTCCAGGAGTGCCTCCAGCAGGTGGAACACTCCTTTGATTGTCACTGCATGGGCCACGGTTTGTCCATTTAGCTCAGGGCTGGAAATTAAAGACAAATATTAATAAATTGTAAGTACTGCAGTATTTCAGTATATACTGAAATATAACCTTGAGCTGATTTTGACTCTCAAGGCTTTAAGCTGCAGTTTCTCTGCTACCTTGGAATCATGGAATGGTTTGGGTGGGAAGAGAATCAAACCCATCCACTGCCATGGGCAGGGACACCTTCCACTAGCCCAGGCTGCTCCAAGGATCTTGGCACTTCCAGGGATCATGGGGCAGCCACAGCTTCTCTGAGAATCTCATCTTACACCACAGCATCTAAATGGTGGCAAAACTATCACACCAGGGCTGACAATAAGAGCTGCAGCTTTTCAATAACCTAGCGAGAGGACAGGGTTGAATGTGCTCAGTGTACAGTTGTGACATCAAAATTCTTTTTCCAAGAACTGACATTTGATGATAATTTGGCGCGTTTGGATGGGTTTCTCCACCATCCTGGGCTTTGTGTACATATCCATATTATATATCAGGATATTTTTAACGCTAAAGGAAAGCCTTCTGAGGGGTAGCTACTTCTGGGGCATGACACAACCTCCCATTGTTCCCTCACAGATAGGGATTAATCTCTGACTGCAAAACCAAGGGACAATATTAGTCCAGAGACTCATACAAACCGTTTACTCCTACATACATCAACATTATTATTTTTGTGAATGACTGTGGAAGTGAGAGTGGATAACTAGATCTAGCATGGAGAAAAAGCAGCAGGGAGCTGAAATCTCCCACTTAATGCTCTGTGTGGGAAGGGATCTCATCCTTTTTTAGCCCCTTTCCACAGGCAGGGACATCTTCCACCGCCCCAGAGTGCTCCAAGCCCTGTCCAACCCCACCTTGGATACTTCCAGGGATCCAGGGGCTGCCACAGCTTCTCTGGGAAATCTGTACCAGGGCCTCACCAGCCTGATTATGAAAAAAAAATAAAAATTAAGGGAAGCAAGGTTGCTCAGTAAAGTTAATTTATTCCTTTTCCTCCCCCGGGCCAAAGGCGCAGCGATCCTCAGGAGCCTGAGGCAGAGCAGGCAGAGTTATCAAATGATGATTATTGTACTCCAGAGCAGGATGTGGGCTGTGGGGGCTTTGTCTTGTTGTACTTCTGCAAGCACCTCAGAAATTCAGAAGCACCAATTACAGGTGATATGTCTTTGAAAAGGGAAAATGTTTCCCTTCTTCCAATTAATCCTGAATTTATACAGAAAAGAAGATAGAAATAATTTTCACTGCTGATGACTGAACTCAGTTCTATTCAACCAAATTCACTCCTAAAAACCATTTCATAAAATTGCTGTAAATATTTCTTGGTTTGGAGCTGAAATGCTCTGCAGGAGGGAGGATTTTTAGAACTTTCTCACTATTTCACATCAGAGAAAAACAACTAACAAGGGTCAAACCTCTCCTTCACTTGGTTTGCGGTGAAGAGAAGAACATTTTGGTTTCCTACAAGCACACCGCAGTGATTTTATCTGAAATAGAAATGCAGCATAAAAGCTCATCGACCACTTAACTTTATTCAACCCTAGCCTGACCAGGGCAGGAGAATGTTTTAAACAAAATATCCCAAGACACAATCAAGTAATATTTTTTCCTTATGCTGTTTCTAACACTATTATTTCAGTCATGCCTGAGACTTGGAACACCACCCGACAATCCCACACACAACTTGTTTTTCCAGAGCAATGCTTGGTGTTACTTCTCCTTTCTTCTCTCAGAAAGATCTGCAGCAAAGTCCTGAAGACAAGAATGAAAAAAGCTGGATATGGCAATCCCAGAATGGGTTGAGTGGAAAGGGATCTTCAAGGTCATCCCATCCCGCCCCCTGCCATGGCAGGGACACATCCACTGTCCCAGGTTGCTCCAAGCCCCAGTGTCCAACCTGGCCTTGGACACCTCCAGGGATCCAGGGACAGCCACAGCTGCTCTGGGCACCCCATGCCAAGGCCTGCCCACCCTCACAGGGAACAATTCCTAATTCCCAGTATCCCATCCATCCCTGCCCTCTGGCAGTGGGAAGCCATTCCCTGTGTCCTGTCCCTCCATGCCTTGTCCCCAGTCCCTCTCCAGTTCTCCTGGAGCCCCTTTAGGCCCTGGAAGCAGCTCTGAGCTCTCCCTGGAGCCTTCTCTTGTGCAGGTCAGCAACCCCAGCTCTCCCAGCCTGAATTACATTCCCACAGCTCAGTTACTGGGAGAACCATTTGACAAAGAGGCAGTCCTGCCCACCTCTCATCCCACCCACTTCACACCAGCACAGCTCCCCAGGGAACCCTGCCTCATAGTTTTCCCAAAAGCACAGAGGTGAGCTATTAAAAAAACTCAAAATAGATTCCAAACAGCAAGAACTCCCTAAATCCTGCATGGCTGCATCAAACAGCCTCATTTCACCTGGGGAAAAGCAGCCAGAACAGACTCTACCATCAAGTTCCCCAAGCTCTCAACCAGCACCAGCCTTTGGCCTGAAATACCTCAAAAGGAAACATTAAACTTAACCAGCAAACAAAATCAACACCAAAATAAAGGGACAGAAGATTCAAACCCACCCCTCTCACAATCCTGGCCAATGAACCACAGAGCCACAAAACCCGGCCCAGTTCACGACTGAGGTGCACCATAAAACCTGTAAGCTGACCTGTGCTACCACAGTGACTTTAAAATGAGAATCCATCTGAGGGTTAGGAAAATAGAACCTTCCTTACCTGATGGACACGTTTGGGAGCATACGGAGGGGAGAGGGATTTCTCAGAATCCAAAGGTAAATGCCTGTGCCTGGTAAACAACCATCTCTTCCTTTTTTCCCCCCAATGCAACAACTCTATCTCCTTGAAAGTTTCCTTCTCCAAATAGGTTTTCAAGTCCACAAAAATCTAGGTTAGGTCGCAGCCCACTTTTTTCTCCCCCTCCCAGTGTACCAAAGTTGTTTTGAATAAACTTCGTTTACATCTTTCCAACTGGCATTACCAGAAGTGCTCAGATCTTCTGCGAGATCTCATCCTTAATAGAAAAGGGCCTGAGGGCATTTTGGAAGGCAACAGAGAAGAGAAAAGTTGGGTGTTTGGAAGATTTGAGCTGCTCCCTGCAGAGTAGATAATGTTTGCTATATCCTATCACCCCTGGTAAAAATATCTGCTGGTACCAGGGAGAGAGAAGGAGGAAACACAAAAGCCAGCAGCAGATTGTTTTCCACAGAATTCCATGTACTGGGAGCAGAACTTTGGTTTCCATCACTTGTAGAGCTGCAGCCCTGGGCTCTAAGAGCTCTCCCATCTCTGGAGCAGGAGGACAAGCCCCAGGAGATGCTGTGGCAGGATCATTAGGAGAGGCAGAACAGCAAACAGCCCAGAGCCTGGCGTGACACACTTTGATCAGCCCAGCCTTGGCTCCCTGTTCCCTCTCCCTAATGAGAGCAGCAGCTCCAAAACCTCCTTCTGGGCTGGGAAGGGACTCCTTCAGATACTGCTTTGTTCTCCTGTCCTCTCCTTTCTAAGGCAAACCAAGCATCTCCCACCAGGCTGGGCTCCCCTCAGCCCCCTGCAAGACTCCCAGGGCTGCTGAGCTCCATTCCCAAATCCCACTCTCCCAGCCTGGGAAAGCAGAGGTGTGCAAGTCCTAACAGACTCTGTTCCAGCGCTCTGCATTTGCATTCTGCTCACCTACTCACAAGGCAGAGCTGCAGAGCCTTTTCCTGCACCCCCCAGAACAGGAATGAGATTTCATAGGAGGTTTTTGACTTACCAGAGCTGGGCATGTGGTTCACTCGAGGTGGATTCAACAGCTCCACTGGCTGGTCTCTGCCAGAAAGCCCATCTGGAAAGAGGAGGGAAAAAGAAAATAAAATCACATCAACACTTTGGGTAGCTGAGCTATTTTTAGCCATTCCAAGCAAGAAAAAAAAATCAGCAACGAATTATCGATGCAGAGCAGAAACACAAGTAGCACAAATCAATGGAAATGAGAACATTCCCAGGACAGCTAAAACAGAAAATACAGGAGACTCTATCCCGAATTACACTCAGTCTTTCCTGGTCTTAAAGTCCACAACTGGGGCTGATCCCAGGCTGAGGAAATAGGCATGTCAGCTCACAAACCTTACCAGAGAAAACTGCAACTCCTTCCTGGCTGGGGGAACTGAGCTAAGACAGAGACGCAGCCTCATGGAGTAAAGTTGAGGAATGGCTAGAATATGCCAGGGAGATGTTAAGGAAAACTGACAAATCACTGCAGGAGATTAAAATGCAGAGACATGCATAACAAGCCCCATTTTGCATAAGTTTAGATTTCATAAAGGCATTAAAAACATACTTTGTAAATGAGATGCACAAATCCATCTTGCTGAAGCAGTTCCCTATTTAAAATATTTCCAAGATTGCATCTTGCATCCAGGTAGAGTTAAACAGAACAACCAGTGTTGGAGACTGCCACACCTGAGTTTCTACTCACCCATTCCCCTCCCAGAAAAGCCAAAGCAAAAAATGCTAAATTATGTTTTCAGAGTAATTACGAAACCTGGGATACAGAAAATTTATCTCAAACTTATTTATTCCACCTTTGCCAGTCTGTCTCACTTTTCCCCTCCAACCCCTTTCTGTGCTGCAGCTCTGATAGGATCAAGCCAAACCCTGTCTGGAGACATCAAAAAAGCCATCCCAGGGCTCTCTCAGGCAAAGAACAGTGTTAGAAAAATGTTAATATTTGTTTTCTTCTCCCTGCTTTCTCCGTTTTTCTGGAGAGAATGCACAGCTGGGGACTTCTCCGTGTCTTGCCTGGGTTCACCTCCAGTGACCATACCCGGATGGAAGGGGAAGAGCAAAACATCCCTATTTTAAATATACTCGAGCCATCAGGTGCTCCAGAGTCAGTGGAGAGCACAGTCTAGGAGAATTCCCAGTTTTCCTGGGGAGCAGAGGATTTTCAGCTTCTCTGCCAGGCAGTTTTAGATAAAGGTGTTCCTTCAGAGGAGAAGAACCCATGGACAAAGCAGAGACCTGTAGCAGCACCCAGGTGCTCTGTGAAACAAATCCAGGTCAATTTGGGGGATTTTTAAGACTTGTTAAATTCTAAGAAATAAAGTACATTAATTTTTCCACTCATAAAAAAAAAACCAAAAAACAAACCCACAAATCAATGCTTTGCAAACTTTGTTTCAAAATGAGTATTAGATTAATCACAGCAGAACATTTAGGAACATCTTTTAAAGCACTGACACCTGAAACACTTGAAGCAAAACCGAGCTATCCAAGATCAAGGTTCTGTCTCTGCTGTCCAAATAAAGCTAAATAAAATAAAATAAAATAATAAAATAATAAATTAATAAAGCTCTGGAGTCCTCCCTCAGCACAAGGATGTGGAGCTGCTGGAGCACTGCAAAGAGGTCAAGCCATGCAATCAGGGTTTGACTCTCCTCACAAGCCACAAACCCTGGTTTGAATACTGAGACAGCCCAGACAAGTTACAAAATATTGCCCAGCTCTCTGCTGGCCAAATTTGTCCTAAGCTACTAAACAGAACTGGCAAGAAAACATCCTCTCAATTGGTTCGTTATGAATCAGTCTGATGATTTCCCCAAAACTCTGCAACAAAGTGCTCTGTCCACAGAGCCTGGAGGGAAGCCATGATTCATGGCTCAAGTCAGGGAACATTTCATGTAGCTTCATTTCCAGATGGGCATTTCTACTCATTAATTAACAAGATGAAGCCATAATTCATTGATGGAAACTTGAACACTTTGGTTTTTATCTTAATCTGTTCCAAGGAGTTGTTTAAGTTATTCAGAAAATAAAGCCAGGACAGGTGTGGAAGTGGCTGAGTTTGCAGGTTTTAAAGATATTGAAAATAGCAAAACAAAGGCAAAATATTTGTAAGTTCAGTCCAGAATAAACCAGAAACATGAGAGATAAAAACCCTTGGAAAAGATGAAGCAGCAAAATTAAAAATTCACAAAACCAGAGAATTGTCAAGATTGGAAAAGACCTCTGAGATCATCAAGTCCATGCAGGGCAAAACCAAACCAGATGAGGACAGGGAAATACAACTTCACCACTTAAAAAAGACAAGAAATGAAGAGAAATGGAAGGCTGAAACATTCAATGAGGTCTTAAAGAAAACTGCAAGCAGCCTGACTATAATTAACTCTGATGAGCTTAAAAATGCAGGGCAGAACTGGGAACAAAGAGGTTATTTAAATAGTTTTCCATTTATTCAGATCTTTCAACCTGATGCAAATCACCCTGGCCTACCTGAATTCCTGCAGCAAAGCAATGAGCAACTAAAAATTATCTTTAAAGGACACTCAGAGTAGAGGAGATATTCCACACAGGTGTAGAAGTAAAAACTTTAGGAGAGACAGGGAAAAAGGCAGGAGCAAGAGGTAAAGAAAATCAGCATTCCTGACTCAGATTTGTCCTTTTGGAGCTTGAAATGCAGAATTCAAGCTAAAAAAACAGATGGGAGATGCAGTGACAAACGAATAAAACCTCCCCGCTGTGATAATGATAGAAAAAAGTACAACTACAAATAGGAAATACCTGGCCAAGCAAGGGCAGAAGAAGGAAAAGCCAAAGGATTTTCCAAAACCAAGCACTCTGCATTCAGTGACGATGCAGAGGATACAAGTTTCCTCCTGGATGTGCCAACAGGGGCACGTGCAAGGTCATCCCTCAGGGACGTGGCAGCCTCAGGGACCACAGCTTTAGCTGCAACACCTAAAGAAGAATTTGGGCAACCAAGGAAAAAGCTCAGAGAGAAGATTTTTAAAAATGAGGTGGAAGGCCTGCAGAACTTAGTTTTGCCAGCATCAGCCTGTTCTCCTTTGAGGGAAGACAACAGAGTGGCCCAGAGATATTTCTAAGGATGAGCAGTATTCTGCTAACGCTGTGAGTTTGAAACCACTCGACCAACTTCTGTTTCCTTTGCTCAGAAATATTCTGGACAGCACCTCAGTGCACAACAGCAACCAGGGGCTTCTGAGCAGACAGGGAATTCCCTCAGAGGGTGGACAGGCCCTGCCACAGGGTGCAGCTGTGGCTGCCCCTGGACCCCTGGCAGTGCCCAAGGCCAGGCTGGATGGGGCTGGGAGAACCATGGGACAGTGGCAGAGAGTGGAATTGGATGAGCTTTGAGGCCCCAGATCATTCTGGGATTCTGCAAGCCAGCACAAGTCTCATCCCTTTCCATCAGGCTGCTGACAGAGAGGCCCAGGCTGCAGCACACAAGAGCTCCTGGCTGGTCCTGGCACTGCCCAGCAGTTCTGTGCTGTCTCCGTTACACGTGTCAGCCCATAGCAATTCCATGGATCTCCTCCAGGCACAGGAACATGGGGTTTCTTTCCCCCCTGCTCTCAGTACCCACAGTATATCACACTATAAAAAGCACCTTGCATTTTGTACCCGAGCTGGGCTGGGAGGAAGGACAATGTGCAAACAGGATTTCTCTGCGTTACTTCCTGGCAGGATCTGGGGAGGGTCCGTGGGTGGCTCTGCTCGAGAGTTTGGCTGAATTTAAAAAGCAGATCATGCACTGCCCTCGGAGCCTTGGGATACCAGGCAGCTAAAACAAGCTGGCTGAGGAATAAAAATCTCCACCCCTGACCGTTAAGCACAGGCCACTGGAACATCCTGACTTGCATATCAAGCGTGTGTGACAAGTTACAATATTAGTAATGAGAACGCTAATTATCATGGACGCGTTATTTATTTGTCTGCTCACTCGAAATTTACTGGGGGGGGAAACGAAAATCTTTCAACATTTACAAGAAAGCAATTAGGACAGCAAATGGATTATTTCTCTTTAAACCTATGAGAAAATGCTCAGTGCATATTTCCTCTCTAATTTGTCTGCACTCAAGGATCTATTTTTGGAAGTCTCCCTAGACTGTATTGTAGCACCACATGTACTGTAATGGCATTTTAATTAGCCCAGAGAGCTGGAAGATGCACTCTGCATCCAAAAGAGAGGCAGTCTAACAAAATGAGAGCATCCTTCTCTTGTCTTCTCGGAGATTTACAGCAGCTATCAGGCCGAAATACCAATTATGGCTCCGACTGGAACCGACTGCAACTGCTGTAAAAACCCAGCACCTCACCCAGCCAGTGGAACTCCACGGCAGCAAACCCAGGGTTTAAGCACTATTTACTCCTACTTTAAAGGTGGATGGTAAAAATAAAAACACTGCAGCCACGCAGAGGCAGAACGGGGGACAGGAGGAGGGGAGACAAGTGAAAAGGGGACAGATCTGTCAGTTATCAAAACACCCATTTAGATGAAATTTAATCCAATCCTGTTCATATGGAGTAATTCTTTAATTATTAGGATTACTGCAACTACAGCTAATATTGAAGTGAGCCACTTTGCCTTGCCAGTGGGTGACATCATGCATCACCATCACCATCACCAGGATAGTCTCGTATACATATATATATTTAATTTGCCTTCATTCTGACTCCTTGCTTTGGATGCAGTAGAAAGTAGGTCAGGCTGGTGGCTTCCTCAGTTCTGGAGGAGACTGGCACATCTGGAATAGCAAACCCCTCTCATGCCCTTGACAATCCTGACTGCTCCAGAGACATTTCAGAGTCCAGATGTCAGTGGGGGAGTTCCACCAAAGCCAGGAGCCCACCCCAGCACCCAGTGCCTCACTAGAGAGAACCAGGATGGGGTTCAAGCTTTCTTTTCCATTAGAACCCACACAAATACCTCACAAGAATCTGAAGATACTCAGGCACAACATTTAACAAGAGCTTGGTACTGCTCTCCTATCCTGGACCTTGTAAAGATAAATCCAGCAGGTCACAGTTTGGTTAACATCAAGGTAAAAGCATAAAAGGAAAAAGAAAAAAGTTCAAGGCCAGGCTAGATGGAGCTCTGAGTAACCTGATCCAGTGAGTGGCACCCTGGCCATGGCAGAGGCTTGGAACTGCATGGTCTTGAAGGTCCCTTCCAACCCAAACCCTCCTGGGACTCTAATGCTCAGCAGCTGTTAACACGAAAAGCAACATTTAATTTATTACTAGGAAGTTATCCTAGAAGCCAAAATACCTAAGAAGCGTTTAAACAGGAAGCTGTGGTCGTCAAGGTGTTGACAGACTGATATCCAAATGACAAGACACCACTTCTCAAATGCTACACCCTGGAAGCATTGTGTTCCACTTCCAATAAATGGCATTATTTTCCTTAATTCTTTGCAGTGGGAGGAAAAGCAACTCCTCCTAAACAGGACAATCTTCAGCCTCCTCAGCAGACTCTGATGACGTCATCTGCACAAAACTGAGGAGATGTGTCACTTTGGAAATCCACAGGAATAAAATAATCCTTTACATGCAAATGCAAGTGAGCAGAGGCTCGGAGTAACTCATCCGCTCCATCAAAGAGGTTAACGCTCCCTGGCATAATTACAGCAAGAAGGAGGAGCTGCCCATTCCAGGAGATTTGCTTCCCTTCCCTTGGGGGAAGGAAAGCCAGAACCCCCCACAGCCAATCTTCCCACTGCTCCTCAACAAAGAATGCAGAGAAGGAAAAATAAAACACCTTAAAGGAAGAGAATGTACACTACATTTTTTATGCCTATTTTTTCTTCCAAGTTAAAAAACCCTACATATTTAATATATTTTACTATAACTGGTTTCAAAATCAGCTTATTTGGTCCATAGGAAGGAACTATGGAAAGCCAGGTAAAATTAGGGCTGAGCTCAAGCACACACCTGAAGTAACAACATCCTGATCACCTGCGGCACCTTGGACACGGAGGATGGCTCAGGAAAGCCAAGGAGTGCACCTGCTCCCAACCAGCACCCCACACTCACCTGGCAAGCAGCCTCCCACAGGGGTGTGGGGGCCCCCGGAGCAGCACAGTGTCCTGACCATTCCCGAAGGGGCAGGAGCCGCAGTCCAGCCCCTGGGAGCTCTGCTCTAGCTCCAGCCTGTCTGGCCTCTCCAGTGTCGGGCAGCAAAGGCTGAGCTCTGGTTTCCCCTGGCAGGCGCCACCCCTGGAGTGACATTCCCAGCATGGGGCCGTGTTCCAGACCCGGCTCTATTTCAGGCTCTCTCCTGTGGACAATGACAGAAGGCCTCTGCTGGTGGCCACCCAACACCTCCTCCTGCCCAGTGCAGAGCAAACTCCAACAGACAGCTCAGGGCTCCCCGGGGCACTGCGAGACTCAAGGTGGGACCTGCAAGATCCACCATGTCCTGTGTTACATCAGTCCCAGGTGAGGTGCTGCCTGCAGGATCAGCCTGGCACTTTGCACAGTATTTCCCCCTTATCCCAGCCTTGTCCCATTGAGAGCCACCAGGATCAATAGCAGGGAGCAGGAAAAATGTAAATGTCCCTGTCTACTTGTTTAATTTCCTTATCACAAGGGCTGGAGCCCCTCTGCTCTGAAGCCAGGCTGGGAGATCTGTGGAAGAGAAGAGAAGGCTCCAGGGAGAGCTCAGAGCCACTTCCAGCGCCTAAAGGGGCTCCCAGAGAGCTGGAGAGGGACTGGGGTCAAGGCATGGAGGGACAGGACACAAGGAATGGCTTCCTACTGCCAAAGGGCAGGGATGGATGGGATATTGGGAATTAGGAATTGTTCCCTGGCAGGGTGAGCAGGCCCTGGCACAGGGTGCCAAAGCAGCTGTGGCTGTCCCTGGATCCCTGGAAGTGTCCAAGGCCAGGTTAGACACTGGGGCTTGGAGCACTCTGGGACAGTGGAAGGTGTCCCTGCCCATGGCAGAGGATGGGACTGAATGAGCTTTAAGGTCCCTTCCGACCCACAATCTTCTGGCATTCTGGAATTCCATAATACCTGCCATTATCCGCCAGCTTTAGATTGTCTGTATATATCACTTCATGTCAGTTATGTACAGATTTCTAAAATTTGGACTTCAGATATTTTTAAATCCCAGATAAAAAAAAAGACTCCCATTTCAAAGCATCTAAAAGTAGATTCCACTTTCACAGACTTGGTGGAACAGCAATTTCCCCACTTGCAACGAAGGAGCCAAGAATCCGCTGTTCATGACTACATATATATTCATAGATATTTTCCCTGGCACAAAGCACTTCAATTTTAAAGGCAAGAGATTCATCAACTCTTCTGGAGAGCTTCATCCTTTTGCTGCTTTGATTCTGTCAGTGAATACATGCTCCTGGCAGGAGTGGAGGAGGGCACAATCTGCCACCATCTGCAGGGTGCAATCCATCTGAAAAGGTGACTGTCCTCAAGAAATTAGCATAGTCCAAGCATTTAACTTCACTCTGAAATATTATGTTCAACCAACAGGCTCTTTCCAAAGCCATTCTGCAAAATGTTCCTGTTCCCCATGTGGTGCTGGGATCTTTTGGTTTTAAGTTTTAATGCAGCCTTTTAGCAAAAGTGGATAAAAATTTTCCATCCTTCTTAGGAGGCGAACAGGATAAAGGCAGGATTCCACCCTCCCAGTTAAATGTTTCTCCAGGAGATCAGCGTTATCAAAGTGAGTTGTTTAATCTGCTGAGACAGGTCCTGTGAACTTCAGCGCAGTAAAAAAAGCCAACTCCCCAGGACTCCCTCAGCATTCAGCAGGAGATGTGCTGTTGGCACCCAGCCACTCCCCAATCACCCACCATTCAGAGCACACGGATCCCCATTGGAGAGCCACAAATCCACAGACAGAATGCCCCTTTGATCCAAATGCTGCAGCAGGTTTTTCAAAACTGATTGCTGATACAAGAATGAAACAAGGGGAAAAGGGAGGGGGGAAGCACCTTGAAATTATCTGCAATTGTCAGCAGCGGGAGAGAGGCGAAGCATATTTTTGAGGCAGAAGAGAAGGTTCAGTAGCCTGCTTAATTTTCCCTTCTCTCCAGATGAATAAACTGTCAGGAAGAAATCCAGCTGAAAGATAGCCTGGCTCTTCCACAGCTTCAAGCGAGGCTCCAGCTCCTGCCCACGCGCTCACAGGACATGATGTTCAAGCTAATGAGATGCCATGGGAAGAAAAGGCTTCCCTTCTTCCAGGAGGGAACAAACTGTATGTGATGGGAAGCAAAGAGCATGGATTGCCTTCCAGCCCCATGCTCGGCTAGCACATGAGCTAAATAAGGCTGTTCCACAAAGTAATGATTCTGGGGAGGCTTAGGATAGAGCTCAGGGAAAGGTTCTTCCTCCAGAGTGTCCTGGGCACTGCCCAGGCTCCACAGGAAGCATGGCCCCGAGGCTGCCAGAGCTCCAGAAGAGTTTGGACATCACTCCCAGGGATTCCCAGGGTGGGATTATTGGTGTCTGTGGGGTTGGATTTTGTGATTCTTGTGGGCCCCTTCCAGCTCTGGAGATTCCATGATTACATGAACTATTTCCAATGCAGGCTGCATCCAAAGGTTCTGATCCTTTCCAGTGCAGAAAAGGGACATGAGGATACTTATTCAGCAACCCACTACACTCATGCTAACCCAGGAAAAATTCCTGGATGCAGCAGAGAGGGCAGGGAGAACAGAGGCAAAGGAAACTGAGGCTGGGAGCCCTCCCTGGACACCGCTGGAAACCCTTCCACTCCAGGATGTCACGACTAAGCAGACGCCTTCTGGCCTTGGGAGCTGCCTGAGCACATGGCAGAATTGGAAAGAGCAGAGGGGGGGAAAAAAGGGGGGGGTTTTCATCAAGGAAAATGAATATGGAGACATTAAAACAGAATGGTCAGCAAACAGATCAGGCCTTGGGTTTAGTGGAGCAGTGGCTGCCAGGCTCCAAAGGCTTTCAGTCCCAACCTTTCCCACTGCTCCATCACCCTTTCTGCTACATCCACCATCTTTCAGGATGGAAAACTCATCTTCACGTACAATATCACATCCAAGCCTGTAACGGCATAAAACCTGTGGCTCATCAGGGAAAAATCCTTTTGGTCCAACGTTTTAAGGATCACAGACCAGCTGACCGTGCTTACAAGCAGCCTGAACTGCAAGTCACCCCACGCCTCCTGGAGACGGCAATGACATGTGTGAGTGCCACCCTCACTCTCAGAAAGGGAGGAGGACAAGTTTTCTCCTTGCTTTGCTCAGATTTCAAGCGGATGCACATAAAAATTGAATAAGTCTGAGTACAAAGTTTGGACCAAAAATTAATGGCACCCAGAAATCAAAATCCTGTCCCAGTATGCTAATTCAGGGTGCTCAAAACCAAACTGGAGATAGTGCTTGGTCAAAATTAAAATCATCAGTTCAACAATCCTGGAAGTACACAAACAAACAGCAATTAAACTGATCATGCAGTTAAAACCAGTCATGTCCAGAGCGACCATATTCCAAACTTCAGCACTGGCTCTTCACCCTCCAAAGAAACAAATCCCCCAGAAGTGCCAAGCACCAAGGGTTACTTTCAACTAAAGATAAGAACATGGAGTCATTCATAAAAAAGACTGTTTTACTGTAAAATATGCAAACTAAGTATTTCTGTGGGAATTACTGCCCTTAAACTAGAGCCATTAAGAAGTTGGACACTCTCTACACAGAACTCTGGATGGAGACCACCAAATCCCAACCCAGAGGATAGCTCCCAGGACCCACCCTCAGCACCTCCTTTCACTCATCCTGATGATGGAAAACAGCAGAAAACTCCAACAGAGGAAAATCTCACCAGTGCCTCCAGAAAGGCATAATCCACAACTCCCTCACACTCAAAAATTCCCTTTATTCTGATTCTGTGGCACACAAGGGGTTCACACAAGCTGAAATGCTCCCGCAATGCATAATGGGCTTTCCTTACCACAATGGATCATTATTCCATGGCGATCTAATATAGTAATAGTAGATAATACCAGTAATATGGATTTGCTTTAGTAAAAGCATTTTAAATTGCATTAAACACAGGAACAGGAGAATGGCACTTTTTGAAAATGGATATTTCTAATTCCTGGTGTGTAGAGCGGCAACTCCTGCTTCCAAGACAAGCAGAAACAAGTCTGTCTTAACACAAGGCCAATCCAAAATCACGGAATTGCAGAAAAGGTTGGAAAGGCCCTCCAGGATCACTGAGTCCAACCATCAAGTCAGCACCACGGCTAAACCTCGTCCCCAAGTGCAGCCTCAGCATTGGACTTTATGTTCAAAATAGTGTGACAAAGAGGAGAAGAGAAATTAAAAAGCAGTTTAATGAGTATTGTTGTCTGTTCCATTAGGGCATAGTACTTTTACCCCCAAGGTGCAGGCTTCACAGGGGCTGAACGGCACCAAACCACCTCATGGGCTGCACTTCCAGAAGAGTATTTCTCCAGGTCTGTCTGGAGACAGCCTTCACAGGGAATCAGGAATCTCAGAAGCTGCAACAGCCAGGGGACCTCTGAGTCCCTGAGGATCCCTCTGAGTGAACAGCATGATGAAATACTTTTTGTGTGTTACAAAAGGAAACATGTTCTAAAAAGTACTCGGCAGAGGTCTCTAGATGTAATTGTGAATGGGTTGGGCTGGGAGGGACGCTAAAGCTCATCCAGCTCCCACCTCCCTGCCATGGGCAGAGACCCCTTCCACTAGCCCAGGTTGCTCCAGTTCATTTGAACTCATTTCTGTGTCATTATATTGGGTTTTGCTTCATCACTGCAAGCAGAAAAGTGTAAATTAAGACACTTGGGTTTACTACTTAAGTTACTCCCTTAAGGCACCATTTACTCAGAAGCAGTCAGGCAAAAAAGGGATGATTTTGGGTTTTGTTTTCAGGGTTTTTTCTTGGCCTGGAGTTATTTCTCTCCCATTTCTTGCCTTAAAGCCTGCCTCCCATAGCCTTCTGTGCGCCCCGACAAAAAATGTAGCTGGCACCTCCCAGAAATCCATCAGAATTCCTTTAGAGCTTCTGCAGCCAAGAGGTCCCTGCTTGTCATGGGAGGGGAAAAATACTGAAAATATCATCAGCAAATAGGGGAGTAGGCTCCACATAATAAACCAGAATGTGCTGGGCCTGGTGAAAAGGAGGCTCAGTTTTCTCATTCCCTAGAACCAGTACACATTGTGAGTCTGAACATATTACCCTACCTGGATGTTATTCAAAATAAGAAACCACTGAGACTACAGATTTGCTAAATAGCAAATACCTCCATTAATTTTGGCTGCATCCTCCAGTGTTTTACACCAACAGCCACTTCTGGGTTGCCTTCCTGAAGCCACTGATGGAGAATCCATCCCCCGCCTTTTGCTGGCCCCAGGCACTGCCGCGCTGACATTCCCTTCAAGCCAGCGGTGCCAATCAATGGCCTCCCCAAAAAAATCAATCCTGGCCCACATTTCAATCCCCCCGCAACACCCAGCCAGCAGGAATCGTTCATCCTTTGTGCACCACAAGCAAAGGAGCAGCTGAAAACACTTGACATTTGCCAATGCAGATAAGATTCCCTCAGTGCTGGGTATGGGTGTGCACTCCTGCTACTGGAAATGCATCGAGGCAGAGCTGGTCCCATCATCACTGCAGCTCTGTACAAGGACTCATCCAATCCAAAGCCTTTCACAGAGGCAGAGAACATCCTGAAAGGAACCCGCAAGGGTCACGGAGTCCAGCCCCTGGCCCTGCATAGACACTCCAACAATCCCACCCTGTGCAGGCCTGGAAATGTTGTCCAAACCCTCCTGGAGCTCTGGTAGCCTCGGGACCGTGCCCATTCCCTGGGGAGCCTGGGCAGTGCCCAGGACACTCTGGAAGAAGAACCTCTTCCTAATACCCAGCCTCACCCTGTGGTTTGATCCTTCTCTGCTGCACGTTAAGAAGCCACCAAGTAACACAAATAAATCCTCACTGCTTTCCCTCAAACTACTCCTTGATACCCAAGGCATGTCCCCGGAGAGGTTTTTTTGAACATCTTGTTCTCAAGCCACAGTTTAAAATTCACTGTACCCCTGCATCGCTGTCATCCTCTACTCCTGTCTCCAGCATACATGAGGTTTGACCTTTTCAGATTTACATTTACAGTATTCACAATCCTTGTAGGCTTTGCTACAGACGGGAAAAAAAATGAGTTGAGAGGAATTTCTGGAATGGTGACTGGGCTACTGATGTTTCCTAAGGCAAAACACACACTGCTTCTATTCCAGCTTCCCAATACCCTGGTAAACCAGAGAAAATTGATTGACAAAGGAACCCTAACTAGCTGGAATCTTCTGAAAGATGTAAAACAGACTTCCAGGGCTGCCCACACAAGTGAAGAAGCTTCGGCAGTCACTGTTCAAGGGTAGCACAAACAATGCTCCAAATGAAGAATGCAGCAGGAAAAAAAATGCAGCCCAGCAGCTGGATTTCCAAATGAAGGAAGGAAAGCCAGGCCCTTCCAAAAGTGTCCCACCACATATCCAGCCTCACGCTTCTCCCTTTCCTTTGTGCTGCAGATGCCATGTTTGTTTTCCTGGTATCCTTGATTTATGTGCATCCCCTTCACCCAGCTGTCTCAGCACCATACAGAGCCTCAGTGTGTTCCCAGGCTGTGGGAACCCCAGCCTGGAGCAGATCCTCCTCTCCCATCCTGCCCCCAGAGGGAAGCAGGCACGCTTTTCCTAACACATCCACCACTTACAACACGCCCACAAACCCCAAAGCTCTGGACTTCAACAAGGCATGGAGGGACAGGACACAGGGAATGGCTTCCCACTGTCAAAGGGCAAGGATGGATGGGATATTGGGAATTAGGAATTGTTCCCTGGGAGTGTGGGCAGGCTCTGGCACAGGGTGCCCAGAGAAACTGTGGCTGCCCTTGGATCCCTGGAAGTGTCCCAGGCCAGGTTGGACATTGGGGCTTGGAGCAGCCTGGGATAGTGGAAGGTGGTGGAACTGGGTGAGTTTTAAGGTCCCTCCCAACCCAAGCCATTCCATGACTCTGTGATTTGCCAGCACTCCCATCCTATGAGACTATATGAGAGCAGAAATAGGCTCTTGGATAAGGATGACCAGCTCTGGATAACAATGATCCTCCTCAGACATTGGTATTCCTGGGATTGACTCGTGAAGGTACCACAAACTTTGGTTTCCTCAGCCCTAAATGCCCTTCAGTGCTACAGAACACCCGTGCCCAAATTACCCCTTCTGAAGTGTCTCATTTTTTAACATGGAAAATAACGGGCACAAAGAGGAAAGGCTGAGTTCAAGGAATGGCAGCATTCCCCAAGCCACTTTTCCAGACCTCCTACCCCAGACCTTCCACCCTGCCAATCACTGGTCTCCTACCAAATCATGGAATCATTAAAGCTGGAAAAAACCTCTAAGACCAAGCCCAACCATTCCCCTAGCACTGCCAACTTCACCACTAAGCCACATCCCCAAGTGCCACATGCACAGTCTGGAATAACCTTGCCTCAAAACAAATTCATCTGCCATTTATAATGAATGGGTGACATCCAAAATATTTTATATATAATCACCTTTTGATATTTCCAGCACAAGACACCAATATGCTTGTACAACACTGTTACAGATCAGAAGCATCTGCCTCTGCTTTTAGCAATTTTATTTCCTAGAATACTCCTGCTATGCACACTCCATCTGTCTTGTCCACCATCAATAAAATCCATTGATCACTGTCAGCCACCAAAACCCAGCAGAAAGGTAAAGAGAGGATAAGGAATTGAGAGCTGACTGCAAAGGAGGCAGCTCCCAGGGCAGAGGATGTGAAATTACTGTGAGAAGGGAGACGGGAGCACAAACTTTAGGAAAGGTGGAAAAAAGTAAGAAAATAGGACACAGCTAGTTAAAACAACACCTTTCTAGTCCTGCTTGGGGGTAAGAGCTGGGTTTCAGCTTTGCTTAGGAAGCTCTGCCTGTGAAAGGGAGACTTCACAGTACCCACAGGCTTTTGAGCAAAGCAGCCAAAGAAGTGAGAGCCATCAGCAGAGCTTTGTCCCACCAGAGTGGAGATCACCCAGGGACTGGCTGCTCCTACTCTCCCCTGCCCTTCCAAAAACCAGAACAGGGCATGGAGGTTCCTCCAGCAGTTTGGGACATGCTGTGCAGACAGGCTGAGTACCATGTCCTGAAAAAACACAGGAAGCAGAAGCAGCACCTTGAAGTCTTGAAAGAATGACTGATTTTTTCACCCCAAGAAATTAAAAACTGCAGTGTGCCAAGAAGAGAACAAACTATCAACAGGCTGCCAGGTTATTGTACTGCTACTTAAATCGTGATTACCACCACAAATTCCATCATCTGGGGCTAAGTGGAGCTCCAAAGAGATGTGTGAGATTAGAGATTAGTTCAGACAGTTTGAATTATTCCCTCCATGCTTGGAAGGAGATGCAGAAGAGAGGGGAGGTTGGGGTGGCTTTTTTGAGTTTCTTTGGTGTCCTCCAGCCTGGTCTCTCCTTGATTCACTTCATTTCTACTCAAACAAACCCTGGCTGTTCATGGGTAGGATGGATTTTGCAGCACGTGAAGCCGTGACCACACAGGCAGCTCCATGGCCACGAGTGCTGGGGACACCAGCCCTGCACTGTGCCTCAGCTAATGGGGGACGGGCAGAGCAAAAAAGGCACCAGGATGGGAGCACAGAAATGGGGGTTTTCAGAACAGGCCCCAAATCATGCCCCCAAGTGCCACATCCACACACCTTGTCACTTCCAGGCACGGTGACTCTACCACTGCCCTGGGAAACCTGGTCCAGTGCCTGATCACCCTTTCAGGGAAGAAATTTCTCCTAATATCCAATATCCTAAACCTCCCCTGGCCCAGCCTGAGGCTGTTCCCTCTCATCCTGTCTCTGTTCCCTGGGAGCAGAGCCCAACCCCTCCGGCTGTCCCCTCCTGTCAGGGACTTGTGCAGAGCCAGAAGTTCTCCCTGAGCCTCCTTTTCTCCAGGCTGAGCCCCTTTCTCAGCTCCCTCAGCTGCTACTGGGGCTGCAGCCCCTTCCCAGCTCCGTTTCCTGCCCTGGACACACTCCAGCCCCTCAGTGTCCCTCTTGTCACAAGGGCTTCAGAAGTGACCACAGGATTCCAGTGTGGCTCCCAGAGAAGGGGAGCTGAGCCAGCTCCCACCTGGGGTAGCACCTTAGGCCAGGTTCCCTAAACACACATAAAAAACCATGAACAAAACCACATGAGGCAAAGCTGGTTTTACTCTGTGGACACCATTAGAAACACAAGGTGGTGGGTTTTATTCTGCACACACAAAATCATCATCTCTCCTCAGAAGTAGATGCTCAGTATACAAACCACCACAAAGGACTTTGAATGTGCAGTTTGGAAACACATAGACCCAAGGGGCTCTTGTTTGCCCACAGTTTAGGAATCTTCCCTTTTAAGTAGACACAGCACCAGTGTGGAGCTGGTGTTCCACCCCCTGCCATTGGCAGGGACACCTTCCACTGTCCCAGGCTGCTCCAAGCCCCAGTGTCCAACCTGGCCTGGGACACTTCCAGGGATCCAGGGGCAGCCACAGCTTCTCTGGGCACCCTGTGCCAGGGCCTGCCCACCCTCCCAGGGAAGGATTTATCCCCAGTATCTCATCAAAACCTGCCCTCCTTCAGCTTAAGGCCAATCCCACTCATCCCATCATTCCATGGCTTTGTGAAAAGTCCCTCTCCAGCTTTCTTGTCAGAAGCCTTCCCTTCCCCATCTTGCTCCTGTATTTCATTTCTGCCTCTGCGATAATTTTTTGATTGAAGCAAAACAACTGTGCCTGCAGACCAGCAAAAGGATTAATTAAAACAAAATAATAATAAGCAACACCCCTCCACATAATCTAATACAAATCAAACCCCATATTTTGAAGTACTAGGAACAAGTCAGTCAAAGTTGAATTTATATTTCCAAAGGACAGAGAGCCTTTGCATAGATTCTCAGAAATAAAAAATGAACCATTTTCATTTCAAGTCAAAATCCCAGCTGGAAATTCTAGTCATACATACCTTAACCAGAGTTCAAGGAGCATCTGGGAAACACTCTCAGGGGTGCACATAGTGGGATTGTTGGGGTGTCCTGTGCAGAGCCAGGAGCTGGACTAGATGATCCTTGTGGCTCTTTCCAACTCTGAATATCCTGAGATTTTATCATTCAATTTTCCACCAGTTTTTGCCTGTCTAATCCTTGTGAAGAGTGAGGAGCCAGGCTCCAGCCTGCCCGCCAAGAGCACTCCAGCAGCTCTGCTGCCAAAGGGTAAAAGGGTTCTTGAAGCATCTGCAGTTCTCAAATCAAAGGGAAAATCACTCACTAAACCAGCATAAAACAGAAGGTCCTGGCCTATGGATTCTGTGTTAATATTGACAGGTTGGAGCTCTCAAGTAGCACTTAGAAGAGTAAAAGAATAAAGAAAAACCCAACATGAAGACTTTTTGTTGAGGAGAGCTTAAAAAAACAGGAGCAAACCAAGGACCCAGAAAATGGTGAAAAGAAGCAGAAACATCCCAAAAAAACTTCCAAGTGTAGTCCTAAGTTTGAGAATGACAGTGTCTCGGAGTATTTAACAATTTCCACTTAAGTCAAGCTAACAGAAAGATTGAACTTTAATTTCCACTGAATTACTGCCAAAAGCTTTCCTTTAGCTGAGGATGGAAAAAGCATTCTCCCTCCTGCTTTTTCAGCTTGTTCAGGATACATAGCAAGGAAAGGAGATTTTCACAGGGGCACAGACTGACAGGACAAGGGAGAACAGCCTTATGCTGGAGGAGGGCAGGGATAGATGGGATTTTGGGAAGGAATTGTTCCCTGTGAGGGTGGGAAGGCCCTGGCACAGGGTGCCCAGAGAAGCTGTGGCTGGCAGTGCCCAAAGCCAGGTTGGACACTGGGGCTTGGAGCAGGCCTGGGATAGTGGAAGGTGTCCCTGTCTTTTTGTGCAGGCTGCCCCCTTCCTCACTCCTGAGCCTTAACTGCAGCCATCCCCAGTTTCAACATGCAGCTGCTCATAAATCAAAGGTCAGCTGGGGCTTCAAAACAATCCAGTCCCTGCAGCTGTGACTGCTGAGCTCCGGTAACTTCTGAGCAGGGGAGCAGCAGCATCAGCCTGGGCAGGTCCCCAGCTCCCCTCAGGCCTTAGACTGTATTCCTGAGGCTTGGGTAGCCTGAAAAAGCAGTGTTAGGTGGCCAAGGATCCATGAAAACTCTGGGGCATTAAGCAGCCACTTGTCCTGCATGACAAGGTGAGTCAGAAGATGCTAGAAATCCACCAGGGTGTTTCATAAAGCAATTTGAACTTGTTAAAAAACCCACAAACTCGAGCAGAACTTCTGCCCTAGGGATCCACCTGACTCCAGAGGGCTTTCCTGTCCCGTCTTCCACCCCAGCCAGGCTAAGGAAGGGCAGCTCCCTGAGGGGCTCCTAAACACCTTTGAGACACCTTTAAACAGGAACAAGGATCAGTACAAAATTCCAAACAGAGAAAAGACCTATTTGATAGAACCATAAAATCAACAAAAACCCTCTATGATCATTGAATCCAACTGTTTCCTCAGCAGTGCCAAGGCCAGCACTAAATCATATGCCCAGGTGCCACATGCACTTGTCTTTTAAATCCCTCCAGGGACAGGGCCTCCACCACTGCCCTGTGGACAGCCTGTGCCAGGGACTGTCTCCAAGGAGTAAAACCAGCTGGGAACAAGATCCCCAAGTGTGGAGAATGAGGCACGCAGGCCTGTGAGTGTTCATTTCCATGGGGAAACTCTGAGGTTGTCCAAAACCTGCCAAAATTAACAATCAGAGAGTCCAGAGCAGGAAAAGATGGGTGGAGGGGAAAAACCCTGCATGCTCTCTAGTGGTTTATCAACATTTATTGATTTATTTTAAAAGCTGGGTGGAACATGGGGAATTAATAGACCACCATATGCCCATGTGCTGCATCTGCTACAGCGATTTATTCTTATAGTTATTTTATTACCTTCTTTGGGAACTGAATGAGAGAAGGATCACCATCCTGACACTTGGAAATTAGCTCGTTTTCACAACTGTCAGCAGGAAAGCAGGAATTAATCCTCTAATTTCAGCCTGAAAAATAGTGAGAGCAAGCTCAACAAAGAAAGTAAAAATAAAAATTGTTTCTATGTTTGTAAGAGGAGGGGGAAAAAAGTGCTTGGAAGAGCAGTGGCCTTATTATGCGGGCAAGGCTACAGCCCATGAGATCAATGTTTTGATGAGCACAAGGACTTGAGCCAGAGGGGGACGGAAAGCAGGAGAAGAGACTTCAATGGGCTGAAAGCAGGGAGACAGGAAGAGGTAGGGAAGTGGTTTGGGAATGAACTGGGTCAGGGGTGCATTTAGGACAAGGGAGAGCAGGGAATGCCTGGACAGGGACATGGGAGCAGGGCAGGACCTCAGCTACCAGCCCTGAGGGCTGGGAGGAAAGAAGAGAGGAGGCAATGTGGTCACACTCACCTACAAGTGAAAGAGGATACTTCAAAGTGGAAAAGAAGGGAGAAGGATCTCCAGTGGACTTTGCACACCGCAAGAGAAGCACCACCTGCTCAAGGCAGCCCTCACCAGGCAGGCTCAAAGGGAACCCACAAAACCTCAGCCAGCTCCCAGGAACAGCTCTGTATCCAGCCTGGAGTACCTAAGGTACCAGAGATTTGAAGTGAAGAGCAAATGAGACTCTTGTAGGGTTTGGCTTTTTTTGTGGGTTTTTAACACCTCTCCAAAAGCCTTCCTGCACAGCAGCATCAACTCACCCCGGGGGCTGAGTTTGCCAACGGGATTTATTTCTGGGCTTTTCTGGCCTGGCTCGTGATCCCATGGCAGTCACAGTTTCTAGGTCAAAAAGAGGATTCTGTAACAATCACAGAATTTATTGAGCTGGAAGACCCCCGCAGGGATCATCCTGTCCGGCACCTGACCCTGCACAGGACAACCCCAAGAATCCCACCCTGTGCCTGAGAGCATTGTCCAAACACTCCTGGAGAAGTTTTAATTCGACTGAAATTCTTATTAAGAAAAAACAAGAAACTGAAACCTACAAGTAATGAAATGCAAAGATAAACCTGCATCCCTTCACACAAACACACTCATCACGGCAACCTTGGGCAGAAGCCCTGTGCTCCCACACAGAGACCTCACGGATCAGCCTCTCGAAGACAAGCCCAAATCCGTGCACTCCAAGTTGAATATATACACCCAGCATCCAGCGGGAGAGGGCTGTAAAGGAAGGAACAGCAAGTCCCCACCTCTCCCTTAAAGCACAGGCTCCGTCCCCGGAGCTGAGCCCGGGCCGCGGAGAAAGGAGCCGCTGGAAGCCGCGCTGCTGCCCGGCCTGGCGTTCCAAATTGCGAACAAAGGCGCCCTTAAATGTGGTTTGATTGACGCAAATGAGGAGCTGAGCGGGTGATTCATCGCTGTCAGAGGCGGCACTCGCATAAAACCAGCACGGGACGAAGTCGCCGATGTGCTCCGACACTCAGCACTGCAGGGACACTCAGCACTATGGGGACATTCAGCACTGTGGGGCCACACTCAGCATTGTGGGGGACACTCAGCACTGTGAGGCCACACTCAGCGCTGTGGGGACACTCAGCACTATGGGGACATTCAGCACTGTGGGGCCACACTCAGCGCTGTGGGGACACTCAGCACTACGGGGACATTCAGCACTGTGGGGCCACACTCAGCACTATGGGGACATTCAGCACTGTGGGGCCACACTCAGCACTATGGGGACATTCAGCACTGCGGGGCTGCATTCAGCACTGCAGGGATACTCAACACTATGGGGACACACTCAGTGCTGTGGGGCCACACTCAGACCAGGTCCCTACAGAGAAGGGAGGGGTTATTCCTCCCCCCCCTCCCCCCACCAAAGGCATTCTAATTTTCCCAGATTGTAATAAATCTTTGGACACAAATGTGAAGTTAGCAGCTTGCTGTACCTCCCCATGGCTTGGCAGGGAATATTAGTGTGTTAAATAAAGGAAAGGCACAATCCTTAGGGATAACCCATGGCCACATCACACCCAATTCCTGCAGTTTGAGGGACTTGCTCTGACCTTTCCATGCCCAACCCCAGCCTACTCCTTCTCTTCACAGTAAAGACACTTCCCCTCCTCTTTTCCTATCCCCTGAGCTTCTCAAGAGCAGGGCCAGGCTGGTTTGGGGCTGGGACAAAGGAGTTTTCCCCCGTTTCATAAGGGGGCCTTCGGAAAGAGCCCTGAACTGCAGCCCTTGTGCTTACCCCAAACTGGTCCCAACTTTCCTTGCACCTCATGAAGCTCTGCACAGGGTAGGCACAGGTGTGGATAAAGCACAGGGTAGCCACGAGTGTGGATAAAGCTGGGACCACAGAACAGGTCAGGCTGGACAGCAGGATCATCCTGGAGCACACTGCACAAGGATCGTTCCATATTCTGTGAACCTCAGCCCAACTTACCTAAAAGATTTATAAATTCAAGAGAAACAGTACAAATCACAAATACCTAATTCTCCTAGCTGGAGAAGAGTGGGAACCGGGGGAAAAGCTGCTGGGCCACAGGAGGGTCTCTGTCACCAGCAGCAAGTTGGTGCTATGTTGCTGCAGCTCTTGCACCACACAGAGAGAGAGCAAACAAACTTCTACCATAATTAACTCATGAAAATGACACCACTACGTCCCTGCAAACAATTAGGAGACAAAAGAGAATGCACGAAGATCCTGCCAACACCACAAAATAAACTGAAGACATTGTTTTATACTAATTTTCTCATAAACCGTTTCAAGACAAACGTGACTGTAGGTAAGAAAATTCTAACAGCCGTGACTTCTGAGGTCCCTCATCAATCCAAGGAACACCTTGGGGTGGAAAAGTGGATGTCAGTGGATTACGGGAGGAAAAGGGTGTCAAGATCTGCCAAGTGGCTTGCACCAAACCTCTGCTCCTCAGCCTTCAGCTCTGCTAGCACAGCAATCCAGGCTCCTCTGGATCCTGAGCTGGCTTTGCTGGAACAAGTTCATGTTTGCACCTGAACTTCCCAAAGAGCTGCCCTGATCCATGCACCACTCACAGCCCTCTGGCTCCTGATGTTTTGAGGCCTCTCCCAGCACCACCTGGATTTCCCAGCCCCTCACCTCTCATCCCACCTGGAATCTGGGCCCAGCTGCCCCACAGTGACCAGCTCCATTCGGGATGAGCAATGGAAGTGTCCTCCCTCCCAGTTCCACAAGGCTCACCTCCACCCACCTCTGCCTTGTGGTTAGCTGGAGATAAACCCTAAACAAAACTGGCAGCAGCAAGCATCCAGGACCCTGGGAGAAGGCAGACTCCAAGCAAAGAGTACCAGAGGCAGGGTACACTCACATCAACATCTCAGCTCAGTGCACTCCAGACTCCCCTCCTGGGACACTGCACCTACACTGGGCTCTGCTTTGTGTCCCAGGCCTTGGGCTGGATGATCCTTGTGGGTCCCTCCCAGCTCTGGAGATTCTGTGCTTCTATGAAACAGTGCTACTCCACTTCGGAGAAGAGATTGTAAATGGAGGGCAAAGCCTAGAAGAGCTTTCAGTGCCACACAACCCTTCCACCTGGTTCAAAAATGCCTTCAGCATCTCTGCACTACTGCAGCTGGAGCAGCCTAAGGAGAAGTCATTCCATCAGCTCCAGCATTTCAGAACTAACTCCTGAGGGTGAAAATAGAGAGGGAGGGGGAGCAGAACACAAGGAGAGATTTCTCAGAAACACATTACTACGAAAGAGTGAAGCACACAAAGTTTAATCCTACAGCGCTGCAGCTGTCACCCCTCCTCAGGTTCTGGCTTAGTCATCGTTGAAAAAAACAAACCCAAATACAACTCAAAGACAAAACCCTCCTGAAGTTTAGAAGTGCTCATGCAGTCGTGGCAGGAGTTTTCCTCCCAGCACTACTGCCCAGGAATCTGGCAGGACATGCCTTCAGCTGTGCTCTCCAAACAACAGATCGCTTCTTATTCTTACTTCAGGAAGGGATTCTGCAGGCAGGACCCTACAAGCAGCTGCCTGCAAGAGTCAACAGCTGGAAGCTGAAGCAAATTATTTTAAAAATAGAGAGGGCAGAAGGAGATCAACATGTGAAGATCAGGACAAGGTGACAGACAAGAGCAAATACTTTCATATACAGGATAAATTTCTATAGCTCTCAGGGTTTGGAACTTAGGAAGCTGTCAACGTGACTAACATCTTTAGGAAGTCCAGAAATGAAATCCTGCCTTGTTTTTGGCTTAATGCAGGAAATCAGCTTTAATGACAACCTACAGTTAGCTCTGGAGTAATTTTCTTTCTGCTTCATTGACATACATGACAAGACTTTATTAGCAGGGCTAAAATTAAAAACAAAACGTTTTTCCCAGCTGCACAGAATGCTTAATGCACACACTGACACCTCAAGAAAAGAGACCAAAAAATTATTTCAAAGCAATTCTATCACCTCTTTGTATTTCAGCTTTTCCTAGTATTTTACATCAGAAGTTTTGCACTTTGCACAACCACATATTTTCCATCATCAAGAATAGCCACTGTCCAGCTTGTTTGCATGAAATCCCAGAATGGTTTGGGTTGAAAGGGACCTTAAAGCTCATCGCATTCCAGGGACACCTTCCACTGTCCCAGACTGCTCCAAGCCCCAATGTCCAACCTGGCCTTGGACACTGCCAGGGATCCAGGGGCAGCCACAGCTGCTCTGGGCACCCTGTGCCAGGGCCTGCCCACCCTCAATGTAAAAAACCCTTCTTTTTTAAATCTGATCTAAATCCAACCTCTTTTAGTTTAAATCCCTTACCCCTTGTCCTATCAATATTTTACATATCCTGTATTCTTCAACAGTGTTAAACTTTGTGATGTAAGTGGTCAAAAACTTCAAACTGATGAAGAATCACCTCAAATTACACTGTGTTAAAAAAGAATTTAAAAAAAAATCAAAAGTTTTAAAAGTTAAATGGCTTTAGTCCACTCAACTAGTTTGCTGTTTGGTAGCCAATAATCCTTCCACAATTTTCCAAGTGGAAGCAGCAGCTCCCAAAGGTTTCATCCTGCCAGGTATCCCTTAAATCTAGTGTGGTTTTTAAAATCTTCCTGCACACAGTGTTCCCTAAAGAAATATTTTTACAAGAATCTTTCCTCTATTCAGATGCTTCTTTTAATGATAGGACTTGGACTGTGTGAAATCTTAAAACTATTGAGCCAATTCAGGATCCATGCTGCTCAATGGGATTGGGTGGTGAGGCACTGTCAGAGGCTTCCCAGGGAAACTGCGGCTGCCCCTGGATCTCTGGAAGTGTCCAAAGCCAGGTGGGATGGGATTTGGAGCACTGGTCCAGTGGAAGGCAACCCTGCCCATGGCAGGGGGTGGAATGGGATGAGCTTTGAGCTCCCTCCTAACCCAAACCATTCTGGGATTCCACAGGACCAGTCTATATAATAGCCACATTTAAAATTACAGACAATAAATAGTGCTCTCTGTAAATATGAGAAGCCTATTCAGGGTGCAGATCTTTTTTAGGGTGTTCCACAGCACCACTTTAATTAACATTAAGAGGTGGTTAAAAGCAAAGGCAGCACTAAGGGATCTAATCCCACACTGGGTTTCTTGGAACAGCAAACCAGGTGAAAGACACTGGCCCAAGGAACTGTGCTCACACCTTTGGAAGAGCCCATGTGAGTGATTTCCAGTTATCCAATGTGCAGCAGAAATATGGGCTGGCTTTTTGCTTCCTTTTATAAATTTTAAGCAGGAGCGATGGTTAAAAAGCTTCAGAAAAAAAGAAGAAATGCAAAACCCCTAAAAGATTTTGCCTGAGGCCCTTTGTCCAGCATTAGAGAAGAGAAAGGAGAGGGAAGAAAGAAAGAGTAAGGAATTATGATTGTGGAAAGAAAATTTGGTTTTGCTAAGCCCTCAAGAGTGCTGCTGCAGAGAGAAGTCACCCAAGGAAGTGATCCTGCAGCACAGCAAACCCCTCCCAGGACTCCCCAGTCCACCTCCAATGGACACGCTCAGGTAAAAACCTCCATTATGGTAAAAAACACAAATCCTAATTTACAGGAGGTCAGCAAAAGCAGAGTCCTTGACACAGTGAGCAGAGTGTTCCTCTGGCTCCAAGGAGCTTCTCTTGGAACTCCAGCCCATGGCACAACCAAGGAGCAGAACTTTACTGCCTGTGTAATGAATGACCAGACCACAAGAGGAACATGGGACGAAGCCATTAAAATGCAGGGATCACCACAAATGCCGTGACTCGAGGCTGCAGTACCTCGGCTCTGCTCTGCTTTGTGTGGTTGAAATGCTTGGTACCGGTTTGTTTGTTCATCTTGTACTGCTCTGTCTGATTAAAAACATGTCCTTCACCCAAATAAAGCAAATATTGCCATCACCAAGGAACTGTCTGCAGAGCTGACCCCAGTCCTGTTCCTGGAACACGGGGCTTTGACTGTGACTTAAAGAATCACCAAGTCCAAATATTTACTGTAAAACTGCACAGAACTTTCCAGATACATCAGGGATATGATTCCTGAAGAGCTTTGGCTGATCAATCACTTGCGTCTCTTGGATACCATTTTGGCGTTTAGGGGAAGGAGAGAGCTGGGGGGGCTCACCTGGAGAAGAGAACGCTCCAGGGAGAGCTCAGAGCCCCTTCCAGGGCCTAAAGGGGTTCCAGGAGAGCTGGAGAGGGACTGGGGACAAGGCATGGAGGGACAGGACACAGGGAATGGCTTTAAGCTGAAGGAGGGCAGGTTTTGATGAGATACTGGGGAGAAATCCTTCCCTGTGAGGGTGGGCAGGCCCTGGCACAGAGTGCCCAGAGCAGCTGTGGCTGCCCCTGGATCCCTGGAAGTGTCCAAGGCAGGGTTGGACGAGGCTCAGAGCAACCTGGGACAGGTGAAGATGTCCCTGCCCATAGCAGGGTGAGGAATGGGATAAGTTTTTATGTCCCTTCCCACCCAGACTATTCCATAATTCCCTGAAATTGAGTACAGCAGAGATCCAGGTAGGGAAGGGGCACTTTCCCAAAGAACCCCCTGAGGAGCAGGGAGACTCTGAGCCCCTGCTCTCCCCACGGTGGGAATCACTGCCAGTTCACGGAGCAGTTTTCCACCTCAGCAGAACACAAAGGCCCTGGAGCTGGCCCTTGGAAGAGGCACTGGAGCTATTTATAGCAGCTCAAGGTGTGTGCTGCCGCTGCTACTGCAGACAGGGAGCAGCTTGTTTTCCCAGCAATTGATCTGTACAGGCGGATTATATAAACAACTGTTTCTCACTCATTTCCACACCGCCGGCATCTCCCGGGGTAAAAACGTGCCTGTCAATACAGCAGCTGCTCGCAGGCAGCAGAGCTGGCAGCAGCTGCGACGCCTCGAGCTGGGGATTCTAGGTGAGCTAGGGAAAGATGTTCCAAAAATACAGCTGCAAAAGCCGTCACATGCAGCTGGATGCAGGGAGAGGAGAGCTATAATCTCCTTCCACGCTATTCTTCTGCTGTTTAAAAAGGCCTAAAGCCAATTATCTCAGTTTCACTCACCATAAATCCTTGTTTAAGCCTATCTGCACGAGCCTTTTGGATGATTTCTATGGGAAGCTCTGTATCCAGCTTCTGTTTTGGTAAAGTCCAATTCCTCTGAAGGCTATTCCTTCTACTTCAGTAGTTATTTGCTCCTGCCCCACAGCATTCTCCAACGATTCTATCGGAGCAAATAAAGACTGGGAAGCTGCTATAAACAGGTAGAGAAGCAATAACCACACATGTGAGGACTTTGCTTTATCTGGCATCATCCAGGGCACACCTCATCTCTTTCAGGTTAATCAGATTTTCAGAGCAGGACCCAAAAGCTGCAGTTTAACTCTACGGTATGAGGAATGTTTCCCTGCACAGAGATTTGTTATCACTTTTCCATTTTAAAATTTAATGACAAACTGGAGGAAAGAGCCACGGCTGCAGCCTGCTTACTGTGCACTCAGAGCTCAGGGCCCTGAAACTTGCTTTCATCTACAGCAGAAGCCACTGGAAAAGAGGGAGAAAACTACCAGCAAGCCTTTGTTTTCCCCCCAGTGATGTACCCAGGTTAATTCTGCTGGCTGTGCATTGCAAAACCAGCACTCACCTAAAGGGCTGCTGGGCTGTTGAGCAACGCTCCGACCTCTGTCGCAACCGCAGAAGTTAATGCTGAGCACTGCTAGAGAAAATTCATCTCTTCCAGTTGAGGCAGCAGTGCATCACATTAGGGATCCCAAGGTTTCACCTGAGCAGCTGCTTTAAAACTCAGAGGAGCTCAGCCAGCACCAAAACAGCAGACCTACCCCAAGAGAAATCCCTAAATATCCATTACTACACCCTCTGAGCCTGGAAGAGCCTTCCCAAAGAGTCATAAACCCTTCAACCTCCAGGCTAACACAGTCCACACACATCCTGCTGCAGCCTCAGCAGGTGAGAAGGCATTTTCCTCCTCATTTCTTAACAAGAAGTGCCCAGGAGACCTTTTTCATTCCTTTAGATACAAAAAAGGCAAGCTCAAGTCAGCCCTGGACAAATGAATGCAAAATATTGTGTTTAACCAATGCTGTCCTCACTGCTGGCTGCTGTCCCTCTCTGGGGATGGAGACAAGTGCATGGAATCACAGAATGGTGTGGGTTGGAAGGGACCTTTAGGATCATCTCATTCCAACCCCCCCTGCCATGGACAGGGATGTCACCCACACACTGCTTTCTGCACGGGAAATGCACATATGCATTGGTATATTTGTGCATAAATATCCATATTCAGTATGTGTTTTGGACATACAAGCATATCTAATGCCAGTAGAAATTCCCAGTTATCAAATTCCTGTACTATTGACTGACCTTACAGTCTTCATCCAGACACTTACGAGGCAAGACACTGGAAAAGCTGGAATTTGGGGGGATGGTGGCAGGGGATGAAAGCAAGCCCTCCCTCCCAGCACGGATGCCACCAGACAGCAGCTCCTCCCAGTTCCCTTGTCTTTTTAAGGGAAGATTACAGAGGTTTAGAAAGGAGCAGCTACCTTGGGGTGAGATGTGAAACAATCAGCTTGCTCTGTGCCATGCTCCAGCTCACAGAGGAAACATCATTTGCAGCAATAGCAGCAAGCCTGCAGGTGAGTGCAGCCCAAAGAATTGTTATTTAGGAAAAAAGTCCCCAAATACAGATGGGTTAGCAGCGGAGATAACAGCATTTCACTCTGCAGGTTTCATCCACTATGAAATTTGGGAAAATCTATCTCACACGTACATTACCAGCTGCGTGAAGCCAGCACCAAAACATACTCCTGTGTCAGTAGGCTCTGTGTCCAGGATGTTAATTAGTGCTCCTTTCCCTCCTGCCACGGGATGAGGGCCAGGTAAAAGCTCTGCACAAGTCAGTGTGATTAATCTGCCAAATCCGTGATTGGCTGCCTATCACGTAGGAGTCCCACAGTTAATTCACAGCTCCAGAAGACACAAACACATTTCATGCCTTCCTGAAGCCAGCCGGCATCAGCTGTCTCCTCCCTGCAGAGCTGACAAGGCTCACAGATTTAAACCCACAATTCCTTGGAAAACAGACTGGAAGAGTGTGATAATTGACAAAGTCTGTAAGTTAATTTGTATCAGCTTTTAATTACGTTCATTTCTAGAGGTTTCCCTTTATCATTGTCAGGGATAAATTAAAAGTTTTTCCAAGTACATCCCCCTAAAACAGGCACAACTTTGAGAAAACTTGACAGAGAAGCTGTGGCTGCCCCCTGGATCCCTGAAAGTGTCCAAGGCCAGGTTGGAACGGGACTTGAAGCAGCCTGGGACAGTGGGATGTGTCCCTGCCCATGGAACTGGATGGGCTTTAAGGTCCTTTCCAGCCCAAACCATTCTGGTATTCTATGGAAACTTCCTTTTGGAAACCTTATGCTCCAGGAACCGGATCTTAGACGAGAGTGCTTATAGGAAACTTAGTGCTTTCTGCTGCTGTTGGAACAGTGGGATTTGGGGCCAAGGAAACCCCGAGAACAATAATTAAACCTTAAAAAAAAGTTAATTACAGCAACTATGCTGGATGAAAACATTCAGTAAGTGACAGAGATATACACTGCACTTGAAGCCACGCTGGGCTGAAACTGCTCACTTCTTTTCCTTCCTTTTTCACATTTAGTTCACTTGTTTAGGACCTATTTTCTATAATTCCTATTTGGAGAACATCCATTTATGGAGCCATCCAGCCAGGACCCACGCAGGCTCATACCTGATGCTTTACCAAGTCCAAGTCAAGTTCAGCATCTCTCTGCCAGCATCCTTCTCTACCAAGCCATCATCATCATCATCATGCCTGGACCTTCCTGGCAACGTGAATACCTAACACTACCCTCCAACACTTCAAAAAATCCCCACTGCAGCACAGAATGAAGCAGCACAGGAGAGAGGCAGAGTTCAGGAATACGGAGGGCAAGGACACAACTGGGGCAGAGCTGTTGCTGGTTCCCCCCACGGCGGACAGAAATATCCCCATTTGTGTAAATACAGCCTTAGTCAACAGGGCGACAAATCCATACAGAGATAAATGTCACCCACTGACGTCAGTGCCACAGCAACCTAATCAAAGTACAGCCTTCAGCTATTTTTAAACCACAGTTCAAGTATTTTTCTTTAAAAAGAAAAAAAAAAATTGTTAAAACCCATCTTAAAAAAAAAAAAAAAAAAAAAACAAAAAAAAAAAACCTCTTGAAAAATAAATGTATTTAGCAGTAAAACAGAGCTGAAATATTTATTTCTCTCTGGTGCTGTGGCCATAAAAGCAAAGCTTTACCCCAGCCCGAAACTTGCTGTTCCATCTGATGCGTCAGTGCACTAGAAAGCAAAAGATAAGGATTTGGAAAAGCAAGCACATCAGATTGGCACTGGCCTTTGTATTGGAAATTTACCCAGACAGGTTAAAAATAACACGGGGAACATTGGGAGCCATGCTGAAGGTCGCTGTCGGTGGAGCTGCTGTTTTTATAGTAGGAGCTGCTGGGGACGTGACCGCCACTGCCAGCATTTATGTCCCCAGCACACACCAGGATTCCCGGGCTCTCGGGTATGGTCACAGAGCCTGCTCAGGTCCAGCACGGCAGAGGAGCTGAGCCCAATGCTGCCTCAATGGACCTGTTTTCCTTCTCAGAACCAGTCCTCTGTGACTGACACTGCAGGGAGTCGTTCCTGTCCACCGGCCAACATTCCCGTTCTGCACTCCCATGGTTTTAAGGCCTAGTGTCAATGACACAGCGGTGTTTACACGGAGCTCGGCACAGAGCTCCCCAAGCTTCAGGCCTCGCAGAGCTCAGTGAGAAGAGCATCAGCACCTTTTCAAGAGAGCTGACCAAACATCCGTGACCAGCCTGAGGGGATGTTCCCCATGGTGGCCACGTCTGGGCTCTCCATGGTCTCCATTTAGAAAAAAAAATCACAGAGGCTGGAGAGGCTTTCAAGATCACCCAGTCCAACCACCAACACAGCACCACCATAACCACTCCTACTGATACCCCCAGGTGCCTCTGGAATGTCTCCAGAGATTGCACTAGCTTCCTGGGAAACTAACTGCAACACCTGACCAGCCTTTCAGTGATTATTTTTTTTCTATATCCAATATTCAATATCCAATCTGAACCTCCCCTGAGAAGCCACCTCCTCTCATCCTTTCACTTGAGGCACAGCAGAAGAGAGCAACCCTCACTTCATCACAACCTCTTGTCAGGTACTTGCAGAGAGCTATGAGGTCCCCCCTGAGTCTCCTCTTCTCCAGAAAGAGAGCTGGAAAGGAAGCAGTTCCAAACTGGGAACACCTCATTCTGGACTTCACGGGTGCAGGAGGCTCTGCTGCTTCCTTGCAGTTGTACAGTTTCTGTAAATGCTTCATGGGGAGGAAAAGTGTCTCCAACAGTTAAATCTTCAATTTCAGCTCAGACTCCATGGGCAACGTGCAGAAGTCACTACTGGGTGTTGGCGGAGTTGAGCAGTGACCACCTATCATGCACCCAAGTCCTCTTTCCATGCTGTCCTTGAAAGAAGAGGTGGCACCAATTGGATGCTGCTGGGAATGGCTGGCAGCAAGCCCTCACATGGATCTCCTTATTTGCTGGTTTTAAGTGAAGAAACTTGCTCTTTAGGAGGAGCAAGAACCTTTAATTCTTCCTTCATCTGGAATATACAACTCATTTAAGGTTTCTTGAAGTTATCTGTACTTAACAGAGGGATGCCCAAAACGGGTTCTGCTCCCACAGAAAAACTGGATCTCCAGCCCCTGTGGCCTTACCTAAGCCAAAACTCCACAGGCAAGGAGCTGCCACCAAGGGCTTCCAAGCTTAACGGGAGAGAAGGAAATAAATCTTCAGCAGCAAAAGAACAAATATCAGCACAGGAGGATGAAAAACACGAGGGAAGGGAAGAGGAAAATTCCTGTCAGCTCCTACTCGGTGAGATCACACACACGCCTCAACTCGTGAAGATGCACATGAAGACCAAGACAGACATGCATCAATCCCTCTCTCAACCAAGGGCTTGCCTTATTTAATGGAAGACAGCAGAGATAAACCTCTGGAATAAAGCAGTGGTGGAAGAATCCATTTCCCCACCAGAAAGAATCAATGATTATCTATTTTCCCTTTCATCCTCCTCGTCGTACGGCGAATTGCAGCAAACGAGCTAACTGCAGCTCCCATCTGCTCCCCTCCCAGATGTTCCTCCAGCTCCAGAATCCCCAGCAGAGCCCGCACCAAACCTGTTCTGAGGGTATTCTCTTGCCAGATTTAAACATGACAAGCAAAGCAGCTTCCCTTGAAATGCTAAATTTATTGTGGCTTGACTATGTAACTCACAGAGCTGGACATGCGGAGGGGCTCTCACAGGACTCAGCACTTGTCCAGCTCATTTCAAGTTGGGAATAAACTGGCTCATGGATCTGGAGTACCATACAGACTCTAATTACATTAAGGAACACAAGAACAGAATAACAAAGTCTTTAAGCAAGAGCCATGCTGAGAGCTTCAAGGTCCCCTGCAGCACTTTCCCAAATAAAACCCCACATTCAGGGAGGGGGGGAAGGAACACAAAGTGCATTTACTGTAACACTTGCAGATGAAAAATTGTAATTGCTCTGCCTTGACATCTGGTTTCTATTTTGCTCCCATTCTATCAGGTTACATAACAAACAGATGATGCACCAGAGCCCCGGAGTTTTTCAGCAAGTCTTGTTCGGATTTGGTGTTTACATTCCTCGGCATAAAAATTCAAGCTATGCCACACACACAGGCATGTTCGAGGCAGACAGAGCGCTCGGAGACAAATGAGCAGTTTGCAGAAGAAAAGTAAGGCTGATTGGGAAGTGTGGGCGTGTTTTTAATAGAAGATTCCGTACAGAAAATCCTCCGCCGTCCCGATCCAGTTCAGGAATTGAGTCTGTACACGACGGCGCTCGCAGCTGTGCAGATGGAGTTCACAGGAGTGAGCCACAGGGAATGCACAAGTTTACAGCCGGGCAAAACGTTCGGGTGAAGCCACTGCCAAATTTAATGATGCAAACCACAAATTCCACCCTGCCCTGTTATCTAACCAAGTGCGACCTCCGGGGCCTTCCTCCACCTTCTCATTTGGGGTGTTTTTTTTTCAAGAAAATGGCACTTTTCACTCACTTCAGCTGTCACAGTGATTCACAGCCTCAAGAGCAAGCTGGAACTCAGGCATCCACTTCGCTGACCCAGTCCCCAGACATCACAGACTTTCTTCTGAGTCAACAGCACATCCTTCCTCGGCAGCAATTCAGGAAGTCGTGCAGTGCTAATAAAGCTGACTCAGCTGAGCACAGGTCCCAGAGAATTCCCCCTTCCTTCCCCAAAACACCGGCACGCAGGAACGAATGCACCAAGAACTGGTAAATCATAGAGCTCATGATGCTCCAGTGCTCCTCTCTGTAATTTGATCTGCAATAATCCTGAATAATTCACAAACCCCATATTAATGGAAAATTCTGTTCAAAAAATATTTTCCATACAAACAGCAAGTAGCCCCAAACTTCAGGTCTCCCCCCAAGCTTCTCACTGCACATTCGACTGCAAGCTTGGCCTTCTTTACCTTCACTTTTTGGGCTAGCAAAAACACCAGATTAGCAAGCATCAGAAGAGCCAAAATTATAAACTCATCTCACACATGGTTCTATATTCTGTTCTCATTTTGGGCTCTCTCTTTTGCTTCTTAGAGGCTAAAACCCCTTGCACTTCTCACTGTCAGGCAGGACATTTGTTCAGGTCAACAATCAGCTTCCTAAGGTACAACCTAGCCTAGGACTGGATTTATACCTTCAGGAGAGACCAATTCCCATGGGGACTTGCCAACCTCACCACCACAAGTTATTTTTGAAGGAAGTAAGCATGGGACCCTCTCTCAATTACAATGCAAGGGTGTAAAATGTGTCCTGTAGGAGCATACAAGATCCCCGTGCTGTGTTTGAGAAACGCCTGCCAAGGCTCCCTGTGGATGGGACCTCTCCGAGCAGGAGGTCACTGACATTTAAGCTGGAGCCAAATATGAAAATAATAAAAGCCCTGATGGACATTGCTGTAACGCCTGTCCAAAGGCCATGGCTGGCTTTTCTCCTCACATTACCTTCACACGAATCTGCACACATCCACGCGCCGTGGTGCAAGGCATTAGTCATGGGGAGGCAAGTGGAAAAATGCTCCAAAATGCCAGTTTTCAGGAGGTCTGTTCCTCAGGTACTACAGCTATCTCTCCACTGCCAGCTCAGGCAAACACAACAGCAAAAAGCACATTTTCCTGGCCAGAGAACCACTTCTGGCCACGCCTTAACAAGTTTATCATTAAGCAACAAGAAAGCAATTAATAGTATTGACTCAGAAGAAATACAGAGCACTAGTTGCATTCCAATCCTTACCATGAGGTGTTTTTCCCTCTGTTTCCACCCTGGACTAGGTCCTTAAAAAGCCCACAGAGCAGCAGCTTAGGGGAAGAAAGAAGGGAAAAAGCAAAAAAAGCAAAAAAAAAAAAAAAAAAAAAAAAAAAAAAAAAAAAAAAAAAAAAAAAAAANAAACCCAAAAAACCCATCCACAATGTTACCTCCCATTAGAAAACTCCAACAGCTAAAATATTTAAGGTGTCCAATGGAAATTCCATGGAAATTAAGCACAGAGAACAAGAGCAAGGAGCAGAGACAACTGCTGTAGCAAACAGCCCCAGCACTGAGACCTCAAGGGACTGCAGTTCTTTATTCCAGGATGTAACTTTACACTTGTCCACACTTTGCTGCGCTTCTTCAAGTGCCCAAATTAATGTGTTTATTCTTCCATTTCACCTCCAGGAGATCCTCAGGTGTCCATCCACTAAAACACATCGGGATTTAGTCCGTGGTGATGGGATGTTTATAGCTGGTGAAGGAGTTAATGGATTGTGCTTTGGATATCTCCTCCTGCAGCTGGGGGGCAAGCCAGGCAGCAAAGGGGTCCTCTCCAAAATCAGCACACAGCCCAGTCAAAACACATCCTGAAGCATGCCAAGGGCAGAACAGGGAACCCAAAAGGGAGGCCAAGGGAGGTGGAGAGAGTTTTAATTCTATGCTTCCCAACACCTGTATTTCAAGCAGCAAACGACACTCTGAGGAAAGGGACTGCAAGACTGACTAGCTCAGGGGCCAAGATGGAAAAGCTGTTTCTCCAGCACCAAAAATTTTAAGTGCTTATTCATCCCCGCTTGTCATCTGTAAGCAAACTACTCCTCCATTCACTACAGACTGGCAGAATGCAAAGGCGTCGCACAGGAGCCTTCTCTTTTACTATTATAAATGATGCTATTTTTGCCTTTGAGCCTCCAATATCACAGATCCCACATCCTTCACATGCCTCAGCCCAGCTCCCTGCGCTCCGCTATTGTGTCTTGCCGAGCCGGAGGTGTTTTCCTGCTGCAGCTTCACCTGCTGAGAGCAGAGCTGCGCCACGTGCCTGCTCCGCATACAACCACTCATTTTGAGCACAGGACAATTAATCCAGAGCCACACATGCCCAGCGAGCCCCGGTCCCGTTTGGGCTGCACCCCCAAGCTTTTGGCACTCATGGCACCTCTGGCAACCAGGGAAGAGCTGCCACGGCCATGTCAGGCACCACTGGCGGTCCCAAACCTGGCACACGCCATGTGTTCTGCCCTCTCAGCTCTCCCCACCAGCACCAAGCTTTCCCTGCTGCCAGACAAAACGTCTCCCAGCTGCCAGCACGTGGCTGGGCTGGTGTGACCAAGGGCACTCGGCAGGGGTCAGCAGCTCCAAGAAGCCACACAGCAAGGAATGGGATGCTCGGAGTGATCCCTCATCAGATGTCGCAGCATTTGTCATCCTGCACCCACAGCAGTGTTTCGTGAGCCCCCCAGTGCTGATGGGTAAAACACCCCACGCACTTCAATTCATTTTCCCATCATCTAAGAAAGGGCTTGAGCTGAAATTACAATCTGAGGACCAGAGACAGCGCAGCTCAAATGCCTCTGCCTGCATCCAAGGCCTGAGCCAGGAGATGTGGAAGCTCCGAATCAGAAACGTTCTAATTAAAGGACTCAGCGGATGACCAGTGAAAGTGGCCAGCAGCCTCCACTGGCTTCAGTTTGGGAGGAGGAGGAGGAGGGAGGATAAATACCAGGTAGATTTTTCCTCCCCGCATCTTTCCCTGTGCAAAAAGGTATCCTTAGTCAGAGAAACTATTAACTTGGAAGAGGCAGAGCGGTAAATAACGCAGACCTAAGCAGATAAATCACGTAGAATTTGCCAATACCGAGAATATATTAACAAACCAAGATGTTATTAATAACTTGCAAATGTGACAAAACCAATGAAGCTCGCAGACACAATGGAAACACAGGCTTGGAGGGAAACAGTAAGAAAAAATATTAAAGGAGCAAATACCGAGCATTCTACCTTTTTCAAAATCTTTGAAAGCTGTTGGTGAGATGGTGTCTTCCAGATAAAATCTCACCAACAACAGCTCCTAAACACTACCTACTGCTTCTTACTGCAAAATAAAACCAGTTGAAGATTTGGGGGGGGGTGAAAAACCCACTGATGTTCAAAAGAAATAGTCCCACAGTTGCTTCTTGCAAGAGAAAAAAAGAGTTTCTAGCGAGACAGAACTCATCTCCCAACACAAGTGTCTCATACCTCTGTCTGCTCAAGCCACAAATGTTTATGTGCCTAAACCAACTACTGCATCATTATTTCTGAATAAAAACAAGCTCCTTCTGCAGAGCTCTCTAGCTTCAGGAGCCTGAAAAGCCAAACAAGACACTACAAGCACACCCCTTTGTCCCAGCTCACCTTCCCCAGGAGGGAGGGCTCATGCCACAGCAGAGCTGGGCTGCTGCGACTACCAGCAGCTCTGGGGACTGGTGGCTCCTGAAGGGACTCTCCTGCCTACCTCTTCTGAAGAAAGCAGCCCCAACCGTGAAACACAAGCTGAAATAGGAAGGAAATAATTAATTTTAGAGTCCGCATGTTTTTTTGAACACTTCCAGGGATGGTGACTCCACCACTGCACTGAGCAGCCTGCTCCACTGCTTTACAAGAACAGAAAAATTTACCTCAGGCACAAAGGAAATCAAAGACTCCTCAATGTGGGATGGGCATCCCAGGCAGCTCCCAGAACCAACAACCACCCCACATCCCAGCCTGATCAGTGGGGACAGGGGATCTCCAGCTCTCTAGCACCCAGGCGCAGGGGAGGAGGAAAAGCCAAGCACACTTTGAGCTGACACAGCTTGACACAGCACACTGCAGGTCTGTGTTTATCCCAGCACCACTCACTGCCCACAGCACACCACGTGATGCTCTAGAGGCTCTCAGACACCTGAGATGGGAAAATGAGAGAGTGTGTGTGTGTGATCAGCAGGCTCCAACACCCTGACCCAACACCAGGCTGTGGAAAAGCCCAGCCCCAGCCCAGCATGGCCCTAAGGAGTAAACTTCGGCCAGTTCAGACAGAAGGAGCCTAGACAGACACACAGCAGCCACATCAGGGGAGCTGCTCTGTGCCGGCTGCAGAGCCAAAACACCAACCTGGCATCAACAAGAAGAGAAAAGCAGGGAAAGCCCACACAGCCCGCACCCCGACACAGGCACAGGCAGCAGCTGTCAGAGAGCCCCAGTGACACAAACACCCCTGCCTGTTCCTGCAACCTCAACCCTCTGTGGCTCCCCCAGCACCACCCCTCGCATTGCAGACCAATAAACAAACTGATCAGGAAAACACTTTTAAACCTGTATTTTCACTCTCAAACCTCGAGCTCTAATGGGGAAAAAGGGCAGCGGGGATATTCTTTGCACACATTCTGCATTTTGGCCAAAACACATAAATCTCTTAGTGAATACTAGTTTGCAGCTCCAGAGAGGAGGAGGAAGGCCAAGGGAACAAGATGAGAAATCCTAGAAAATACAGAGTTTATCAAATCCCCACTTGAGGCTGAGAGCAAGCCGTGCTCTCCTTTCTGGCAATTCAAGCCACCTTTGAGCAGACAGTTTTCTCCCCAAAACAGGTGTTTTACCTCTGGAATTTTTTCCAAACCCAAATCACATCAAGGCCTGCCCTTCCAGTGTTGATCCATTGGCATCCACAGGCTGGTTGTTTTTCAAAGGACAGAAGGAATAGGTGCTAAAGTTTATAATGGAACGGTTTGGTTTAGGGCAGCTACATCTGGTTTCTCAAAACTGGCAAAAATACCTGCCAAGAGTTTTCATCCACAGGTAGGATATCGAGGAATTTTCCCCAGCCCCTCCACCAGCAGTTTGTGTTTGTATTTAGATACAGAATAGAGAATAACAATTTTAAAAAATCTAAATTCGAGAAACATTTCTAAATCATTCTTATTCTCAAGTCTGCTCAACTGCTCCGTTTAGAGGCAGGGCACCTGCGGGGGCAGCCTTGCCAGTGGGAGGAGGAACGTGCTCCAGGAAAGCCCAGACAAGCAGTTCCATCAGGGCACCCTCCAAGGAGAAACCTCTGAAGAAAGCCAGCAGCTTCCACCCCACTCTCTGACTCTGAAGCTGCCAACGGATGGTCCCAGCCTCTCCAGCAGCTCCCTCCAGCTCCCCTGCAAGAATCCCAAGTGCAGGAGGATGACTCACTTTCCAGGTTTCTCACCCCCCTCCCCATTTCCAGCAGCATTCAGCACCCCGTTTGCACAACAGTTGTTCCAGCAAATAGCTTTGCAGAAAGTTTCTTTCATCTGATGGCTGGAACATCTAAAGATCAAGTCCCTGTTGCCCAATGATTTGGGCAATCACTCCCAAAACATCACGTTCTTTTGTGCAACTGCTATCCACGGTTTCTCCAACAAAAGCAAACACTAGAACTATCAGTAAAAAAAAAAAAATACAATTAAAAAAAAAAAAAAGAGTCTGAGCAAGCAGCTTGAGAAAGAGCCTCTCAAGTGATGGGAGGTGAAGCAGTGAAACGAGGGCTGTGAGTCACTGAGCAGAACCCTTGCTCACAGGCACAAACACACTCCCGTTTTGTTTTCCCAGTAAATCAAACAGATGCACCCAAAGCCATTTTGTTCTAAGCTGCAGAACAATATCTTTATAACTAGAGTAGAATTCCAGAAGCCAAGAAGTTAAGGAGGGGTGAGGGGCGAAGGGGCTTGCAACACAAACTGGAGCAGCTCTGACACCCCAGCCATGCACTCTTGGACTTGACTACCCTGCAGCTGCAAAACTGGCAACCTCTGGCCTACTTGGGGGCATGTTAGAGTCCAACTGTATTTATGCTGACAGCGACAAGCAAAGGCTGTGACGATTTATTGACGCAAGAGCTATTTTGTGCTCCATGCCAGAAATTAATCAGTGGAGGAGGAGGAATTCTCCTTAAGCACTTTGGTGAGCTGCTAAAAACAACAGGCTGAGGTCTCCCATGACAAACACCATCGAAAAGAGAGGAAAGGAAGAAAAAAATTAAAAGGGCAAATTCCACATAGCTTCATCAGAAAGACTCAGGAATCAGGCAGTGCCTGAGCAGCATTGCCTGCGTACCTTTCATTGTGAAAAAGAAAATACATTAGAGGAATAAATCAGAGCTCTCCCAAACTTCTGTCAACACAACTTGGTGCTGTGTTTGCTCAGATCAACCTGACTCAAGTTTATTTGGGAGAGGTGGAGGTGGTGGTGAAGATGTAGTGACCCTTCAGGTTGGCTCTACTGGCTGCAGTTCCAGATAAAAAGAAGGAAACCAGGGCAACAGTCCCATCACCTCCTTGAACGAGCTACTGCACAGAGCTCCACTTTGAAGGGAAAAAATGAAAAAGAAAAGAATCTTTAATGCAGACTGAAGGAACAGCATCAGCCCTACCTGCCAAGAAGACATCACGATAAACCTGTCAAGAGTTACGAGCCTGCAGAACAGGCCTTGCACCTGCTGGAAAGGAAAAAAAGGAAGGGAAAAAGCCATCTAATGCCAATCAGATTCTTGCTGCTGGCAGGGAAGAGATGCCAGAGCCCTTCTCCTGGGTTTGGTAAGCTGTGAGGATCACATGCTTTCCCCTGGCAGAGGTTCTGTGAGACCACTGGCACCTTACTTAGAATAAAGCAAGTTCTGGGAAGTTTCAGAGATTTTTCCTGAAGCGACAGACGTCAAGGATTCAGTACTTGGATGGACTTGTGGAGTTTGGTGTATGGTCTTTTTTACTGTTTTGGATGATTTTATGACCAGAGAAGAGAGGGTTGGTCTAGTTCAGGCTTTTATGTCTTCCCACAGGAGCAGCTTAAGCATTTTCTAGATCAGGAGTGAAAAAAACGTTTAAAACTGTTTCTCTATAGGCAGCATAAAATAAAGGTCACAGTTAACAGAGAGGGTTAAGCCTTGTTTGAGTAGAAAGTGCAAGTTTTGAATGCCGAAACAGAAGAGCAAAATACAATCCTCAATGGATTATTTTAACATCACCAGGCTTTAAGGGTTTCCTGCCTGAAGAATTGTCAATTGATCAGAACTGCCGAAACCACCTTTCCAGCAGCAGACAAAAAAACCTCCGGCCCTCAGATCTCTGAGCAAATAACCCACCCGAGGCAGCGTTTCCCATCTCCCAGCTGCTCCTGGTTGGCCGCGGCGACCGCGGCCGAGCACCCGCATTGATCTGGGGCTATCAATCACCGGTAAGACAAAGAGTCACCACACGGAGTTCATGGACAGCAGCAGCTGCTAAAGAAAATCTCAAAATCCTCAGCACGGTGAGCACAGCCCGCAGGGGGCACGCTGAGCCCATGGGGGGCACGCAGAGCCCGCGGCCCCTCTCCCTGTGTGCTGTGGTTTTGGTCCTGGTGGGGTCACACGGCCTCAGCAGCTGCCCTGGAGGACAAAACAGGTACCTGCAGCCAAGGCTGGCAGCTCAAAGCTCCCAAACCAGACCCTGCTCCCATCACCATTTGCCCCATAAAGCTATTTATGTGGTTTGGCAGCAAAACAGCTACAAACAGTGCGAGTACACAGGTTCCAGAATAGCGAAAGGGTCAGGATTGATTTTTTTTTTAAAAACAAGTGATTTCTTTGAATTCAGCTGTGATTTCTCCAGCATACTGATCCAGCCCTCTCACAGAGCATTGGGGCTTTCCAGCAGTCCCCTCCACTGCAAGCAGCTCTACCTTGGTTGGAAGTTTCTCCTGGAGGAGAGGCACTCTGCTTGTTCATGGGCAAGTCAGCAAAATAAGTTGTTTTTAAGTGCTGGGATTGTTCAGCCCTTGGTACAACCAAAATGACAGAAAAGAAACCCCAAAAAACAACAAAACAACAAACAGAAGTAAAATTTACTGGATCAGCCCCCCCAAAAAATCCACATCACACATGAGCAGAGGCTGAGAGGGTGTATTTAATGGCTGTTGTCACAATCCTACCTGTCCTTCCCCCTTTCCCCGGGTATCCACAGGTAGCTGTGGCCAGGCTCCTATCTCCCAGCCAGCCTGGCAGAACCTCCTCACGCTTGGCAACCCAAGCTTCCAAAACATTTCTTGCAACATCAAAGTGGAGCAGGGCAGCTACAAACACGGAGAAGATTAAGTCTGGTCTGTAGATTCCCTAGCAAAGCCTGTGCTGCCAGGGTTCAAAACAGGACCAGCAATGCCCCACTAAACCCCAAACACACTCAGGGGCTCCTGGAAACTCCCACAAGCACTGCTGCCACCAGGGGTGACTTCCAGCCAAGACAGGAGGGTCTCAGAAAAGCCCACCTGGGGTTATTCTCATGTGGAATTTACTTTTCAATAGGTGTGAAGTTTAATGTCAGCCTTCCAAAAGGCTAAAAATCTGCTTCCACACCTGAGCAAATCAGTCCCTCAAGCCAAAGGGTGACAGCAATCCCCAGGGGAACCCCAAGAGCTGCTGAGCACCTCAAAGCAAGCCAGGGCACTGCAGGTAAAGCATCTGATTTTCCCAGTAACTGATGAAACAACACTACTCTGATTATGGTTATGGGAACAAAACCTTTAAAAGACCTGCTGATGTATCAATTTTAGTTTTCTTAGCGGAAGAATAAATTGTGTGCCCTGTTCCTCAGTGGTTTGACCACTCCACCTGGCAGCTCAAATGGTGCAGGTGTCAAGGTCTTCCCTGCTTAATGGCCTAAATAGAAATAATAGAATAAATAAATTAAAATGTGGGGGGGAATTCCTAGTACATGGCAAGCTACGAGGAGAAAGAACTGGCAAAACCTTGACTTAAGGATGGGAGAATTACAAATTCCACAATTGTTCATTCTCCAGTCAGGCACCTGCTACTCCACGTTCACTCACTCCTGGCTGTCCTTTGACTGTAAAGGCAGTTTCTACAGATGTCAGAGGATGAAAAAGATATACTAAACAGTACGCTAAAAGAAGAAATGTCATTGCAATTGTTTATCTGCTCTTCCAGTAACAAATCGAATTTGGGGAAGTATGAGACACAGGGCAAACTGAGGTTGACCAAAAGTGAGTAACAAAAATGTAACCTCATAGAGGTTACATACATATATACATAGTAACCTCATAGAAAAAGGTCTGTCTCCTTTCCAAGTGGGACACAAGATCCCAAGGACTATCTCAAACATTATTACAGAATCACCTGACTTTAAAAGTACAACCTTTTTTATATCCTTTGCCTACCCTGTACTTCATTCAAAATAATCCAGAGCTCTCTGCCTCTCATCACAAGTACCTGCTTCTCATCTTTGCACTGCAGGAAACATCACAGGCTAAAAAACTTACTTTAGAAACAGGCTTTTAAAGAATTCCTAAGTGCAAGAACTGCATTTGAAGAAAAAGCAGAAATGAGAGGAATGTACTTGGCAGGGACACTGACCTAGCAGGAACTTCAGCTTGAACCCCAAGTTGAAGCACAAAACTATTCTTCCCTTTTGAGGGTACAATCAAACCCTTGCACAGGAAGTCCCAACTATTTGATGCTCCAGAAAGTGAAAACTTCACAGGTTTAGTGGGAGCAGACTTAAAACTTTCAAGGACCTCAAAATGACACCATTCCTAGAGGAAATCCAGGACAGCCTCAGCTCCCACATGGGTAGGAACAGGAATGAAGGTAGAAAACGTGTTCTGTCGTGGACTGGAAAAAGAAAAGTGAGTGGAGACACAGCCAGTTCCATCTGCTGGAGTTTTCAGCTCTTCTAACCAGAGCTTGTTGCTGAGTTTACCCCACAGCCAACCCCAACGTCCCCCCCAAAACTGGGGGACCAGGCTGCTCAGGGGAACAGCCTCTGAATTCCTAGTCTAGCATAATCCAGTAAAACCAAAGCACCAGACTGGTAAGGGGAAGCAGGGCTCCCTGGAAGTGTCCAAGGCCGGGCTGGATAGGGCTTGGAGGAACCTGGCATAGTGGAATGTGTCCCTGCCCATGGATGGAGTGGGCTTTACGGCCACTTCCCACCCAAACCATCCCATGACTCCGTGATACACCACGCCCAGGTGTTCTTCCACAGCCACCAAGTACCCACCATGGCCCAGCCCTGCTAGAGGAGGGCTGGAGCTTACCCCCATAGTGCTTGTGTTTATTTGAAATTATGCTCTTGCCCCCAGATAACTTCCTCAGACAGCCTCATTGCTGCCAGAAAGTAGGTCAGTGTCATTTAAAGCCGCCTTGAAATGCATCTCCACAGAAACTTCTTAATCTTTAAAAAGAGAACGCATCAAATATTTATTGGGCGGTGCAAAACGTTGGGAGATGCTCATGGGGAGAGCTCTTGTGTGTGTGCTGCATGAAATGGCTTTCCATGCCTCACTGAGCTGTGGAGCAGGGCAGGAGGGTGGCTGGCAGCAGATAAAGACCCATACAGAAGTCCTTATCTACCCAGCAAATCACAGTACGTGACTCCCGAACTCGTTCTCCCAGTGCCATGTGATCCTGGAGCTCTCTGCTTCCTCCAGGAGCTCCTCTCAGCCCTAATGATCCCTGCTGCAAATTTTCCCCTATCAGCCAGGCAGCTCATTCTCAAAACTTCAATATTCCTAATTATCAAACATTCAGCACCGCAAAATGTAGCTGAAATTTGCATCTCTGCAAGAGTGGCTCTGAAGAAAAGATGGAGCATTTGCATTCAGACTGGTTAATTCCTGTAGGATAACATTTCATAAACAAAATGCTTCATTGAACATGGAGATTTTCAGCTTTTACAAAGGAAAGTGAACTTTAAACAAATACAAATCAGATGAGTGATTAACTTTAAGTGTTTTGGTTTTTTAAAACTAATCTTTATGTATAACTAGTATCAGCAGAACAATCTTTACTGATTAAAGAAGCGAACAATAGTGAAACTCGAGCCACTGAAAATTAAGAGGGGATGTAGAAGGAGACTGCAAGGAATCATTTAAGGTAAATAAGAGATGGGAAAAAAACCCTAAAACATTTTAAAAAACCTACAAAAATACCCCACACCTACTCACAACCCAGTCAGCCTGGGTAAGGTGAGCACCACAGGTTATGTAACGCAAGCTTAAATTGTGGCCAACATGAACAGGTTAAGGAGTGAAACTAAACATGCTTTCCCCCGCCCCCCAAAGCTTTGTCATAATCCTAAATGTTATCTTAATTAGCCTAATTGTCTTAATTATACTTCACAGCAACTGAAGCCTTCGCAGCACAATTCCAGCGTCTTTTTCTCCAGCTTTGTTCCAGCGCTGGAAGAGGCAGCGGCTCCTCTGTCAAAAGCCAAAGGCCACGTGATGCCTCCCAGGAAGTTTTCTCCCATCTGGGTATTCTTCTCTCCAAAAGCTATTTCTTATTCCCTACAGAACCTTAGCCCAAAACACAACAAAAGAAGAGGCAGTGATGGGGGAAGAAGTAACACTTTTCTTAGCCAACTTAAATCTTCTCCGTATTTTTCCACCTTGTTTGGCGAGAAGCCCTCCATGCCCAACACTTCTCACAAAAGCTTTGCAGAGTGAAACAAAAAATTAAAAAAAAAAAACACAGAAAAAAGCCCAACCCAAACCACTTCCATTCATCTGTGCCACAACAATTTCATGGCACAGCTCCTAAAACATCCCATTAGTGCTGGCCTTGGAGAAGATTAGAGAAGAAAGCTTGAACCCACTGAAGCAAGGCTTAATAGGCTCTTGAGTTAAGCCAGAGCCTTCCCTTAAAAAATGCCCATCATTAGGAATAATTACCTGTAGCTGTATAATCAACATGGCTATGATAACTGACATGAGAAGTCCAGATGTCATCTTTGGCAAGGCTTGAGAAATATTTCTGCTCCTTATTATACAACTGACTCTTGAAAGAGAAATGAGCAGCAAAAACACCGGGGGTGAAAAGCCACCAGGAAACACTGCAGAATTCCAATCCAACCCTTGGAAGTATAACCAGAGTAGGAACCCGCACCAGGAAGGGCACGTGGGTATCCAACACCATCCTGCCCAGCTGCCACACCCTGGGTTTTTATCAGACCACCCTTCTCAGCACCGTTCTAGACAGGGTTGTTAGAAAAATAAAGCTCAAGCTGATTTTTGGATCTACAGGAACGCTGAGCCAAAGCAGCAGAAAGAGACAGGAGAAACAAGTGTTCAGTGATGAATTACGAAAGGAAGCAAGGCAAACCAGCATCAGGTTTCCACCAGGAAGGACATCACTGCTTCCCAAACCTCTGGAGAGCAGCTCTTTAAGAAGCCAAGAAATGCCCACGGCTGGGTTTGGACTGCAGGTGGATGTTCAAGGTGTCCCATCACCACAAGGAGAGAAAAGCAAGCAGCCACAGCCGCCCAGCCTCACTCCTGAGTCATGGAAATACTGAAACAACAATTATCTGTTACCTGAAGAACAGAGCTCCTGAAAAACATCACTCTGCATTTGTGTCTCCAGTAAACACCTGCATTCATACAAACACACTTACGTTTCTCAACTCCTCATAGTACCAACAAATTTCAAAATCTAAGACTGCTATGTAATGGAAGTAGAGGCCACTTTTTTTTTTCTTTTTGATAATTCTGATGGTTTTAGAGACTCATAAACTCATTTCAATTGTGAGAAGGGTGTCGGGTCTAGCCCTGCTACCTGTAGACTCCAGCACCCTTATTTATGGCAGGATTTCTTCCCTCACAAACAAGCAGTTCCTTAAATCTTAGGAGCTGTTCTCTGGCTTTTAGCACTTCAGCCTTAATTGTTAACCTCAACCTGATTAAACTGAAGTCACAGAGTAATCTCTAAGAGGCAGAGTGAAATAAGTCCTTCCACGTGCCTTGTTATTGTTGGATTATTTGCTTCCCAGCAGCCAATTCTGTATCATAAACTGAAACAGACCAAGCACAATTAAAATTCCTCTTACAAAGCTCTGCCTAACACAAAAGTTGCCCCAGACTCCCTAAAAAAAAATGTGTGAGGCACCTTTAAGCTGGAAAGCAGGTAACTGAGCAGCTACAGATCCTCCTGACAGACAGAAATGCACAATTTGGTAGTGATGAATCATGCCTCAAATTACAAGACACATTAGGGATAATCCCCCAGACAGCACTGAGGTGGATCAATTGACTTTTTGTTCCAGCAAAACTATTCCTTCCTGTTAAAAAGCCCAAGAGTTTTCTTAAATATCAATAAAGGCACCCGCAGAACCATCCCTGTTCCTTGGAAGCACACTCCCTATCGTTAAGGCTCATCAGCATAGATTTAACAAATTAAATATCTGGTTAATGACTCAGAAAATACCAATTGACACTGATACAACGATTAGAAACCCAAATTTTAGAACAATCAAAAGTCTGAAACGGCAAAACTTCCTTGCAACTCTTGGTAACACCAACAGCACTTTCCACCTTCACATCAAGTTTCAGAGGAAGCAGGAAAGGGAGAAGGTCTGGATGACCATTTCAGCACAATTAAAAGGTGTGCTCATGCAACAAACTGTGTTTTGGGGTCACTGCTGGGACTCAAAGTGGCCTTGCCCTTACCTGGATGGCTTTGGGAGCTCATTGCTGGCAATGTCTAGTCCTTAGGAGAAGGGATTGGAGACAGATCAGTTCCCACGGGAGTAACAGCAGCTCAAAAGAGCTCCAGTGCTTCACCAATACATAGGAGTGGGAAGTGGGGATTAAATCATGGCCACCTTGTAAAATCCAGGGCACAGTGACATGCTGAGTCGTATGGGAAGTAATCCAAGAGGGTGGCAGAGTGTCTTCCAATAGCTTTTAAAATGGGAACCTGCAATTAAAGGAAAAGATGTCTGCGTTAGCACATGAAGATTAACAGCCATTTAAATTGTAGATTATATAACCTATTTATCCCCGAGATTAAACTACAATGCTATTTTAGGCATTAAGGGCTGCAGAGAGAGTAATTTTCCAAGTTGTAAATGGTACTTTGATGAATAACCATAAAGATGCAAATTAATACTTAACATTATTTTTAAAAAAACAATTAAAGAAAACAACTTTCCAATGACACATTCACGTCTCAGAAACCCAAAATTCCGTATTAATTCTCATCCTCCAACAGCACCATATGAAGCCAGTTCAGTCCAACAGCTTCCATATTTTAAAAGCCATATGCATGAGTGGTAACTGTACTTCATGCATCTGTTCCTCAAAGAAGTCTAAAGAAAAATTCCTTGGTGCCAAGAAGTGGTCTTGGAGCAGGAAGGAAAAAAAACCCACACAATCAATTCCACTCCCACTCCACCGAAGCCTCCAGCAGATTACTAAGAAGCAGCTCCATGCTGCCCCAGGGGGAAAAAATCCACCACTACCAATTATTTTGGAGCTGTGTAGTAGAGGGAGGGAGAGGGAACAGAGGGGAAATCACCCACAGAGTCAGCAACCCCTGGCCCCAGCCCCCCAAAATATGGAAGTATAGAAGCAGTAGATACCCTGGTTTGGAGAAACCCCACCTGAGACCCATGCTGACCTAACCAGCCACCCTTACAACGAAAGAACTTGCTCAAGTTCAGTTTTTTGGGGGGCAGGGTTTTTTTGGCACTATACCAAGTGACATCCAGTATTTGCTGTCCTTGGAAGTGTCCAAGGCCAGGTTGCACTGGGCTTGGAAAAACCTGGGATAGTGGAAGGTGTCCCCACCCATGGCAGGGGGTGGGATGGGATGGGCTTTGAGGTTCCTTTCCACCCAAACCATTCTGGGATTCCTGAGCATCCCTGTTTCACAGGCAGGCTGTCTCATGGATTCTGCTGTGCCACTGGCACGAGCTCCCAGCCAGCACTGCTGACCCAGACTGAACCCAGCTGTGTCCTTTATGCAGAGTATCCCACTGCCACAGGTGATTTCCCTTCTTTGCACCACAAAACACCATAAAACCAGCAGCCCAGCCCTCCTGGGTACCCAGGGGAGCTCCTCCTGCCCAGCCAGGCATCACCCAGCGCTGGGGTGAGGTCACCCTGCTGGCAGCTGCCAGCTCCAGCCCATCCCCATGGATCAGCTGACTCTGCTCACCCCAAACTGCTCTGGCAGCAGCTCCCAAGGAGCGGTGCCCTAGAGCAGCGCTGGGGCGGCGCATGGCTGCTGGGAGCTGCCATGGGAGCTGCCATGGGAGCTGCTCCTGCCTTGCACAAGGAGCATCTCTCCACATTGAGGCACTTCAGGCAGTGCTGGCTATTCCTGGAAGAGCTCTTGGATTTGAGTGTTCCTTTCCAAGAAGCAAAAGCAGGTCTGAGACTTCCAGCACCGGCAGAGTTGCTCAGGATGGGCTTTCTAAATTTATTTCCCTGATGTGCAGGAAAATGCCCCGGCAGGCACTGCTGAACACAGTCCCTTCCTTGCTGTGCTTCATTAAAAACCCTCTTTAATAGGCTGTTTCTCTGCAGCAAAAGTGTCTCAGCATCACCACTCTCCAAGTTCCTCTCTGCCCATCTTGCATTCTTAGAGACCTGGAACGCGTTCCATGTTACACGTCAAATTCGAGAGAAAATCACTTAAATGTCATTTCTAATCCCTGCAGGTCTCTGCCATCCTGAATGTTCAAGATGTTCCAGTCCCATTAATCAGCACATCCTGTTAAACAGAGCTGGGTCAGCTTAGACGAGGCATTAGCAAGATACTAACATAATTTATTTTCATTAAAACCAGCAGGTACTGTTGTAGCATAAGCCATCTCAGCTGCAGACAAGAAGGATTTGGAGTGGAGTTACCAGATCCCCCTGTCATCATTTTCCCAGCACAAGAACGAAAATATGAGTGTGAACAGTCAAAGTTTCCCAAAGAAACCGGACTGAATGAATAGCACCAAATCCATTCAACAGCACCGCCAGTTTAATCTATTCCTACTTCTGCCCCATTCCTGGAAGAGTTCAAGGCCAGGGGCTTGGAGCAGCCTGGGACAGTAGGAGGTGTCCCTGCCCGTGGCAGGGTGTGGAATTAGATGGGGCTTAAGGTCCCTTCCAATCACTCTGTGATTCCATGATTCTCTCCAGGACACAGCAGTCCTGTCCCAAATTACCTCCCCGCAAACTGTAATTTTCAAGTAGCCCTTGCACTAAACTCCATGCAGACCAATGAGTCCCTGCCAGGCCTCCACCTGCAACAATTCTTCCGTAAACTTGTCCTTTTGCCACCATCTCAAGGAAAACACTCTTTAAATTAAAAGACGTGAAACGCTGTCTATCCCTATGCCTTGGATATTGGGAGGTCTAGAGGGTTTTCCAAGCAAATTATCTCATTTAGAAAAAAAAATGAGATTAAAAAGAAAAACAAACCCGAGTTTGTTTAACTTCTGCTCCAGTGCCTCCCAGGACAAGGGCAATCGCCTCTGTCCGAGGAACAGCGAGTCCAGCCCAGCATCATTCCAGAAGCACATTCCCGTCTGGCATGGGCAGGGACGGGCTCAGGGCCCCCTGCCGCTGCCACCCTGCGCACAGGAGGAGCCTCAGACCCCACTGCCTTGGCCTGACGGGTCACAGCAAGGTCACCCCGGGCCGCTGGGCTAGGGGGCACCTCAGGCTGCACTGGACTCCAGCCGGAGCAGAGCTGGGCACAGCCAACCCAAGCGCGCCACGAGCCCCTGCACCACATACTGACCATGGGAACTGGCCCAGCAGTCAGCGAGCAGGGCCACAGGGACTGTGCACAGAGCAGAGGAAGGGCTCAGGAGAGCAGCCATGGAGAGGGCAGCGGGTGGCACCGCAGGAAGTGCCCAGTAGAACCGCAGGTCCAAATGAGCAGGTTTGGCAAACATTATTGAACCAGCACTGGCATCAGCAAGCTTCCTGCCTTACAGGAGAATCTTCACAGTCTGATGACTGCTGGATTTTTTAAAATCTCAGGAACTGGAGCACAAGGAATCACTTAACGCCTGTTTATTTCAGCCTGCTTCTAGCAGAGCACAGGCTCCCTAAAGCCACGGGGGCTGGCGCATCAGCAGCTGTACCCTCATCACATCCCTGGATCAGAGGGTGGCCATGGTCTGAGAGTGCTGTCACCTCCTTGTCACAGCCCCAAATGAGCCCCTGTTCCTGCAGGACAGACTGAGGGGCTGCAGCCTCTGCCAAAGCACCTCATTTCTCCCTGGTTTGGTGCCTCAGCAAACCACCCACCCTTGCAAGGTGCCCTCCCTGGATTTAAAGTAATTCCAGATCTTCTCTACCCCAAAAGAAAGCTTTTTTTTTTTTTTTTTTTTTTTTTTTTTTTTTTACGTAAGAATTTTACAGTTCTGCCACAAGAATGATTTGTTGATAGGAGGCCTGGAGCAGCTTCCCTACAAAGACAGGCTGAGAAAGCTGGGGCTGTCCAGCCTGGAGAAGAGAAGGTTGCATGGAGACCTCAAAGCAACATTCTGAAGGGGCTCTGGGAAGCTGAAGAGGGACTCTGCATCAGGAACTGCAGTGAGGGGACAAGGAATAATGGGTTTACACTGAAAAGAGTGGGAGTTTAGGTATTAGGAAGAAATGTTTTACTGTGAGGGTGGTGAGATGCTGGCAGAGGCTGCCCAGGGACCTTGTGGATGCAACCCTGGCACTGTTCAAGACCAGGCTGGACAGGGCTTGGAGCAACCTGGGATAGTGGAAAGTGCAGGCGGGGTGGAACAAGATGATCTTTAAGGTCCCTTCCAACCCCTTAAGGTTCTGTGATTCTGTGGCAGCATGAACGTTCACCTTCCTCCTCCCAACCCATTCCAGATGTGCTTCTGTGCTGTCACAAGTCGAGATGTGCAGCAACCACTAATGACAGTCACCACAGAACTTTATTTACTGAGCTCCATGTTTCAGAGCTTTAATTGCTCTCCAGCCTCGATAAGAATCTTGGCCTGGGGCTGGGGTTTCAGAGCTGAGTCAGCCAGGTTACTCTGGACCAGGAGCTCTCTGCCCCCCCTCTCTGTGACGCAGCAGCAGCACTGCTGCCAGCATCCCTCGGAGCGCTTCCTGGAACCAAGGGATGCTAGAAGGCCTCCCACATCCTGGCTCTGCTCTAGCAGCACCCCAGCACCGTGGGGTTTGCTCTCCAAAAGCCATGGAAACACCACCACCACCCAAAAGGTGCCACTGCCGATCCTCTTGCTTGGGACAGATTGATTACAACGAGATCATTATTTTTTCCCCAAAACTACCTTCCTCACTGCATTTAGAAGCAAACAGCCCTGGGTTTACACAAACACACCGACCTGAAGGGAGGCACAGCTTCTATCAGAGCTCTATCAATTAAATCTCTCCTCTGACAACAGATCCTGCACTTTAACCAGAGGGCGGGAAAGCTGCCTTTGCTTCTCAAGGTTTGTTTATAAAACCTGTACTGTCAGTACAGGATCCATACACAAAAAGAGAAGGGAAGGAAGAGGCTTAGAAGTGCCTGGAAACAATTCCCTGTGACCACAGGGAGATGTATTGCATCTTTATATAGGATGATGGAACGGCTTGGGCTGGAAGGGACCTCAAAGCCCACCTCACTCCAAACCCCTGGCATGGGCAGGGACACCTTCCACTAGGCCAGGAGGCTTTATTTAGAGCAGAGCCAGTGTGAAACAGACTCCCAAGCTCGCTTCCCCTGCAGGGACCAATATTTCCCAGCCACCACTTTGCAAGGTGACAAAAACAGTGGCAGCAGTCCCCAGGACCCTCACAGCCCTGAGACAGCATTCCCTCAACTCCTGTTTCTCCAGCAGAATACAGCTTCACTGGATCTGTCCCAGGAGAGCAGCTTTCACAAGCACTGCCCACTGCCCACAAGTGCTTCTTTTCCTACAGTTCCAGCAATACTCAGATCTCTTACAGGAAATATATTTGAAAACCTCAAACACCATCAGACACCCTCCTCAAAGAGTCTGGAGTCTCTAAGCAGTTTTCTGTCTCTAAACACACACTGTGAGAATAGCAGGTGACACTGTAAAATCTACTATCATTTTAAGGCTCAACGGTGGCCAGAAGAGCAACTGGATTACCATGGAATAATGAAAAACAAAAATAAAGAAGCAAATTTGCTGCTGTGTTAGCCCAGTTCCTCCAAAACCACACATATTTTGAGCAGATCTGGACAGTCCCCTTCCTTTTCTAAGTAGGCAGTGTAAGAGCTTCAAAAGGACAAGAAAACCATCAGAGGTGTGGTACAAATTCCTCATGCAGGTGAAGCAGATTATAATAAACCTGCAGCCCAGACAGAGTTGACTTAAAGATATCACAGTGATGCAGAATCATGCATCACTGATGCAGACAAATCACTGATCACTCAGTTTTCCAGCTATTTCTGTCAGAGCTGGAACTTTTTCCCCTACTTTTGCTGGGTGAGAAGCTGAGTGGACCCAGGAGGAAGGGAAGGGTCCACAAATTGGAAAAAGCACAATTTGAAGTGTGCTCTCTGCATTACCTGCTCCTCCTTAGCTGCACTGAGAAAACCTGACTTGGGGTGCTGGAAAAAGCAAAAGTTCTTCTGAATTCCAAAAGCAAATGGACAAATTTCTTATGAAAGAGGACAAACACCAAGTTCACAAGACCAGGAAACCCACAAGACAAGTCACTGTTTGAGAAGTGTCACCATGTGCATGTCCTGTTGGGAAAGGCCTCCCAAAGTACATCCTCTTGGATGCTGATGGAGAACGTGGCAATCAAGTACTTTTAAAGACCTTAAAAAAACCTTAAAATCTCATCTGGACACCAACCTACAGTCACCAAACCAACTCAGCTCTTCTCTGTTCACACAGATGTGACAGCCCCATCTCACAAAATATAAATTTTGCTCTGTAAAACTTCTTACATTGCACTGAAATCACATATCAGATTCTTTCCAGTTTCCACACCTGCAATCAGTAAGTTAAGGGAAATACTGGCAAGTGGAAGGGTTGACACAAAACTCAGGAAAATCCTCATGGAAGGGGGACAGGGAGCACAACAGTGTGAGCACTGAAGCCTTCACTACAGCTAGAACTGTGTGACAAGTAAACAGGAAACCCAACCGAGTCCAGCTGTTACCAAGAGCTCCTCTCCAAGGGAACACCAGGTACAAACATGCCCCAGCAAGGAGGATCCAGACTGACCAGTCCAGCCTTCTTTGCCAGGACACCCCATCTTTGCCAAACGCGTCCTTTCCCTGCAGCACCAGAACCAGAGGTGCCTGCCTCTGAGATCAAAAGCTCAGCACGGTGATTCAAACACACAGAGCACCTCAGAAACACTTCAAGGAATCTGTCCTAGTACATTTGTTTAGCAAATGCTGACTTTTCCCAGCCAGCCATCACAAGAGGCTCTCACATGACAGCCCAGAGCCGAACAAACATTGTGCTTCCGCCTCTCCCTGAAACTACCACTCTCCAGCTCACACACATGGGGAAGAATTGCTGCTCACACCAAACACTGCAAGCTCGTGACGGGGTCTGTGTGGTGACACTGTCAGGGATTCCATCTCTGGGCATATTTGTCCTACACGCTAAATTATAGTGTGTGTGCACCAAGATTCCAGGAGTAACTAGCACCTGCTCTGAACTTCCCCTGTTCACCCAGGAGCTGCAGTGCCTTCCTGGACAGCCCCTGGGAGCAATCCTGCCATCATTCCATAAGCAAGTCCCTGCAATATAAGCAGTGCTACACATGCAATGAAGTCACCATCAGAAACAAAATGAACAGCCACAAATGGCAAGACACTATTAACTAATTATGAGCTGCTTTATTAACATGGAACTAATCCGCAGCTGTGGAAGGGTGGAAAACCTAGGTGGAAATAATTAATCAAATTACATGTAACAGAAATTGTCTACAAAAATAATCAAGGAAAATACTTTCTGCAGCTTCCCATCCTTTTGCTTCTTACTGTCAAGGAATGCTCCACAGCTGATTTCCAGGGCACACAGATTCCCTGAGTAAAGCTGCTTTTCCCAGGCTCTTTTCAGTTGTGCCTCAAAGTCAGGTGCTCAGCCTGATCTCTGGTGGCAGTGCTGCACTTCACCTCTGGAAGTCCAAATGCTGAGACCCCAGCCCGAAGTGAAAACATGGTATCCCAGTGCAAGTGAAACCCCTTTACCCATTTATATGTTAAAATTAATACAAAACTGACATTATTGAGCTTGCCCTGGCCGTATTTTCCTCACTTAAGTTTCAAACCGAGGAAATCCCTCGTGGTACCTTGCACAGACACTTTTGCAAATCACCACCCTGACCAGCACTTAGAGCTGCTCTGAAAAGCAAAGGTGCCTCCACAGCCTAGAAAGAAAAATCTTCTGATGGACACCCAAAACCATAAAAGTTTTGTGCCCTTTCTTCTTCCTTGTTAGGAACACACAGGAATATCCAGATGATTTCTACTTCCACAGATTTCCCAGCAATACCACTGGGCAGATCTCTCAGCAGTTTTTAGACCTAGACAAGTATTAATGTTGGAACCACTGCAGGTATCCTAAATACAAAGAGAAGCAAAACCACTTTGGGAATAACCCAGTGCATGAGGAGTGAACCTAAATCCTCCCAAGTGTCACCCAAAACTCTGAACAAAAGATCCTGAGCAAATCTGGAAATACCACCTCATGTTCACTCCGTGGGAGCTCCAATTTAAAGTAGCCAACAGCTTGGGAATTATTTTTTTCAGAGTTGAGCAGGAAGAGCTGCAGATTCAGAAAGGCAGGAGACTGTTTGAAACCTGGGACTGTGCGAATCTGCAGGAATACAGAGCTCTCCTTGACTAGCAAGACTCTGGCAGAGGGTCTGAAAGAGCAGGATGCTTCTGAGCTCGATCCAGTTTCTCAGCAAGAGCAGCAAGAACAAGCAGTCTCACAGATGGATCCGCGTGGGAGGAAGAAAGGATAAAAGTCTGCCTCGGGAGCCTGTTCCAGCTGCTACCAGAGCCTCGCAGGAGTTGGCACAAATTGGGCAGAGCTACCTATAAAAATCTACTGTCTTGGCTTTTTCTGAGGCCCTCTTCTCTCCCAATTCCATGTCTTTCCTCCATCCTACTATTTCCATATTTGAAGGAGTCCAAATCAGATACCTGAAAGTAGTGCTTGACAGAAGGTGAATGCAGACTGGGAGTTTATCCCGTTTCTTCATCCCTGCCTTGCAGATCACCCTCACTACACACACTCAGGAGCAGAAAAATCAAAACTCCTTTGAAATGCTTGACTGAGAAGTGATTAAAAGTGGAATATTGGAGGCCAGGTTGGAACCTGAACCAGTGAGGGGCAGCCATGCCCATGGCAGGGGGATGGAACTAGATGGTGTTCCAGGTCCCTTCTGACCAAAACCCTTCTGTAATTCCATAATTCCATATTATTTTCAGCCAGAATCCCCCCAACAACATTTTCAGTGCCAGGAAGAGGCTGTGTGGCCAGCAGATATGGAGCTCACCTCACTGGCTGAAAGCAATTCTTCACGTGGTGTTGTTTTTCAGCTCCTCAGGTATGCAAAGGCAGAGAGAAAAACATTTACCTTTTCTCTTCACATACTTGAGCTGTTCCAGCCACATCTGAACTTCTTGTTTCTTCTGACAAAGAATCAGAATTACTGGTCACTAGTTGTGCCTAACCCATCTGGTCTCCCAGCATAAAATAGCTGAGTACATGTGTCACCAATCACTGTTAATTACTTTCATTAACTTGGAAAAAGAATATTGACTTTTTTAAAGAACAAACATTGTTTAAGGTCAGCCTAGTTCTCTTTTTTTTTTTTTTTTTTTAATTGAATGCTATCTGATTACCAAGAGAAAATAATTTGGTCTGAACACTCAAGCAAGCCTGCCACCCAGCTCGTGCAGTTCTTTTGTCTGGTGAGACATTTCCTCAAGTCTTTTTCTGGAGGGGCCAGTTGGATCCAGAAGCTTCATGCTGCTCTCCAGTGCCCCGTGTTAACCTCGCTGCCATTCCCACCTACTGCCCCCGTGGCTTTGGCAGTCCTGACCTTTGGCACGCTTTGGGAAAGAAACATGCCCCAAGGTCTCCACAAACACGTTGCATCACCATGGAGGGGACATTTAGCCCTTTGCTGCCGGCTGCAGAACCGTGACACAGGCACAGATCATAGCAGTGCGTGCTTTCTCCTCTGCAGCAGAGCCTCTGCCAGCACATCAAACCAGCCAGGAGCCACACAAAGTTTCCCTGACTGTCCCCTGCTCCAGAGGCTGACTGGGATCACCTCCTGGCCCCAGCATGAACTCACCTTCCTTCCAAGCAGAGGGCTCCCTCTCCACACCTTGCTCACAGAGCCTCAACCAGTCACTCTCTCTGGAAGAGCCACTTCAACTCAGTGTTTGTTACATTTTTCCATGCCTCAGTTACTGGCTCCAACACTCCAAAAACCTCCCAACAGCTATTTTGTTTGAGGACATCCCATGCCACTCCTGTCCCCCAGTATCCCATAACTCTTCCCCCCAGACCCAGGCTGTGCTTCCCAACTCACAGTGCAGGAATGTGTGTGGAGCTCAGGCGAGCACCCTCAGCCTTGGCTGGTGCCCAGCCCATCAGGCACAGCACACCCTCACCCACAAAAGCTTTGGGATCTCAGCACAGGCTCCAAAGTTTACATTTCTGCATGTTTTATCCCTCCTGTCTGGCACTGAATGCCAATAATGACACCAGAACACTGCCCTTCCCACAGCCACCCAAGCACCAGATCCCAGTCACAACGAACTGCACAGGACCGTGGAATCCCAAAATGGTTTGGATTGGAAAGAGCCTCTCATCTGAACCCCAACGTATAGTGCCACTCTGACATTTCTCCTTTTAAAGGCCCTGTTTTCCTACAGCAAATAAAAATGTCTTACAGCCTATGAGTGCACTTGTGTATCTTACTCAAAGGATCTTTACCCAAATCCAAATTTTATGTATGAGCATGAAGGATAATGCACCAAACAGAAAGCAAGAACTCACAACTTCTCCTTTAAAGTGCAATATAATTTACTTTTCTTTGTTGGGAAAACCTGTAACCATTCACAGCATCCCTCTGCTGATGGGATCATCCCTCAGGGGGATGGGCACTGTGCTGTCCTGGCTCCTCTGCCAAAGCTGCTGAGGCTCCAAGCCCCAAACTGCTGATAACTGAAGGGGCAGGAATCCCCACGGGAAGGTGAAATAAATATATGGTTTTATATTCACAGGGGTTCCAAAATTTCCAGTTTTAAATCACAATTAACATTTTCCAGCCACATCCACAGCCAGATAGAAAACCAAGCAGGTCACCACAAACCTCTAAGTTCCTCTGTTGTACCCCTCTGAAGAGGGTTACATTTTTCATGACCAGCATCACTCTTTAATGAAAACTCGAATCTTCAGGCAAATATTTCAAGTCTTAAAAGCTGATAAGCAAGAAAAGCAAGGAAGGAACAACTGGCACCTCTCAGACTCCAGGAGGTTTCAGGTTTTCTATTATATATTTGTCTGTTTTATAACACCTTTAAAACCAAAGAGAAGCAAAACCCTTTAAAGAAATACCTGCAGGTTACCTTGACAAAGGCCAGCAAACTTTTGGGAAATTACTTTGCAAGTGCTGCTCCCAACATCACAGTGGTTCTTTAACTCAGTGTGAAGGAGGAGCTCCATTTACTTTAGGAATTACATTTTACAGGGCCCATTTTGCCTGTTTGAACGATGTGAACATAGCAAGACAAACTGGAATTGTTCTTTGCAATAAGAAAACTGGACTGTAAAGCCACACAAAACGCTGGACGTATTTCAAGAACTGACACAGTACCTGCCACAGGTGCTTTTTAAGGTATGTTTTACAATACTGTCAGTCACCAGCCAGAAAGGGATTTCAACTCTGTGTCCTCAAGGAACCCTCAGAGCCCTAACTTAGGGTTTGGATTGGAAGGGACCTTAAAGTCCATCTGATTCCACACCCTGCCATGGGCAGGGACACTTTCCACTATCCCATGTGGCTCCAAGCCCATCCAACCTGGCCTGGAACACTTCCAGGGATCCAGGGGCAGCCACAGCTGCTCTGGGCACCCTGTGCCAGGGCCTCACTGCCCTCACAGGGAAAAATTCCTTCCCAACATGCCATCCAGCCCTGCCCTCTGGCAGTGGGAAGCCATTCCCTGTGTCCTGTCCCTCCATGCCTTGTCCCCAGTCCCCCTCCAGGTCTCCTAGAGCCCTTACAGGCCCTCCAAGGGACTCTGAGGTCCCCTTGGAGCCTTCTCCTCTCCAGGTGAGCACCCCCAGCTTTCCCAGCCTGGCTCCAGAGGAGAGGGGCTCCAGCCCTGGAGCAGCTCCATGGCCTCCTCTGGACTCTCTCCAGCAGCTCCAGGTCCTTCCTGTGCTGGGCCCCAGGGCTGGAGCAGCTCTGCAGGTGGGGGTTCACCTGAGTGGGGCAGAGGAGCAGAATCCCCCCCTTCCCTGCAATCACAGTTCTTTGGATGCAGCCCAGGATTTGGGGGTTTGGGATTTCTGGGCTGCAGCGCACTTTGCTGGGTTATGCTGAGCTTCTCATCCACCAACACCTCCAAGCCCTTTATGGCTTTTCACACTGAACAGCGCAGACAGAATACTCCTCCCTGCCACTCGCTCCTCTTTCAGGGTGAGAATGAAGCAAAGTAATTTACACCTGCTTTTGTCCCTCTTCAGTCTTTAAAAACATCAAAGCCCAACCTTCAGGGTCTTTTATTAGCTTTCCTGGAGCTTGGGATTTTGCACCTTTGCATGCTCCTAAATCTCCTCTTGTAACTTCTGGCTAACAGCTCCAGCTTCTGCACCAGGAGAAACAGCTCAGCTTTCAAGATAAGCTGCCATTAGTCACCAAAGCTCTGCTCTGCACGATCTCCTCTCACCTTATCTGCCTTATCACCTGCTGCTTGGGATACTCTGAAATAAATGATCAGGAAAGAATACAAGGTGAAAACAAAACAAACCCAAAGGCTCTGGTGTAAGCGTTAATCTGGATCCATCTTGTACCTGACAGGAGGTCCTACTGAGGTGGGGTTGGTCTTTTCCCCCTGGTAACAAGTGACAGGACAAGAGCAAACAGCCTCAGGTTGTGCCAGGGAAGGTGATTGTTGGATATTTAGAAAAATTTCTGCGTGGAGAGAGCTGTCAGTCCCTGGGCAGTGGTGGAGTCCCCATCCCTGGGATTTAAAAGCCATGTGGATGTGGCACTTGGGGACATGGGCAGTGCTGGGGGAACTGTTGGATTTGATGATCTTACAGAACTTTTCCAGTCTAAATGACTCTGTGTTTCTATGAACATAATGATTAATAAGTTACATTACAGCAGAAGGGAGAAAATGGCCAGATAGCCAATGCCTGCAGCCACCTCCAGCCAAGGGCAGCCCCTTCCTGAGGGAAACCTTGCACAGCCTCAGCACACTCTGACACACAAACACCTCCTCGGGATGTCAGGCAGCTGAACATTTACATTTCAGCACCAGCTTTACATTCAAGCAGATCACAGGGCCACTGCAGAGCAAACACGAGTCCTATTACCTCAGAGCACTCGGCATGCAAAGCACACTTCAGGACTGGGGCGGGGGGAAGGAGATTGCAGGAAATTTTTTCCTGAAATGGAATGGGAAGATAAGATCGAGTGAAAAGGAGCAGAGGCTGCTGACATATCTAGACTCCCAGAAGCCAGTAAATATGCAAATGGGCTGCCATTCCTGCCAGTAACACTCAGAACCAACTTTGATTCTGCTAAAATTTATCGCATTAAACAAGGGAGATAAGCCCGGCACTGAATCCACACAGAGCAGCTCCCTTTGACCAAGACAGCTTTACTTCTCCCTCCAGGAAATCCTGAACAAAGCTTTCTATTCAGTCTCCACTCTGACTATCACAGTGTTTATGAATAACTTTGGTCATTTACCTTTCAGTAGTCTGATTTGCAAGTGATATTAGAAACTCTACATAAAGCCATAAACCACCCTGGAGAAGCTGCATCCATCCAGTCCCAGCCACAAACCCTTCCCCAAACTAGGACAGGGTTTGCTGCCCTGAAGCCACAAACAGCAAATTTCACACGAGATGTCAGAGAGGAGAAAATGAAAGGGTGTATTGAGTGTGCATCCCCAGAGACAGGAATTGCAGAGCAGGAACTGAAGCTGATGTGACCTGATAGCAATGATAAACTCAGGAGATGATAAAGGCATTCCCTGGACATCCATCTGTTGTCCTTGGGGTTTGGACAGAAGCACTAGGCAAAAATACGGATGCATGAAAACATTAAATATAGACATGATGTGTTCTCGTGTATATGGAGTATATATGTGTGAAATAAATAGATGTACATTCAAACAGCAGAGGCAAAGAAAGCATTTCTTATTTTCACTCCATTTTATCTGCCTACCAGCTCTGAATCAGCAAGATGAGCTCAAAGGCCAGTGCTGGCTCTAGACTGCGGTACGTATTTTGCTAAACAAGAGAAAAAGCAGCTCTGCCCTGCCACAGCAGGGGCTGAACTCAGCCTCAGTAATTCATTCCATTGGATGAGGCTGTTCCCTAACAGAGGGAAAACAGCACAACCTGCAGCCCTCCTCGACAGCCCTTGGCTGCTCTTCTGAGACTTCAGCACACAGGCAAGAGCATCGAGAACTTCGAGCAACCGCCAGCATCAAAAAATAAGCATGTACAGAAGCTAGGGACATGTAAAAAATAAACCCCAGACCTTTGCAGGCTGAATAAGCCTCTCATGTGTGGCACAATACAACATGAACAATTTCCCCAGCAATGCCAGGCAATACAAGGAGATGAAAGCAGGCTCCAGCACTCCAGGAGCAGGACCTGCAGGCAGCAGGGAGGTGTCAGGAATTCCCAGGAGCAGGAATCCATCCCCAAACCTGTGGCAAATACAGCAGAGAGCAATCCAACAGGAGGTGGCTGGAGAAGGCTCCCAGTGCTGCAGGAAGGTTATGACAAAGCAGGTTTGCTGGCAGGAGGAGAAGCAGAGACACGGACAGGGCTGAGGGGGCCTGTCCTCAGGAGAGAGGGAAGAGCCCAGCAGCTGGGAAATGCCAGCCCTGTGAACACCTGTGCTCACCTGAGCTCAGTCTGTGCCTCTTCCATCGCAGGCAGCCCTGGCACTGCCCTGGCAGAAGAGCACAGGACCTGGCCTGGGTTTGCCTGGGTTTCACAGCCACACATGCTGGCTGGCTCCAGCATGTGCTCAGAACTCCCTCATCCCTATCCCGAGCCTGCCATAATTCCCATTTTAGCTGCCAGTGCTAGGAAGGAGCCTCAGAGCTATATGCTGAGGCCCTGGAATTTAAATATATGATAACACTGTAAATAAAAGGAAACAAATTCCTTAAGGAAAACCTTTTCACATGCCAGATCAGTTCCCAATAGTAACTGCTCTGCTTTGACAAGAGATAAATATTTACAGTCTGAAACAGAGAACACCTTGTGTTGCAATACTGGAATGCAAACCTTGTCAGTCCTGGTATCCTGAAGAGGGGGCTTTGATATTTTAAAGAAAAAAATTAGAAATGAACCCCCAAGCTGAGCACTTAGAAGTGCACACACACATTACTGTGCTCATTTACCCCACCAAAACAAAAACCTGAAGGTAGTCACACAAAGAAATTGTCAAACATGCTGAATCCAGAACAGATTTTCTCAAAAGGAGACCTCATCCCCCAGGGAATGTAGACAGTTTACAGCAAAAGTCTAAATTATTGCCAAAAATATGCCACTTTTTTATTTATTTAAATGTAGTCTAAATTGCTCCTCTTAGACATTCCGCCAGTGAATGCAGACACTGAAGATTTTTCCTACTGGAGCAAAAAGGCAGCAAGGGAGATCAGATGTCCATATTCAGCTCCTTGGATGGGGGCATCCCACCCCAGAAACACCCTCAGAATAGGGAAGAGAAAGGCCAACAGCTAAAGCCTGAGCTATCTGTGAGCTTCCAGCATGACTCCCAACCTCCAGCCTGATCTGCTCCTTCCAGCTAAGGAAAGAATGTGGGGAATGTCATTCATACTGGCACTTGGGAAGATCCAGGCATGGGAAGTGTACAGTGGTTGGATATCCCTGTCCCGAGGAGGGGGATAAGTCTGCAGCAAGGAGATGCTCTCATTTCTGCCCAGCTCATGTTGCTGGGGTTTGCTGCCATTTTACACGAGCTGAACACCTCATTAAACATGAGTGCTTTCTTTTGCTGCAGTGTCTGAGCAGCCCAAACTCCCATTTCTGAGAGGACCTGCACGAGGCCAGCCTGGCTGAGCTGTTACACGGCAGCATTTCATATTTGAGGTGCAATTTTCCTCACCCATCTGCTGCTGGGGCTTTTATGGCCCACTCCCTTTGAAGTGGGGCAGCCTGACGGAAGAGTTCAATGTCTACCTGCCACTCTCCGTTCCCTTACTTCCTGCTCCCCTTCCCAGGGAATTGTTCCCCTGGGCAGCCCTGTCCTGCCTTGGCCTGGTGCTGCTCCACCATCCCATCCCTGCAGTCGGCCAAGCCTTATGTTGCATGCTCAAGTTCTCCATTTGCTCCCCTGCTTCCAGCATCCTTGCACAGCAGTTTATTTTTAGCCCAGCATTTTTAGAGCAAAGCCCAGAAGAAGCACACTTTCAGTGCCAAACTGAATTCAGCTGTGACTCTAATGCTGTCAGCTGACAGAAGGACACTTGGGTTTGGTGACCACACAACACTGGTGTGACTCTGGCTGCCACCCTGGCCCCTGGGCTCTCCCAGCTGCACACACCAGTGGCCCTAGGCTACCACGAGGGATGGTGACTCTGCCACTCCCTGGGCAGCTCCTTCCAAAGCCTGACAGCTCTTTCAGGGAAGAAATTCATCCTGATGGCCACCCTAAATGTCTGGACAGAGAACTGTGCTGGCCCAGGAGAGCCCAGAGCCTCCCCCTTGCAGGTCCACATGAATGTTTGCAGTTTGGAGTTACTGCTCACTGCCAGCTCAAGGCAAAGGGGAGATCCCTGCTGGCTTTACCAGCTGCTGGATCAAGCCCTTACCCACCAATACAGACAAGGAGAAGTGCCCCAACACACAAAGTGAGGCTCCTGCCCAGCTTTATCATCAGCTTTCTTGGGTCAGAGGTGGTTTTCAAGTTCTAAATACCAATATTTGCCTTCTTTTGACTATGGCTTGCTGTTTCAGTGCAATTATAGAATAACAGAATCAGATCCAGCAGGTACCACCATCACCTTTTTCCATTGACAGAACACAACCTAGTAGAGGCAATAGCAGCAAGAGACACCCAGACACAGCAACTGAGATGAACAAGACTGTGTAATCTGTGTAAATCCACCCAAAATCTGCAGGGATGGCTCAGAAAATTGCACAGTAAAAGTCTTTTCTACTCTCAACAGCTCATAGAACGTCCTCCTGAACAAGACAGAAATGACAAGGCCATCTTCTCCAAGGCATAAAGCAGCCAGTGACAGCCACACTTTGCCCTGAAATCACATCAAGCCTTTTTGCCCACTGACCCAGAAGTCTCCAGCTTTTCTGCAGGTTCAATAATTTATAACACAAAACCTCACATTACTTTTCCCCATCACAAGCTGGTGGTTTTTGCAAAGCTTCAAGAAGGAAGTGTTTTTCCTAACATTAAATATTTCATTCACTGTTATGATTAAGCCCATCCTCAAAGGCTCCATACGAGGCACAGGGATGAACAAGGGGATGAAGAAAAGCTTGACAAGGAGAGGCAAACACAGCCCCCAAGGAAGCATTAGGTACCTACCACATACAATCAGAATTAATACGCCTTTCTAGTCCTCTCCCTTCTCCTTTGACCATGCTTCCAGGTCAGTATCTTGTGAGAGGCAGTCCTGACTCAAATGCATCCTTCAGCCTCCACACCAGGATCTGACAGCAGGTATCAGTTGTGGAAATAAATAAGTAAAGAACATTTCCTCCCAACCTTCCCCCCTTCTCTTCCTTCCTCCTCAAAGCCCTGCTATTTGACTCAAACAGGAGATCTGTCTTGGGTAGGAGAAATGCACAACAGAATCCACATGGAGAGTAATTTATTTTGTTTAGTTTTTTCACATGCATCAGGTAGTGAGGAAGAACTGCTTTGCACGGGGAGCAAAGACAGGCTGAGTTTTGCAACAACCCAACAGAGACCTTGCTCACCTTCATGGAATGATTAAGGTTGGAAAAGACCTCTAGGACCATCAAGTCCAACCATTAACTCAGCCAGGTCTGTTTCTTGCCCTGCCCCTGAAGATGCCCCAGCAATACAAACCATACTCAAACTGCACCATCTCCCTGGGAAGGCAGCAGGAAGCTGCACTTCACTGTGTTCTTGTTCTCTCCAGCTTTAAAAACGTGCCAGCCTTCATCCCCTCCAGCAAGACCTCCACAAGAACCATGATCCAGTATCCTCTGAGTTAGTCTGAAGCACTCTCTGCTCCCTTTTTCCCCAGGCAAGCTGAAGAAACAAGCCAGGCTTCCCAGGAGGACACCACACCCTGCCATGCTGCACAAGGCCGAGCTTGGTGTCACTGTCCTGGCAACCTCGGTCCCACTGTGTCTTGGACAGGTCCCTACTCCTGACTCACCCACAGCACTGGGGACAGCAATTCCATTTCATTGCAAGTCTCTGCTGGCTGGAGAAAACGACTGCCTTCACTTGAAGAGATGAGTCCCACATATACAGTGCTGTAAAACATAAACCAGCCTACAGGAAAGGTCAGTTTTACCCATGAATTCTTCCCTCAGGACCCATCCTGATGGACAGTCTGCATACAGCTCTCCCCTTTCAAGGCTCCCTGGGAATTCCATCATCTTTGCATCCCTGTCTGTCTGCAGCTGCACCCACTGCATCCAAAGTCAAGGCCAACAGCCCATCTTCCATCCCACCCCACCTCCTTCCAAATCAGTGCTCACAATTACCTGCCCCCTTCTCCCTGCCCAGAGCTCCCAAGGCTAAAGCTCACAAGCTGTTCCAGTTTGCACAATCCTTGTTGTTATAAAGGTGTGAAAAATGCAGTTTTTCCTCTCTCTTGTGTGCATGTTATTTGAGCAGAGAAGCAAACCTCACCACTCCACGTGCATGCGGACCTGGAGTAAAAGGCAGCCCATTTTTTTGGCTCTCCATCAGAACCATCTGTATTGAGGATTTTACCAGAATCCACCACAAACAGTAACAAGAACTAGGTAACTGTAGCTCCCATGGGGGAAAATGTAACCTTCCAAATGCCTTGAAAAACAGTCCTGATAATTTCTTGGGAACAGCACACACCAGGATTAATTCCTTATTTCAGGCTCACATTGAGGACCCTTTTCTTTGGGATGAAATTTTGTCAACACAAGCCCAAAAACCAACCTGAGCATTATTCTCCCTGAGCCAATGCAACATAAGCTGTTGGAGCACATCAGGAAAATCCAGGCAGGAGAAGGATGTGACAGCCCAGTTATGAGTAACTGCTATTCCTCAAAATAGAGTTAACACAAATTCTATCAGCAAACCAATGCTCACGTGACAAATGGAAGTTCATTTTACATCGAACAAGACACAGTGTACTAATGCTCCCAGAATTTAACTGTAATTAAGTCTCACTGACAGACACCTCATTAAAGTGCCACTTCTCCAGAAAAATTAATAAAGTGAATTATTTCATACATGTGAAATATCAGGGTTTTTCACTGCTCATGAAAGATACATGGAGCTCAGTTCAGCTGTATGTCACTGCTCCCCAGAATGAAGGAGTGACACGCTTAAAAAGACATTTAAAACAACACATTGCTGTGCTGCCAAAACAGAGGCTGAGACACTCAGCCCCTGAACATTATTTTATCCTGTGATGGCAGAAAATAAAACCCCTGAAACACAATTCTTCTTCCAGCAGATACAGACAGACAGACAGACAGATAGACAGATAGATGAAATAACTAGCTTGTTATCAGAAAACCAAACTAAATTAAGATAACCTAATTTTGGCCAAAAAGAAAAGGATTCTCACGACCCAAAGATCCAGTTTTCAAATTGCAACTTTTTGGGATTTAAATGCTTCTTATGTGAGGAACAAAGGTTCAGCCACTGATGAGTGGGGCAGAGGGCTGAGTGTGCCCAGGACCATGAGCAAACACACATTCCTCTGCACTGGGAGATGGCTCTTTGAGGCACATTTTCATCAAACTTCTCTGAGGTAATATCCAATACAAAATGAGCTAAAAAAACGAAGACGATCAAGATGTGCCCAGTAATGAATGCCACAGAAAAGGCCTGGATTTTCAGAGGGGAAGGCCAAGCTGTAATTCCCTTTCCTTGCAAAGGGAAAACCACAGAAGCTTTCCAAGAGATTTTACAGTCCTTTTCTAATTATTCCCTTTTCAACATCATTATGCAACCTCCATGTGCTTTCCTACTTCTCTACTCTCCTTTATTTCACCCATTCTCCCCCCACCAACTTCTCCTAAATGCTCTGAGGCAGCTCCTTTAAGACAGCCAGAAATACAGTGCAGATTTTTCTCTCCTCCTCCTCCTCCTCCTCTCAGTTTAAACTGCCCAAATCTTTCCGGTGAAGAAGCATTGCCCAAAATCTGCTCGCTATTCAAGCAACCCTGGCAGTGACAAGCAGCACTTCATGAATCATCTGTTATATATTGCCTTATCAACATGGTCCACTGCAGGAGAAAGTAAACCTGGCCCACTTCGGGCTTGTGCATAACACAATCAAAATGCAAGTGGCATTAATTACAGGAGGGCTCTGAGGAGTTCCCTCATTCAAGGATTCAATATAGGCTATATATACATACATACATACATATATATATATATATGTATGTATATATATATATATGAGGCAACCTAAATCAAACCAAAATGCTAACAACCATTTCCTCCCCCACCACACACAACTTTTACTTTAATATTTTAAAAGACTATTTATTGGTTTCCAATATTGCCACATTTCTAATTATTAAAGCAGACAGCGTTAGTGTTTCTGCTGTTTGTCAGCTTCAGCTATTTGGGGCAAACACACACACATATTTTTATGGGGTTTTTCCCCACCCAAGCTCAACAAGTGAGGGGAACCTTGCACTGCACTGGAGCATCAGCATGCTTGGACCTGGGGAAGCTGGAAGCAAAGGTAAATGGAAGGAAGAAGCTATCCATGAGGGAAGGAGGCTCAAAACTGAAAAGCAAGTGTGAATTCAGTGACAAGACACATCCCATTGGCTTCTCTGCCCAGTGAAATACATCCTTACAAAAGCACAAACTCAAGGAGTTCCAGCAGGACTCTGATAAAATCTAAAGACTCGTTAGCAGGATTGAAACAGATGATGGAAAAGTGATGGGAAATCTGGAAACAAGCTAAAGGTGAACTGGCAGAGCAATGAAATAGAATGTGACACCACTGACGAAGCCAGCAAGAAGAATACTTGGCAAATATTTAACAAATGTCATTACCAGTAGCCCAAAAAACTGTTTAATTAATATTTCCTTGTGGTTTGGGACAAGCTCTGCCATTTAAAACAGGCCAGCAACAGATCCCACTGAGCAAATAAACTCCTTTGTGTATACTGAACCACGGGTATAAGACGAGTGAAATACAGTCCCAAGAGCTGGGGCTCATTTTTTTTTTAATATAAATATGAATACACAATGCCAAGGAGTGCACAAACACTTCTTGAGCTGGAGGAGGACACCAAAGAAGCGTTTTAACCCCAAGATTAAGCTGGCACAGCTGGGCAGTGAGCACTCAGGTTCTCAAACCCTGAAGGGAGCATCACTTAACCCACACAGACCTAGGGTAACCTCAACAGCACATGGGGACAGCTGGTTACAGTGACCTTACGAAGGCACAGCGTGGCATACCAGCATGAGGAGAAAGCTGGAAGAGGAAGGAAAACTCCTGAAATATGTGATTTATCCCATCTTACATATTTCCATAGTTTTAGTCCAAACACTTCATTTGCAATGTCACTTCAGGTATAGAAAGTCTGCAGCTTCCCCTGATTTGAAACCTGCAAATGAACCTTGAGGACAAGTTTAAGGTACTGCAGCAAGTTTCTGGATCACAGATACACCTTAAGCTGGCTTTAAAAGGTCTATTCCCCAGAAAGCACAAAGCATTTGAAAGAGAGATACAGAGAGAAAACTGAGCTAAACCCACAGGCAATTTTAACCTCTGTTTTGAACAAGTCCTGCTCCTCACCCCTGCAGCCCCATGTGGGGGTTTAAGGTTGAAGACTCAACTCCAGCTTTTCAGCAGGCTACAAAGAGGCAACTCCTGTGCTTCCACCTCTGCCCATGGGAGGAAGGAATTCTTCCCTGTGAGGGTGGGCAGGCCCTGGCACAGGGTGCCCAGAGAAGCTGTGGCTGCCCCTGAATCCCTGGAAGCGTCCAAGGCCAGGTTGGACATTGGGGCTTGGAATGAGAGAACCTGGGACAGTGGGAGGTGTCCCTGCCCATGGCATGGGGTGGAACAGGATGGGATTTCAGGTCCCTCCCAAGCCAAACCATTCCATGATTGTATGGCCAGGAGAAGAACAGGCACTGACTGTGGGGGCTGCAGTCACTCTGCTCAAGCTGCTGGTCTCCAAGAGTGGGCAAACCACAAGGCTGGCACGTCACAGGCTGGTGCTGAAAGCAGAACAACCTGACAAGCTGGGCAAAGCCTCCCCCAAAAATCATCCCTCAGCTAACACAGGTCCATGGGACATGCAAACCTTCCCAGTTCAGATGCTCCAAGGGCTCAGAAAGCAGTCTGGAGTTCAAGCCTTTAAAGACTTGGGCAAAACATCCTTCTTCGAGACAACCCACTGCCATCTGCACCTACCTAAATATCTCCTATCAGGTCCTGCTACCAGGTAACTTCTTCAGGAGTTCATCAATCTCCAGATGTCTGTAAACACATCACTACTAGTATAAGAAAAACTCCTCATTCTTGTATTTACCTTTTCTTGCTGTTACTGCCCTGCTGTTTTTTATCTTTTCTGCATAACTGGGATGTTGCCTGTGAAACATAAGCACAGCAGAGAGCTGCATCTTCACCAGCACAAAGGTTATGCAAGAAACTATTCTTACTGTTTCCATCTACTCTTGGAATGGTCTGGTTTGGAGGGACCTTTAAGGCCATCCAGTTCCACCCCTCTGCCATGGGCAGGGACACCTTCCCCTATCCCAGGTTGCTCCAAGCCCTCTACAACCTGGCCGTTCTTTATATTCCTGGTGATTCACCATCAAAAGGCAATCAAGAAAGTGAAACTGATTTTCACTATGGAGGCCACCGGCATTCCACACCAGGAGCTGGGTCTCCTCCACCTGTTATCTCCCACCCTGGGCTTCTCAAGAGCTTGCTAATTTACACCTGATAGTTCTCCTCTAGGACAGTCCATTTCGGAGATTTTAGGAGATGGCAGCACACAAATAGAGGCTGCCCACCAGACATCTCCTCCCAAGGGAATACAAGCTTTTCATGCCATACGTGTGCCTTCCTTCCACGCCTCCATCCCGCTGAGCAAATGACAAATTCTTCTGGTGTTCTGAGCTGATTTTCAAAATGCTTTCTCTAAACCGTCTCCTTTCTAAAGCTAAGTCCTGAAGCAAAACAAACAAAAAAACCAGGGTAGCAAAGTTAAAATTGTGAAGATTTAAAGATATTTTTTCCCTAAGTTTAGACCACCAAGGGAAGAGCTTAATATTGACACAGGGAGTCTGTCAGATGCACGTGCTAAAACATGCCATCCAAGGATGGAGGGAAAAAGCACAGAATCCTGGAAAGCTGCATCTTCCACATTTCACTTTACCCAGAAAATCTGCAGTCACTAAAACTTACTCTAACTGGGTGGCATTTTACATTTCCAAATGTAATTGAGTGAGCGTGTTGCCATGGTGACAGCAGGGTTCTGCAATAACTTTGTTGCCTTGTAATTGCTGTATATTTGTATACAAGCAGCTGAGCTTTCTTTAATTCAATGCCCTCAACTCTTCCAGAGAGGCTGTGGAGCGACGGCGGCAGCTTTTTAGGCTGAGGACTCCGAACAGTGTTGCTGGAAACATCAGAAACGATTAAAACTCAGTGCCGTGACTGACCGCATTACACACACACACACACACACGCACACACACACACACACAAAAAAAACCCACCAGGAAACTCGGCCAAGAACCAGATTATTATATAAACTTCAGCGCTCCTTAGCTTTTAAAAATGTTGCCACTGCAACAACAATAACAACAAGCAGCAAGAAAAAAAAGCACAATTCAGATAATTAACTCCAGGTAGATTTGGCAACGACCAAAGCACTTTGAGGGCAGGGAATAAATGTAGCGCGAGTCCTGTTTATTGACAGAGCACAATACCAGCAAATCAAACCGCGCCGGCCAGGGGATTATTCACTCGCCGTGGCTACCGGGGCCACAATACCGCCTGCTCCATCTCCCTGGCCGCCAACCAGCGCTGTGAGGACAAGGGGATGCAGCTGCCTGGTGAGAAAGAAGCGGCAAGACGGGAGAGAGCCAGTGCCTCGCCGCACGCCCCATCCCAGGGTTTTACAAGGCATTTTCACACCCTGAATCCACCCACACCTTCCCGACACACATCCCCACTCCTTGGGAGCGTTTGCAGAGCTGTAATCCAGCCCGGAAAATGAGGCAAGGCTGGAAAACGAAATCCTGCCGTACGGGCGTTAGAGGTGACGAGCCTGATTTATGCAAATCTGCCAAAACAGCCTATCGACGGGCAAAAAACCCACCGAAGCCAGCGCCTTCCCCTGCCGCGGAGTGGGCGCACAACACAATTACGCAAGTGCTTTGAGCGAAGGGCAGGTTCCCTTCCCCTCCAGCCGCTGCCCAGCGCCGAGCACTGACAGCGCCAAATTATTGTTATGTAAATCCATCCGCCCCGCCGAGCTGTCACGAACGCCCCGCAGAGCACACCTGGGGCAGCGGGCAGCGTTCCGGGGGAGCGCCGGGGCCGCGCAGCATCTCACCCTGATAAATGCCTGCAGCAGAGCCCACACGCGGCTGCCGGACAGCGCTCGCTTCTCCACCGCCCCGAGCTCGGTTCTCCCTGCTCTGCTTCCCCCGTGCAAGCCGAGGCTCGAGGTTCCGCCACGGTTCGCACACGTGCTGTGTCCCCCTCGAACCCTCACAAGCGGAGTTCTGGCGGCGGAGCTGCAGTCCTGGGCCCAGGAGCGGCGCCTGCCGCCTCCGGGCTCCCCGGGAGCGCCGCGCCGCCCAGGGCAGCACCCCCCGTGTGCTCCTCCCGGGCACAAAAAAAGCCATTTCGGGGCCTTATTTCCAAAAGGAGGCGAGTGCCGCGGGGCCCGAGCCCGGCAGCCCCGGGGAGCGGGGGGAGAGGACGCAAACTTTCCTCAAGTCCCACGTTATTCCCAGCATGAGGACAAGGCGAGGAGGCGCGGGGGAAGAGGATGAAAGAACCGACCCCGGGCCGCGGCCCGCCCGGCGTCGTAGGGCCCCGCCGCGGGCGTCGCCCCCG
>WBNO01029765.1:174223-252810 GCA_013400575.1 Peucedramus taeniatus
GGCCCGTCGCCATGGCGATCGTGGGCCGGGGGCCGCCATGTTGGCGCCGAGCCCGCGGCCCCGCCGGGATCGCGATTGCAGGACCGGGTTCCTGACCCTCCACCCTACCCCCGGAGGCCACAGCAGCTGCCATCCGTGCCGTATAGACGGTGTTGCGATAAAACGGGGAACTGTGGGGTGTTTTCACTCCCCGGCTTTCCGCAGCCGCGGTCCCGCTCCTTCACGGGCCGATCTGTGTTTTCCGCCAGGTATCGCCCGTGTCAGCAAACAGCTGAAGGCAGGGGCGAATGACAGAAAGGGTAGGGCACGGTTCATCATGTTTGCCTGAATTACCGAGAAGAAATAAAAAAAAAAATTAAAAGGAGTTGTCCGGCAGTGCTTCCCTCTGCCCCCGCTTTTGCAGCGATTGATTGATTGATTGATTGATTGATTGATAGATTGATTGATTGATTGATTTTTCAGCTGTACGTGGAATTACCCCGCTGAACTGACACGTCTCGTTTCACTCGTATTTTGTTGGTTCGCGCAGTGCCCAAATCTCCCCAAGTCCTGCTCCCAAACATTCCAGATGATGGGAAGGCAAATACCACAGTATTGGGTGTAAGAAGTTCATCCCGTGGGACACAGTCCGATGGGAATGATATATTATTCTATTATTTCTGTTTCCCAGGGAAGCTGTGGCCTCCCCTCGATCCCTGCAAGTGCCCAAGGCCATGTTGGACACTGGGGCTTGGAGCAGCCTGGGACAGTGGGAAGGAGATTTCCTGCTCAGCTTCCAAGGAGTTTCTTCCCATCCTCGCCTAAGGCAGGCTGAAACATGACATTCCTTACTCGCAGGCAGCCATCCCAGCACGCTTTGGGTGGCTTTGATTAATTGGCTCTTGGTAAACTGTTTTTAAAACTTCCAGATTTCCCTTATAGAAAAAAAAAAAAAAGCCAACACAAAAACTCTTGTCATTCAGCCATCTGGATATACAGAAATTCTGGGACCTGGTGGGAATTGCTAACAACTTTGTCCCTCTCTCCAATTCTGCATATGCATGGTAGTATATAAACACTGCTTCTTTTCTCTTTTACCTTTTTGGAGATATTTACCACCTGTGTTTTCATTTGAAAGGGCTGCCCTTACAAAAACCCTTGGCACATTGATCCGACCCTTAAAGTTTTGGGGCTTTTTCCCATGCTGTCGACAGGCTCCCAGGAAATGGCGACATTTCCCTGGAATGCACACCTGAGAACACCACTGGCACTAAGAACACCCCTTCTACCTAAAGTCAAAGCCCTTTTTGTTTCATTTGCAGCTCCTTTGGGCTTTTTTGCTGCTCTTTGGCTGGTGAGATTTTGCAGAGGGGTTCTACCCTCTTTATTGGGCGCACTGGGATGGATGGGGGAACGTGTGTGTATAAATAACCTCCCAAATTATTTCTGAGTGCCCAGAGACCTGTGAGTGGAAGGGCTTCAGGGCCAGAAGGGTACCAAGGCAGGGCAATATTTGCTGAGGTCTGATCCTGGTGGCTGGTGCAGGGCAGCCAGGTGAGTGCCTGCCCTCCTCTGTGCTACCCATTTCTGCTCCAGCCAAGGTGGATTTGGTCCCAAACCCTTTAAACATGGGTTACAACCAACCCAGCTGCCTCTCCTCACTGTGCTGCTGGAGCAGTTTGGAAACAGGATTTGAGAGGAGATAACTGCCCTGGAAGTTGCCATGGAGGGTAAGTTCTATCTTCAGGTTTTGATTGATGCTGTACCTGTGGCTGTGGGTGTGAGAACGTGTCTCTATTAATACCCAGTCTAGGCTAACCTGTGCATAATGGCAGGAAATTAAACCTTTGTCGTTGCTCGTGGAAGTCAGACCTCAGAGATTCACAAGGGAAAGGCTTCTTGCTGTATGTTAAATCCAACATATTGGCTATAGCTGTATATAGTCTGTTTTTACTGTATTTGCAGCTGAAAAACTTACTCAGAAGCCTATTGAAGCAAAAAATAAAAATCTAAAATAAAAACCAACACCCTGGCAGAGCTAATTCATAAAGATTTAAATAAAAAGCAATTACAGAACTTCCCGCCTACCTCCACCTCATTTTAGCTGAACTCCTTGTTTGTCAGGAATGATTCCATTTTTTATGTTCTCAAACAGGAAACAGCCATCACAACACTCCAGCTAATTTCCCTCGCTAGTCACAGGGAGCTGGTGAAAGTAAAAGAGGGTGCTTCAGCTTTCCATTCCAATCCTGCTGCTCCACAGCCTAAAAAAAGGAGGATAGAGTTAGGAGGAGAGCCAGCAGGAACTTCCTCTGCAGCCTAGACACCAAAGATCCACTCCAAGTGGTAGTGTCACTCAGGTCCTTGTAGAAAAGTCAAGCCTAGACACAATTTCCAACCTGGTGATGGCTCCCTCTTCTTCCTCACGATCATTCAGTCTCCATCACTGACCTCCCTTGGTTTTCCTGTGCCCCCGTCACCCTTCTGTGCTTTATCTCCCACTCCCTGTTCTGCATCTGTCCCACAGTACACTGGTTTACTCCTTTTTGCCATCCACAGGAAAACTCCATCAAACCCACACAGCTTACAGCACAGCTCTGATGGGACAGGGAGTGTTAAATTTGCATTGCCCCCTCCTGTGTTTTCCTCCAACATACCTTTTATTGTGGAGTTTTGTTCTGTTGTTACTGGATTTTTAAACCTGGTGAGGTTTGATTCAGCTGGAACTCCTCGTTCTTTCCTCGCCTCACAGCTCACTCTGAGCCAGAACGAGGTGGTTCTCCTCCACTTCTGAGCCCCCCACGCCTGTGCCTGGCAGCGGGAGCTGCTTCCCAGCTTGTCTGCACATCCAACACTTCATCAAGTCTGCAGCACTCAGGGCCTGAGGAGCTGAAATCCTGAAGCAGTAAGAGCCAGACTCTTGGAAATGAGTTATTGCTGTTGTTTTGGGCAAAATCAAGTCCCTGTCCTCTGCTTGGGGGGAAAAACAAGCAAGTGAAGTTCAAAGTGGAGGTCACAATGTGAAGTTTGCTTTCTTCTCCATTTTTACACTTTATTTTTGCTGATGGAGATACACTGGATTGTTATGGCAGTCATTTTACAATGACTGAGTACAATACACCTTTAAAATAAAACTGCTTGCTGAAGTTTGTTTTCAATGTTTTTTCTGGATTTCTATAAACTTCCTATTTATTTAGCAGCTATGCTCTCAACTATGTTATGGAATATCCTGACTTGGAAGAGATCCACAAGGATCATCATTCCTACTGCAGAGAGAAAAATTATTCTGTGCCCATTACAAACCACTACCCAAAAGTTCTTACAGTGTCATCATCCCTCCAAATTAAACTCAGGAATTAAGAGCATGAAAGAAATCTCTTTTCCTCCTCAACTGTTTTTTTGGGTATTTTTTGGTTTTTTGGTGCAGTCAATTTTAGTAGCACATTAAGGCTAAAACTGAGATACAAAGCAGAAATAAGTCTGAAATGAGTATGGAATATTTGTGAAGTCGAGGCTAGAATAACTGCTAGATATGCTTCGTTTATCAGCGCTCATTTTCCAATTCTTAAAAATAAGGGAAATGTGTATCAATTATTATATTTATTTTCATCCATGGCAGCTGCTGGGAGAAAAATGCGGGGTGTGTCTCTCTGTAGTGGGAACCTTCAATGAACTATTGATCCATTTTTCTATTCTGTCTCTTTGAACCAGGTAAAGAAAAAATCGTCCAGGGTGAAAAACAATTAAAATCTAAATAAATGTAAGAAAAATACGACCAAAAAGAAAAAAGAAAAAAGAAAAAAAAAATTTGCAGCCTGGCCCCTGAGTGTTGTTTTTACATGAAGAGACTGACATGCAGCTGAATGACGAGTAGGATATTTTTCTACTGAAATATTGATAGTAGATTACACTAAACCACAAACTATCTCCAGAAAGCCCATCATTTCTAATCCTAATGGTGTTTTCTTTCCCTTGGCTGACTACTACATTCATGAGATGATGGCTTTATTCTATCTGGGGGAAAAACTTTTTACCATACAGCTAAATTAACTTGTCAAAAGACTTCAAACTTCGGAAGCTTTTACAGCCCGATTCAAAGCTATTATTCAAGACTGAATGAGAAGGCTGTGGACTGTAAAAGCTGGCAAAAAAAAATAAAATAAAAATTTCAGCAGCATTCAGGAGTTGAATGGAGCGCTCACTTTTTGTTCAGGTTGTGTGTGTTTCATTGAGCCGTCTCAGAAAGAGCTGGATTTTTGTATTTTGCAGCAAAATGCTTCTTTCTGCTGCTCTGGAAGCTGTGATCCAGTCCATGCTCTTTCACACACACTTGGTTATATTTAGTTTGTGCCAACCTAAATAAGTGTCAACCAGCTTTCCAGAAATGTGGGGAGCACAAAAGAGAACGACCAGCAGCTAAATTGAGGCAGAACGAGAACACAATTAGACTTATTTTTATCCTTTTCTTTTAAAATCAGATCACAGACTATCTTACAGTCAGCTACAGCTTTCTCATTCAAATAAAAATGCCTGGCTTCAGGAGCAGCAACTTTTAGATTTTGCAGACAAGGAGCAGCTGGCAGAGCTCATGCTTGGAGCCTTTCCTGTCACAGATCCAACCTACTTTGGGACAAATCTGGAATAAAAAGCCAAGCCGACAATTGCAGCCCTCGGAAGGGAACCCAGGGCTCTCTGGGAGCGTGCAAACACGTTCAGGATGTGGCAGGATGGGATCCACCGTGGCCAGCACGGGGAGTGGCCTTGATTCTGTGTGCTCTGTATGAGGCTGCCTAGGGCTGCTCCGCAGGGAGCACTGAGCGCAGGAGCAAGCCTTAAACACAGCTTCTCCTGCAGGGAGGTTCTGCCGCCCACCAGGGACCCACAGCTCACTCTCCCGTTCAGAAACCGAATTAGAGTCCCTGGAGTGTTCGTGGAGATGTCCAGAGCTTGCAGCATATTGGAGTTCAGAGCACGCAACCATTGCGTGCGGGATCCACGTGCACACCCCTCTTCTGCCTGGCAGGTTCCTCCTCCGTGGGCAGGGACACCTTGCCCTATCCCAGGCTGCTCCAAGCCCCAGTGTCCAACCTTGGACACGGCCAGAGATCCAGGGGCAGCCACAGCTGCTCTGGGCACCCTGTGCCAGGGCCTCACTGCCCTCAGACTAAAGAATTTCCTTCTAAGTCATCTTCCCATGATCTGAGTGTAGATGGGTTTTGAGGGAACCAGCAGCAGAGCACCAAGGTGCTTTAGAGCTTGGCAGTCCAGAAGCCACTTAATTGCTGCCTTCACAACGAGGTACCACAATGATCTCACGGTTTTAAGCACTTGACACTAAAGTAGCACTGATAGATGATGTGTGCAGACAAAATTGCATGAACCTTTCAAATTCCCAATTTTTCCATCGTCTGTTTTGCTGCTCTAAGGGTTGTTTAATCTCATTTCGTGTGGGTCACAGCATTTCCTGAATACCAATATCTATTAAAAAGCACCTATGCTTTGCATTTGACAAAACCTCAGTTTACCAATTTTCCCTTTCCTATGGCAAAACCAAAACCACAGCCAGTTTTGGATTGGAATCCACTAAAGCACTAAAATACCTCAAATTTTCTCTGTCTGCTTATCAAGGAGCAAGGAGTTTTTTCCTAATGCAAGCTCCTTAAATGTGGTATCTTAAAAACTCATGTTACTTACGAGCACCTTCACAGAGTTCTTAAAAAGCATCAGGGCAGAGCAAGATGTGCCAGCAGAAGTGTCCGGAATAGCAAGAGTGGCATCAAAATAATGAGAGGAATGTCTGAGAAGTCTGAAGACTTATACTCAGATCCTGTTAAATACCTGGGTGGGACTCTGGTATCTGGCCCTCACTTGCAGATACGTTGTTTAATAAAAGTGCAAGAAGTGAGTGCTGGCTCATTAATGATAAAAAAAAAGTTTAGAATGTATGAGGATGAGAGGTCAGAGGAGTCAAAAACCTCTGCAGCCCTAGAAATGTCTGTGTGACTGTAAAACACAGGCTGAAAGGAGAGCTACTTCCCTCTTCCAGGATCACTGGGCAAGATCAGGCCTGTAAAAGACCCGGAGGTCCCTCTAGCTTTCTTCCACAAGAAAAAAAAGAAAGTAAAAAAGGCAGACTTCCCATTCTGCAAAAGAGCAGATCACAGAAACCCCATGGTTTCCTGGACTAGATCCAAGGACAGGACTGACAGGGATAGGATGGGAACTCAAATGGAAGAGTTGTTTTAAAAAAAGCTGCAAGGCCATGGGGACCATAGCCCAGAGCTGGAGTGTGAGGAGCTGATACATGGATCAATAACACCCACAGTGCAGAATGAGGACTGTGAACCCCTCCTTTTGGGAAAGGAAGGGTTTCCACAGGCTGCTCTAGAGGTGATGCTGCAATGGGATGTGTGTGCAGCCTAGCAGTGGGATTGGTTTAGGATGTTCCCACTGTGACCTGAGGAGATGAGTCACATGGACCTCGGACCTCACCTCGATTCATCCTTGTCAGGAGCTGCTTGTCAGGTGGCCTGTGGCACATTAAAGGCGGAGTTAGCAGCAGAGCCTTTGTCTTGTATCAGGATGAGGGGCAGGACATGTTCTACTCCTACACAGAGACCAAGGAGCAGCAATCACATAATGGCAAGTGTGGTGGTTCAGAACTGGGATGTGCTTGTGTGTAACTGCAGAGGAGACAGAAAGTGATTGGGCTTTTTTTTCCCTGCTGGTCAAAGGAATCATAGAATCCCATCCCATTCCACTCCTTGCCATGGGCAGGGACACCTCCCACTGTCCCGAGGCTGCTCCAAGCCCCAGTGTCCAACCTGGCCTTGGACACTTCCAGGGATCCAGGGGCAGCCACAGCTGCCCTGGGCACCCTGTGCCAGGGCCTGCCCACCCTCACAGGGAAGAATTTCTTCCTCATGTCTAATCAAAATCTATCCTACTTCAGTGGGAAGCATTTCCCTTGTCCTGGAACTGCAGGCCCCTATTCCTAATCCCTCTCCCACTCTCCTGGAGCCTCTTCAGACTAAAATGGGCTCTAAGCTCTCTCCAGAGCCTTCTCCCTTCTCTCCAGGGCAAACACTCACAGCCTGTCTCCTTAGGAAAGAACACTTTTTATCACCTTGCTGTTGGTAAAGCCAGACAACTCTTTCAGGAGAGATTACTTGTTAAATTATCCACAGTGCTGCAGATGCTCAGCTCTTTATTTTGGTTGTATATTTCAAAGAACAATTTCTCCAGCAAATAGTGCAATAGCTGTGGCTGATAGAACTCCTGGGTGCTATCATTATCCTTTTTCCTGATAGAGACTGTCATAGATTTACCATTGAGTCTTGACTTGGAGGCTGGTGCTCTAAAGCCAGCCAAAAATAAAATGGAGCTGGATAGCCTTAACACAACAAAAGAAGAATTTTCGAGGCTGGAAAACTAATGAAACTGCAATTATCAGGCCAGAGGAAGGAGCTGTGTCCAACACAGGTACAAGAATATAGTTTGGATGTGACAGGGATCTGCAGTGATACATTCTCCCGTGCTTGGCCATAGGGATCTTGCTACAAGACTGAGGATTTTGGAAGGTGGACTCCTGTGCCATCATGAAAGAAGTTCTCTGAAGATGTCTTACATATTTCCAAGCTGAATTCCCAGAGCATCCATCAGTTTGGGGTGTCTCCATTACTGACTGTCTACAAATCCATCTCTGAAGTCACACCCCAAAAACCTCTCCTGAGGTTTCTCCTCGTACAGAAACTGAAGTCAGGCCTGGAAACCTCTTCAAAGGCATCCTCAGTCTTTAGCATGCAACCGTACAGAGTGTGAGGTCACACCTTTGGCAGGACACGTACCTGCAGCTCCTGGCATGATGGAATCAAGAAGGTTGGAGAGGAGCTTTGAGATCATCCAGTTCAGCCCTGAACCCAGCACTACCAAGCCCACCACCAACCCACGTCCCCCAAGTGCCACACCTGCATGTTGCTTCAACTCTTCCACGGACAGTGATCCCACCACTTCCTTACATGTCTGCAAGGCAACTTACCTTTGGAAATTGACTTTCCAAGCTGTGAATCCCTCACTCATCCAAGGTGCAAAGCCAACAGTCCTAGCTATTGGATTTCCTCTGCTGCCCCACAAGGCAAAGCCGCCTGCCTCACCAGCCCTTCTCAGCAGCAGCCTTTAAGGCCTAATCCCAAAATTGTGGGGCTGTTCTGTGGAGTCAGTGGGCTCTGTGTGCTGGGGCTGGTGGCGAGGGTGCCAGGTGAAGTGATGGTTTTGGGATGCACACACCTGAGCAGCAGGAGCAGGGACGGGGCCAGCGGGGAGCCACAGGAGCTTGGCAGTCTCCCCTCACCGCCAGCCTGGATGGGATTGAGCAGCAGGGAAATGATCCCCGCTCCCGAGGCATCCCATCTTCTGTGGGTTTTAGTGAGCCAGCGGGACAGCTCCCTTACAGAACAGCAGCCTTACAGTTGGGTTTAAAGAAGCATTTTTGCTCTTCTGGACTTGAGCCCAAAATCCCGCTTGGAGTAACTCACATTCACGTCAGCAGAACTACCCCAGCCAAACAGAAAAGTCTTTTTTTTTTCTTTTTTCTTCCCCCTTAATTAAACTGTTATTCTCTGAAATCAAATGTAAGCATTCTCCTCATTCCAGACTAAGAAAGATCACAGGTGAATGCTGCCAGTGAAATGAAAAACTGACTTGAGACAGCTTTGCTTTTAGCAGGAAGTATATTGGTTTTTATTTTTTGCTGGATGCCTCTTCACTGAGCCAACTGTTAGAACTGAAGTGGGGCAGGTTTTTAGGCTATCAAGTGCAAAAGATGTTTTCTGTCTGCATTCCTCCTTCAGAAGAGATAAACCAAGCCTAGCAAAATGAGGATACTGCAGCTCCTCGTGTCATGGAGGGGTGACCATGCCAAAAACACACCTGGTTATCCACAGCCACTCTCTTTGTTCCCAGGGCCACCTTGAGCTTTGCTGGCAGAAACAAACCCTCCCTGTTGCTGCTGGGCTGCTTTGGTCACACAGGTACTGGCATTTCCGGTGTTATTCACGCCCAGAAAGTGCCAACGCCAGAAGAACAGCCCTTACACCAAGCTTGGCTGCCTTGAGGTCACAAAAGAACCATTTAGGTTGTAAAAGATGTTTGGCATCACTGAATCCACCTGTCAACCCAGCACCACCACCATCTTCTCCACTAGAACACATCCACACAGCTGCTGAGCACTTCCAGGAGTGGTGACTCCACCACTGCCCTGGGCAGCCTGTGCCAACCTTTTGCAACCCTTCCCATGAAGAAACATTCCCTTATATCCAGTCCAAACCTCCCCTTCTGCAGCTCGAGGCCGTTCCCACTTGTCCTGTCTCTTGTAACCTGACTCCCACCTGGCTGCTCCCTCCTGGCAAGGATTTGTAGAACTCTCAGCTCCCCCCAGCCGTTAAAAACCTCTTGTTACAACCCTTAGAAATTATTTCCATTCTGCCTGGGTGTTTTGCAGAGGAACCCTGGAGAATGGCAGAAAACAACAGTTAAAAGAATGGAGTGGAATTACCCATCTCCTGCTCATTAACTGACTTCAGATGGTACCACCTTGCTGGTGTTTTTTCTGCATCTCTGGCAGGGAATGTTTTATTTGCTAAGCAAAGTTTTCACATGCAATATGTTGTTGCTGTTTCGTTTTGTTTCTGAAATCCCTTACCTATATATTTATTACAGACAGATATTATACCCTGACAGCAAAGAAACACTGCAAAGTGCTAGTTAACTTCTCAGAGCTGCCTGAATAATTCCATAAATACGAGGGGACTGAAATGACAACAATAAAGGGTACTTTGAACAATAAATATGAACTGGAGGTCTGCTTTGGATTTTGAGGCATGCTGCAGCTAATAGGTATTCAGCTTGTGTGGGCCACTGACATTTAAATAAACACATGTGCAATCCAAGGGAGTTGGCTGCAGAGCCTCTTGTCAATTGAATCCAGCCCTGGGAACACTCAGAGAGTGGTTCAGGATTGCAGGAATTCCTGGGCTGTAGCCCTCGGTGGGATCTCTCCTGAAACCAAAAGATGTCCTCCATGGGGGAGAAAGAAAAAAAAAGAGGTGAGGGGGACGCAATGGGAATGAGGAGAGGGGGGGTGGAGACTGCCCCAAAATATGTGGCTTCAAAGAATTGCTGAAAATATTTATAAGAAAAATGCCTGGCGGGCTGCCCATTGCAGGCTGAAGGAGAACTCAGCTCCTCAAGCTGAGATAGCTCAGCAACCTTAACAGCATTCCTCCACTGCCTGGGGAAAAAATCACCTCCAAACAGGGCCAGCTTATAGGAATTTGCAGAGCCAGGCCAGAGTGCCTGAAAACCCGTTCCTGATGGGAGAGGAGCAGGAGCTCCCAGGCTGCAACAGGAAGGATCCTGGGACAACACTTTTGTGCAGCTCCAGGAGCCTGCAAAGCCAGCTTTGGTTACAGTGGCAGAAGGTTTTCTGAAAAGGTGGCCCTAAAAATCAAAAATTATTTGGCAGACAGCCAGAGAGGGACAGGGCTATGTAGTGCTCACCCTCAGCACCTCACACCAAAAACTGGAAGGCCACAAAGTGTCTCCAGCACTTGCTTTGTGTGATTCTCACAAACCTGAAGCATTCACAGGTCAAATATTCTCCCTCAGTATTGCAGAAAGCATAATTTCACACCCAGGTGTCACCTTTTCCATCACCAGGGCAAATGAAGGATGACCCAGGAAAAAGGAGACATCAGCTCTGGGGCTGTCAGAATGAGGGAAGTGGACAGTTTAAAAAATAAAATAAATATTTTTTTTTAAACCAAATAAAACAAATACAAAAAATCCAAAGAGAAATTAAGTGAGCTACTTAGCACTGAGTTTAACACCAAGCAAAGCAGTGGAGGCTGTGTAACAGCATTACAGATAATTAGAAAACTGGGATGGAAGGAAACCGTTCTTTTGGAACCTGGAACTGTGGTTCCTGGGGAATCCTTTGTGGCCATCGATGCATGCAGAATAGGGGCAATTTACTTGGTACCAGGTACTCTGGTTCCTCAAAAGCTCCCTCACCAGGGGCACCTTGGAAATTAATCTCCTTTGGGATTAGAAGAAAATTCTCAAGTGAATTCTAGACTGGTAGGAAGCAGGAAGGGACACGTAGGAATAAAATGGTTATTTTTCACAGCAGAGGGAATCCCATTGGAATCCCCAAGCAATTTGGGCTGTGGCATGTGTTCTTCTCAGAGCCTTCTCAGATCTGGAAACGGGGTATTTGGAGCAATTTGCAGAAGAAAAAGAAAAAAAATAATTACTTAAAGTAGCAGAAATTAGTGAGAATTAGGAAAAAACTTCAAAGGACTGTGGGAGGTGGCAATAAAAGAGAGCCCCAGGTGCGGTAACACAAAGCCAGGCTGAGCTCAGCAGAGCCCCTCCCTTTGTTGCTGCCACGCAGCAGTAAGAGGATCCAAAGGAACCCTCAGTTCACTCCCAAACAGTGAGCAAAGGAATTCATAGAATTGTCAAATGGTTTGGGCCAGAAGGGACCCTAAAATTGTCCAAAGCCATCCCAGCTATGGGCAGGGACACCTTCCACTATCCCGAGGCTGCTCCAAGCCCCAGTGTCCAACCTGGCCTTGGGCACTGCCAGGGATCCAGGGGCAGCCACAGCTTCTCTGGGCACCCTGTGCCAGGGCCTGCCCACCCTCACAGGGAACAATTCCTAATTCCCAATATCTCATCCATCCCTATCCTCTGGCAGTGGGAAGCCATTCCCTGTGTTCTGGCACTCCAGGCCCTTGGGAATCATGAGGTGTGTGATGGTGGCTCCTTCTCACAGCACCTCCACCGCACATTACTGAAATGATGCAGATCACAAACCCAAAGAAGGCCCTTTTCCCATGCAAATTATGGGCTTTGCTTCCATATACACTTGTGGAAGCCAGAAAAGCAAGCACTCTCCAAAGGCAGTGAGAATGACAGAAGGTGAACCAAAGAAAAACATCTAGAAAACAAAAAGAGGGGGGAACAGCCCAGTTAAAAGAAAGGCTGTGAGGCTGCAGCATGCCAGGAGCCAGCACAGTGCCTGTTTTTATCCCATTAAAGGTCCTCTGTCCCCCAGCATCCCTTCCAGGCAGTGTCAGGGAGCAGAGCCTCCAGCCTGTCCCCGGGCAGCTGCTCCCATTTTCACAGATTAACTCCAGATCCGGATCCGGCCCTAATCAGGGCAGAGAGGGAAACTTTGACGGGAGGCTGGGACAGAATGTCCAGCATGCGTCCCTAATGCAGCTAGGGCTTCCAGAACAGCTCCTCCAAACAGAGCTCCCAAAAACACCCTGATGGCCAGGGAAAATCAGTCTGTGGGAAAAGGGGATTTTTTTTTTCCCCACAACTTTCTTGCTGGAGGACAATCAGGAAGAGAACCTTGCATGTTAAAGTGTTCTGGAAAAGAGTTTAGACAGATAAAAGAAACAATAAAGTCACTGGAACCAATTGTTTCTCATTAACAAAGTAATTTGTGCCATGTAAAGAAAATTAAAGATGAAATTATTGAACTTGTAAGCAGTCACCCTAGGCTTGGTTCTTCTTCCCAAATTTTGCATTTAAAAAGGGAGGGCACATGGAAGAACAGAGACACAGCCCTGGGAATCAGTATCATTCCTGTAAAGGGAGGTTTTGCCTCACCAAACCCCGGTGTTTCCGTGAGGGAGTCAACACCTGGATCAGTCGTTCTGATCTTCCTTTCCTTGACTTTCCAAAACATTTCCAGTCTATTTCACTGGAAGCTCTGAGGGATCAGAGGTCAGGTCCTTGCCTAAAAAACCTTTTTGGAGCATCACAGCTTCCTGGAGTGAGATCAGATTCTGTCCCTTTAGAGTATAAGGGGTTTGGATTATTTTCTTTCCGAGTTTTACCACACAACCCAGTTTCTCCATTTGTCTGCATTGACCAGAGAGCTGGAATTATCTCAGCTAGGGGAACACTTCCTTCAAGAGCAGAGGAGAGCCAAATGCCCTCAAAAGATGATTTTAGTGCTGTAAGAAGCTGCTCTAATACCTGCAATATATTTTGGTGATGTAGTGCTGCGCCTTGGGTTCTGTTTAAAGAGCTGACTTGTGCTGGGGAACATTATGTAGATTGGTTTGCAGCCAGCTGAGTTATTCCTAACCAGGAGGCCCTGCTGGGAATCCCAGGACATTGTGATGGAAAAGTGGTAGCATTACACCAACACCAAGCCCTTGACCAAGTCATTCCTCTGATGGAATGACTGCTGCTATCAGGGAGCCCTGTGATCCCTGCCCACAGGAGGAGACGCTGCTGTACACGCTACAGGAGCCAAGAAACTAAAAATACTTCACCCTTGAGATAACTGCTCCTTTCCATCCTCAACAAGACAGCAAACCAAATTTAATTCAAGTCAGAATTCCCTCACAGAGTGGCTGTGGCTGACTGCCTGTGGAAATTCAGGAAATTATGCTGGAAGGGAGAGGGCTTGAGAACTTGGTGACAAGGAGTCAAATCAATCCCTTGTATGGGATTGAGACCAAACCAAGGAGCTGCAAGGCTTTGACTTGTGTCCTAGATTTCAAGGTGATATGTATTCTATTTGCCATCTGTTTGGCAGTTATCTCCTCTTGGGTGGGCAGTTTTTTCTTATCTCTTCCACAAAAGGCCCTCCCTCTGGGAAGATATCTGCTGACAATGAGCTATTGAATGTCACTGCCTGACTGATAAGAACTATCAGCCTCCTATTGTGAGATGCTCCACCCAGAGGGAGGAGCCAAGCACTCAACAAAATATAATCTGAAGTTTTTAAAACAGCTGGACAGCTTTTCCACTGGATTCCCAGAGGAGACAGCTGCTTCTTCCATTGGATCTTCAGAGGAGACTTCACCCTTTTTCTACGAGGTAACTGCTTCAACAGAACCACACCTGCCACTCCAGGAGGACTGCAGCCACAATTCCAATTGNTTATTTTCTTCCTAATAAAGAGCTGTTATCCCTTCTCCCATATCTTTGGCTGAGAGTCCCCCCTTAATTTCAAATTTATAACAACTCGGAGGGAGGGGGTTTTACATTTTCCATTTCAGGGGAGGCTTCTGCCTTCCTTAGCAGACACCTGTATTTCCAAACCAAGACAAACTAGGCAGGCTGGGAGAGCTGGGGGTGCTCACCTGGAGAGGAGAAGGCTCCACGGACACCTCAGAGCCCCTTCCAGGGCCTAAAGGGGCTCCAGGAGAGCTGGAGAGGGACTGTGGACAAGGGATGGAGGGACAGGACACAGGGAATGGCTTCCCACTGCCAGAGGGCAGGGCTGGATGGGATATTGGGAAGGAATTGTTCGCTGTGAGGGTGGTGAGGCCCTGGCACAGGGTGCCCAGAGCAGCTGTGGCTGCCCCTGGATCCCTGGAAGTGTCCAAGGCCAGGTTGGAAAATAATCCCTGCTCAGAGCTGCAGCAGTCACAGTTGTTACAGGAGCTCTGAGGCAGAGAAACCTTTTTAGAAGCTGAAAGCTGCAGAGCAGCATTTCCAGTTAATTTATTTCCAGCTTTTTTTTTTTCTTCTTTTTAAGAGGGATTCTCCTGTGATCAGTTTTTCCTTGACAGTTCCCTGCTTTCCATGGGAAACTGGTCTCCTTCAGCAGTCCCAGACAGCACAGCTGAGAAACAGCCTTTCCCTGGCAAGTTAATTATAGGAGAGGGCTGGGGGCTGCTCAGCTCCTTCTCCAGGCAGCCAGCACGGGAAGCTTAGCCACAGAAGTTGGGAAGAACAGAGGGATAAATCAGGGGATTCACAAGGGAGCGTTGTCCTCCTTTCTCGGTGGAGCTGTTTAACCCGTAGCCACCAGCCCTGACTACTTTTTACCAGAGCTTCTGGCCACAAAAGCTTGTGACCTCAAAAAAAAAAAGTCATTTTCAGATCACCCCAAGCAGCAGAAAATACACACAGCCTGCATGGACCCCGATGTACTTGGACTTCTCTCTTAAGGATAAAGAGATTAATTTGCTAAGATTCAATTTCCTGCTGAAAACTTCCTCCCCCAAAAAATTAATTAAAACTACAGCAAGATACACTGCTATCTAAAAATATGGGGGGGGGGAAATCAGATTTCCCATTAGCATTTTGGTTTTAGCAGTTCAGCAGTGAATCCGAAGATTGTTAGAACCACCAGCAATTGATTCTTTTATTACCAGCTACCTGCTGAGAGCTGCCTGTGTTGATGTTTCACTGACAACAGAGCACTTCCTACACTGTTATTACCTGAAACCACTTGGAAAAATAACACATCCAGGAGGCTGTCGTGAAACCGTCCTGGAGATAGGAGCAGCCATCGGTGATGCTGACATTTCAGGGTGCATTTAGGACACCACGTGGGGTTAAACCATCTGTAATGGTTTAAAACAAGGTCAGTCAATCAGACCACTGGAAGCCACAGCACCTTCCAGCAGGTAATAGTGGGGTTATTGTAACTAGATGGTAGAAATGGGGTCTTTATGGACACCCAGATCACACTGGGACTGTTCCCTCCTCTCTGCCCAGCAGGCAGCCAGGAGAAGAAAAGCAGGGAGAAAGCAGGTGGGAATCCAGAGAAACCTCTTTGGGTTCCTTGAAGCCAAACTGAGCCCGCAAAACATTTCCATGTCAGCACAAGAGGGCTCCCCCTCAGCCCCATCAGAATTACTGTTCACCTGAAGGGTTTCTCACAAGGTGATTGAGCAGCGATTGTCTCCACAGGTCACTGGAGACATCCCTGTCCCAGACAGATCTTCAGGATGCTCTTCTCTCCAAGAGCACACCAGTTCTGGCTGTAAAAACACACACTGTTAGCTTAATGGTTGGGCTTGGTCCCAGGAGCCTTTCCCAACCTTAATGATGCTGTGGTTCTACGAAGAGTGGTCTGTGAAGTTTCTGCTCCTCTTTTCCACACCTATAAATTCTGTGGGCTGAAGGACCAGAAAAAAAGAGCAGCAGAGAGAGCCCAGCTCCCTGGCACCACAGAATTCCCACAGAAGCTCTCGCTGCAAAAGGGTGTGAGCACGAAGCAGAAACAGAACTGGCTACAAGTAAGAGAAGGATGGAAAAACAGGATTTCCCAAAGGGAATGGGGTGAGAAGGGATGCTGTTGCCAGGATTATACACCTGAAGCAGCCAGCATGGTAAGAACAGCCTGGAGTAGGCTGCAGGGCTACTGGGCTTTACTAGGCCCACGGTGGGAAGGGGGTTAGCATGACAGAAACACTCAGGGTTAATCCTGAATATGCAACAATTCCTTTGGAACACTGGCTTTGAAGTAGAATTCCTGCAAATGGAGATCTCTTGGATCACCTGCCTATGATCCAGGGCTGATGGAGAATGATCCCATCCTGAGGCCCAGATCTTTGTGAACTTCAGAAGGGAAACGAGGACTCATGTCTTCCAAAGGGAAGAGCTGCCCTGTTGAGTGGTGGATTGCATGATCTGAACCAGAAGCAAAAGGTCTCCCACCCTCTCATCCCTCTCCTGGCCCATAACTCTCTAGGACATCAGCTCCCAGCACCACAGGGAACAGCTCGAGGTCACACAGGGAAACGATGCACATGCAGGAAAGCAGAAGCAGGGCAGAAAAAGAAATAAAAAACAAAACCAGAAAAAATTTTAAAAACTAAGTGGCAGTGGTTAATTGTTCAGTGTTTCAGCTACTTTCCCCTCAGAAAAGAGGAATTCCTGGGGCTAGAGAACATTCCAAGGAGCAGGAGGAGGGCCTGATCCTCTCAGTGCTGTGGGAAGCCTCTGGAGCCCGGCATCTGATTCCAGCTCAGCCCTTTCAAGGCATGGAGGGTCCCAGGGGGGTTCCCGTCCCCTGTTCTGTTTTGAGGGGCTGCTTTCAGGCAGGCAGGAGGTGTACAAATCCTGGAGTTCAGCATTCCTGACCTCCTGTCTCTCAGGTCAGTGGGACCATCATCTGCACGCTGTCGAGCCTAAGCACATCCACTTTTCATGGGCAGGATCATACACCTCAACGGGCATGCCACTGAGGGAAGGAGGAATCCTCCACTCTGGGATATGCTGTTGAGGACCACCACAGCCAAAAAATGAGTTACTGAACTCAGCATCTTAAACTGGAACCACCAGGAGCCCTGCAGCAGGTGGAAGCCTTTTTCCTGTCCTTTCAGCCTCTGCAAGAAGTGGAGGAGAGCCACAAGCCACCTGGACCAGGCCAGCATGTCTTGGAGCTCGAGCCTGGTGGGATGAGGGACACCAAACCCACACCTGCAGCAGCTCTACAAGCCAGAGAACCCAGAAAGGGATGGGGGTGGTCTGATACCCCGGGGCTGTAGAGAAAACAGCTCTGAAAACTGCATACCCAGAGCAGCATTCTGCCTTTCCCCCAGCCCCTTCTTCGTGGGGATGGCAGAGCTGGGTTTATTCACCCCCTTTTTTGTGGGGATGGCAGAGCTGGGTTTATTCATCTCCTTTTTCATGGGGATGGCAGAGCTGGGTTTATTCACCCCCTTCTTTGAGGGGATGGCAGAGCTGGGTTTATTCATCTCCTTTTTCATGGGGATGGCAGAGCTGGGTTTATTCATCCCCTTCTTCGTGGGGATGGCAGAGCTGGGTTTATTCTCCCCCTTCTCTGAGGGGATGGCAGAGCTGGGTTTATTCTCCCCCTTCTTGGAGGGGATGGCAGAGCTGGGTTTATTCATGGGGATGGCAGAGCTGGGTTTATTCTCCCCCTTCTTGGAGGGGATGGCAGAGCTGGGTTTATTCATGGGGATGGCAGAGCTGGGTTTATTCTCCCCCTTCTCTGAGGGGATGGCAGAGCTGGGTTTATTCTCCCCCTTCTTGGAGGGGATGGCAGAGCTGGGTTTATTCTCTCCCTTCTTGGAGGGGATGGCAGAGCTGGGTTTATTCATCCCCTCTCCATTGATGGGTGTGCGTCAGTGGTGGCACGGGTGTGGGAGGTGCAAGCGTGCCTCAGTCAAATCCCAGCCTTTCAGCTTAATAACACCTCAGGGGGCGCAGGCCCGCTTCCCCTGGCACGGAGAAAAACAGCAGGGGAAAGGAACGATCCGTCAATATAAACCAAAAAGGAACGGGGGGGGGAACCAAACTCCACCCCAAAGCCTCCACAGCAGGAGGTGAAGAAAAAAAACAATGCCTGGAAAAAATACATCAATAAATAATTGAATCTCATTTTCTTTGGCACGAGGCAGATAAATCTCAGAATGGTTTGGATTGGGACTTGAAAGCTCATCCTGTTCCACCCCCTGCCATGGACAGGGACACCTTCCACTATCCCAGGGTGCTCCAAGCCCCAGTGTCCAACCTGGCCTGGGACACTGCCAGGGATGGGCCAACCTATGCCAGAGCCTCACACCCTCACAGGGAAGGATTTCTTCTTAAAAAAGAGAATTATTAAGGATGGATGGTTGATGGTGAGGATGCCAGAGCAGGGATGCTGAGCAGAAGCACAGGAAAAGGGGACTGGGCTGCCCTAGTCCTGGGGGAAGGTCAGTGCCACCACACTCCACACAAAAACACACAACAGTGTAACCAGCCATTGATCTTGTGATGAACATCCCAAAAATGCCAGTGGTTTGCACCGCAGGAGTAGGAATACGGGGAGTAGAGGACAGCAGACATTTCCCATGGGAGGGGGGAGAGGATGCCAGCTTCCATATACACAGGATTCCTTTAGAGCAGGATAATGGTGACCATCCCTGGACAAGGAGCTTTTACACCTGAGTGGCCTCAAGAGGAGTAGCACAGCCTGGACAGACCCACATCTCCAGCTGGGGAGCCAGGAACGCTGGCAGGAGCCCATTCATCCCATTATGATGAACTTACCCAGAATTTGGGGACATGCAGCTACACAAAAAGCTGTGCTTTGAGAACAGCACTCAGCAAGGAAGCACAGACCTTGTGGAGGTCATAAAACCCCTCCACAGCAGGACACGGCTGGCTTTGCCACTGCCCTCATTGCCCAGCAGCGTGGCTCCGCAGCCCGGGCTCATGGCTTGCTGTCCCAGCTGGAACTGGGATGCTGTGGGCTCCAAAGCAGAGCCCCAGCCCAGCCTGGGCAGCAGGCAGAGCCCGAGGCTGGCTCAGGGCTCTCGGGATGCTGCCACCCCTCCCGCAGCCATCCACGTGCCACCAGGCGCTGGCTCCCGTGCCACGAGGCGCCCATGCTGCACAGCCCACGCTCCGGCAGGCAGATGATGTTTTTTTGAATGCATCCTCATCTATAATGAGACATTACTCACAAGCTGCGGAATAAAATGGAATAATAGCATCTCTCGGCGTTAGTCATGCTTTAAATGCATACCTTTCAGAGCAGGAGGGGATTTGATAGGATAATCTTCCAAGAGACACGTAGGAAGCTTTCATTGAGGGACACGGCCCCATTGGCAAATTACAGCTTGCTGCTCCTCGTGCTGCTGCACTGAATGATGCTGTCAGGGGGGGAATAAACGTGGGGCATGGGGGCCCACGAGCCCCTGCAGAGCGGTGCAAGACAACAGGATTTGGGAGTTTTGCCAGCTCAAGGTGCCACAATTCTTTCAGCTCTCAGTGCCAGGCCATGCCCGACCACAGTAACACAAGGGCTTTTTCTTCCCTCTGCCCTGCTCCCTGACTCTGGCATCCTCAGTGGATGTGCTCCCCACCCAAAAAAACCCTGGGCTGGAAGGGAACACGGGCTGCTGCAGAAGAATAAACTCATTTTGCACATGTAGAACCAGGCCTCAAACTTCTGTGAGCGAGGAATGCTGCAGCCTCCCGCCGGCACCGCGCTTGGGATGCCTTACCAGAATGGGGTGGGAGTGCTGCAGGGAAGCTGGTTGGGCTGGGAAAATGCAGTTTTGCCCCAAAACCATGTCTGTCCCCCAAGAAGGAGCAGATGCCTGCTTGCTGGGAAAGCCCAGCATCCTGAGGTCTGCTCTGGGGGAGCCCCGCGAGACAAGCTGGCTCAGCACCGGCACCGCTGCGCTTTGTTTGGGGGAATTCATCACAGAATCTCAGCCCTGTGATGAGCAACTCATGCCTTGTTTCTTTACCCACGTCTGAGGCACGCTGAAGGCTGCCAGGCAATCTTTCCTGTGTGCTCAAGGAGATGGAGAGGAAATTTGGTTCCCAGTTGGAGGCTCTTAACCAATTTCAGCCACGGCAAAGCACGAGAGAGAAACAATTTCGCACAGTGGTGCGGGGAGGTTCCTGCAGCCTCCTGCTGACCCCAGAGAGGCTTCTGGGAACGATGAACAAAACACAGCAGAGGAAGTGAGGTGAGCCCCAAAGCCTCCTCTCCTGCCCCAGGGAACAGCCCCTCAACCTAAGGCAGTTTTGTCCTGAGTGGCTGCCAGCCCCAGGGCAGCGTGGTGGGGCCACTCAGGCAGCTCTCATCCCTCAGCTGGAGGTACAAAGGCTCCAGCTCTGGTAGAAAACACAAGCAGCCTCTAGGAAAGCAAAAATTCATCCTGTGTCCTTCTCCAGGGGGGAAAGAGTCACATAAGGATGTTGCAGTTCTCCCGGTGAGAACCAGCTCCTCAGTCATGGGTAAGATGTGAGCAAGCCTACACACCTGTGTAGCAGGGGATGAGGTTTGGGGGCCTCCCAAAGCCCTAGAAGGGGATTAAACCCTGTCTTCAAGTGGTGGACCCCCATGAAAACACATGGTGCACAAGTCAGGTCTCTTCTGAACCTCCACTCAAAATCACCCTAAAGGAGCAAAAAATCTCCATTTTCTTATGGCAGTGCACACCTGCTACAACACCAGTGCAAAAATTCATAACAGCAAGACCCAAAATACTCCCTCTCCTTTTCTTTTGCATCCAGACACAGAATTAATTTGGAGCAGCAGCAGCTAATTGATGCCACAGAGAATTTAACAGCAGCACCAATGACCCCTGCATACTTCCCTGGTCTCTGCAGGCACACCAGGCCCTGGTCCCTGCTGCAGGAAGCAGGTGAGAAAGCAACAACTTCCCCTTTAAACTAAATCAGGGTGAAAGCAAAAAATGAAAAGAGTGCCCTGCACGTTTCCAAGCATGAGACTCCCATACAAATGGTCCCCGCAATGTTTAAACCATTTGGGCTCCTTCCTTATGCTGTTTCTAAGTTTGAAGAATGCCTGCTGGGGATGATTAATATTCCTCCTCCTACACTTACCCGTTACTCCTGACAGCAAAAATTAAAACAGGAGCTTCTCTTCATTCAACCCCGGGCCACAGGAACGTGCTTACATGGGGAGAAGCTGCTAATAAAAAAGGGGGAAGGTCTGTAAATCTGCTGCATTCACAGGCGGGAGAGGTGTGGCTCTCATTCAGCATCCCCGCTGGATGAAAGTTCCCTCACCTCCTCCCGGCAGGATGCTCAGACACTTCTGGGGGAAGCAGCAGCAGGCAGTGCCTTGATCTGGGTGCCTGGCATGGCCAGGATGCCCGCGGGATCTCTGCGGCCTGGCTCACACCAGTGGCTGTGGGCACTGCCCAGGAGAGGAGCCATCCCAGAGCCTCCCAAATCCAGCTCCTCGCTAAGCTGCTGTTCCTGCCCTCAGCTCTGCTCCTCCTGCGCCTTTCAGGGCACCTCTCACCAGGGACTAAAGCACTCTCCTCAGCCAAGCCCTGCCAGCAACTGCGCTGCTGGAGTGCCCAGACAGGGGTTCCACACCGGGCGGGAGGAGAGGGAAAAGCTCAGTATGGATCCGCGATCAGTCACGGGAAAAGCTCGGTATTGATCCGTGATCAGCCGAGGGAAAAGCTCAGTATGGATCCGCGATCAGTCACGGGAAAAGCTCGGTATTGATCTGTGATCAGCTGAGGGAAAAGCTGAGTATGGATACGTGATCAGCCAAGGGGAAAGATCGGTATGGATCTGTGATCACCTGAGGGAAAAGCTTGGTATGGATCCGCGATCAGCCCTGGCAGCCCCGCCATTGCATAGGCGCATTCGACAGGATGCAGGGGACATGTTCAGAGCTGGGTGTGAACAGCCTGGGGTGAAAGGGGCCTGTGAAGCTGCCCCAGGGACACAGGAGGCTGACCTGAGCTGCCCCTCAGTGACATAGGAGCAGCTTTGTCACCCAGGATCTGCTTTCAGAGAAGACTTGTTGTGCATGTGGGGTGGCCTTGACCTGTCACTGCCACAAGACCTTCATGGGCTCCACCTCAAACACATTCAAATCCCATCAAAGACTCTTCAAGGTTGTCCAGCATCCTGAAATTGAATGTTACAGGTACCCCTGCCATGCTCAGAAAGGTTTGTGCTCATCACATGCAAGCTTCAGCTCCCTATAAAAATGGTTCCACATCAATTTGGCCCATTTATTTTTGGGCGGGGATAGTGGTTTGCCTTTCCTTTGTCCTCCTTGCGTGGAGGGCTGGGGAAGTCAGTTTTTCCCCCATTCTTCACCATGTGGCTTGGCTAAAGCAGATCTCCAAATTCCAGAGGGCAGAGTTAACTCTGAGTCTGGAAAGATTCAAGGGACATCGTGCAAGAGACACTTACACAACCCTAATGAGCCAGAGATGTCCTCAAGATTAAAAAAAAAATACAAGAAACCATGTTAATTGCAGCCCTTTCCCTTCAATTAGCTTCCCTCCATTTAAAAGAAGGAATGAGAGATCAGAAATTCCAGGCAAGCCTAAGAAAATGGGTGTTCCACAGCAGCTGAACGGGGCTTGGGGCACCCTGGGATAGTGGGAGGTGCCCTTGCCCATGGCAGGGGATGAAGCTGGACGAGCTGCGAAGTCCCTTCCAACCCAAAATATTCCATGATCGCAAATGATTCCCCAGCAACATCCCCGCCGTGACATTTGGATGCCCTCAGACTCCGCAGGTCTTTAACAAATCGAGTTAATCGCTGCCTCACACAAAGCACCTTCACTGGGTGGGCGCAGAAACAGCGAGGAGCAGCGGCGCTCCTCTTTAATGAGAATAAAGATCAAAATGAAGTCAATTAAGCCTGCCAGTGACATTTGTCTAAGCACATGAAAATTGGTGTAAGCTGAAGCAAGATAAGTTGTTTGAACTCTGTGGGCAGGATTATTTCTCTTTTTTCTTCCCCCCCCCCCCCCCCCCCCCCCCCCCCTTCAAAATTAGTTTTTCATGATGCATTTCAATTCTGTTTCCCTGCGTTACTGGGTAGGTTCAAGGGACATGTGGGACAGATTCCACTCGACAGTTTGTAAACAGCTGACGTGGGAGGGAGAGGGCACTCGAGCTATGGGAATTGTTTTCATTCAAAAAATTTTGTAAATTAATTCCTCCCCCAACTGCCTGCTCTAAACAGCACGGAACTGCGTTCCTCCCCTCGGAGCGGCGCACGCAGACAGATGTGCCTTCTGTTCCTTCCGAACATCAAGGCTGCCTCGCTCGCTGCGCAAATGTCAAGGTGCTAATGAGCTGTAGCAGGAGTCAGGCGAGGACAAGGCGCAGCGCGGGGAGCGAGAAGGAGCCTTCCAAAGGCTCCTCCGTAGCCTCCGAGCAGGGACAGGAGCGGGAATCGGGGATGAGGTGAGCGAGATGCCCGAGGAAGAGCATCCACAGGCTCACACACTGATGGACCTCTGTGGGCAGGAGCAAGGGACGTGCGTGTCCTGTCCGTGCTCCTGGTGTGTCCTTCCCAGCTCAGGATATCCCGCGATTCCACGTCAATCCAACCTGCGCGGAGTTTATAATCTCTGTTTCTGTGCTAAAACCGGGCCCTTGCCCTCCAGGGTGGCACCAACAAATGGGATGTTTCCTCCTCTCACTCAGGGCAGCCGGAGCTGTTACATCCGTCACACTTCCATCAATACATTCCCATCTCCATTGCCCCCTCCTCGCCTTTACCACACCGGAATATTTTAAGCCTCAGGACAGGGATGTCGCTTAAACCCTCTTTGCTCAGACGGAACCTGCTGACCACTAATGACAGAACGATTAGCAGGCGGTAATTACACGGTAAACTTCCACCTCGGAAAGTGGAAGGTGGCACCGCTGAGGTGACACCGGGGAGGTGCCCGGCTGCAGGGCCACAGCACCCAGCGGAGGGAGGGCAGGAGCTCGGCTCGGGCACAGCCTCCCCTTGCCACATCTTTGTTCTCAGCCACCAAGCCCAGCAGCAGGACCCGAGTGACCATCCTGCAGTCCCAGGGATGCTCCAGCCCTCGCTCCTCAGGCTGGTTTTGCACCTGGGCGAGAACACCCAGCCACAGCCAGAGCACTTTTCCATCAGGCATCAGAGCTCTCCTCTCCAGACTGGTGGGAATGAGAAGTAATTAAATGTTATTTCTAGCTATTATTGCTTCCCGTGCCTCTGTGAGCAGCTGTCTCCTGGCTCTTTCTCACATTTGGAGCTTGCTGGAAGCATCCCTGGATTGCCCTTCCTGCTCTCCAGCAAGCTGCTTTTCCCAATGACTCCCTTCTGCATCTCCCTGCAGGAAACACAGAAAGCACTGCCTCCTCCCCTGACTCATAATCCTTCCCTCAAACATACAGATTATTTAAACATAAGCAGGGATTTCATGCCGGGCTTCAGAACACCAGGGGCTGGAGAGCATTAAAATCCACCATCTTATCCTCAGCATGCCCAGCCCCAGTGCCCAGGAACAGAACCACAGAGGAACAATTCGCTCTTCCAGCCCAGAGATGGAACCCAGCACCTTCCGCTCGCTGGGAAAACACAGACACGGCAGGTCAGCCAGCTCCTGGAGGCAAAACTCAAACCCCTTGTGCCACTGGGCTGTAGGGTCACCTCTCTGACACCAAAAAACCCCCTAAGCCTGCTGAGGTTGTACCATGGTGGCCCAGGGCTGAGCTTGCTCTTTCACTCTCCTTGGCCTCCTGGAAGTCTCAAGAAAGCCACATTTCATCCACACCTATCAGCAGGCAACAGTACAGGGATCCAGAGTCCATATCCCCAAGAAATAAGCTAACTGGAATGTACCCCCCCCCAAAAAAAAAAAGAAAAAAAAAATCACCCAAAAAAAAAAAAAAAAAAACCAAAAAAAAAAAAAAAAAAAAAAAAAAAAAAAAAAAAAAAAAAAAAAAAAAAAAACCCCAACCAAAAAAACCCCCAAGAGAAGCACTGTGGGATAGTCCCAATTACAGGATACAGGCAAACACCCTCTGAGACACTGAGCAGCAAACACTCCCCACTGCGCTCCCCAAACCCCATTCTCCCAGCAAGCCCATGGATCAGCCCATCTCCACCTCCCTCCCAGCAGGTCCCATCTTTCCCGGGGAGGTGTTTCCCTCATACCATCCTAAAAACCCCAGCAGGGCTCCTCACCTGCGGCTCACGCAGCTCCAGGAGCATTAACAGCCCCTGCTGACACCACGGCCCCACAAAATACTCCCCAGAGCCTTGCTGCAGCCCTGCCCTTCCTTTTAAACCTTTATTCAACAGTTTTTCATTGGCACTTGGTCACGGCCTGGGTCAGTAACAAGGCACCTAATTAACCTGTTCCGGGCAAGAGTGAAGTGGGATGTTCTCACCCTCCTGGCCGGGGGGGAGAGGGTTTTCCCTGCCCTCCTGGAAATCCGTCTCTGCCAACAAAGCAGCCCCACCGTGGAGGGATGGGGCCGTGCTCTGGCAGCTGCTGGGCGGCTCCCGGGCCACCAGACCTGATGGGCTGGGGTGCAGAGCGCCAGGGAGTGGTGCCACAACTGTCAGAGCCCGTGTGCCTCATGGCGTGGCATGAATTTAGAGTGAGAAGAAGGATAAAGCATCTGGGAATCTGCAGCCAGGCCGTGCTGCTCACTCTGGTCACCATCGCTCATCCCCGAGCTGCTCCGCTCCAGCACCATCTTCTCCATTCCCTGGGAATTTTACCTGTGGAAAAGTCCTCACGTGAGAACTCTTGGTAGAAGGGGGAGCACAGTCACACATGCTGTCGGTCTGTCTTTATCCCATTCCTGCCCTCGTTTGATTGCCCCCAATCAGCCCGACACAGGGAAGCTGCTGCATTCCCTCCCCTAAGATGTCGGAACCCAGGGCATTCCTCTGGCTGCCCTGGATGGGTTTGGGACCCTGGCAAGGGGCTCAGAGACCTTGGCACGGAGTCAAAAACACCTGTGCCTTTCGATTTTAGCCTCTGAAAACAATTAACAACTTTGAGTGAGGATTTACAAGCCACAAGAATTTGAATAGAGTGATAATTTGTCACAGGGTGAAAAAGTAGAATTTTGGGTTTTTCAGAATGAGGGTTCAAGAGGCAAGATGGAGGAATCTGGGTGTGTCCTGTTTTTCTTCTTGTTCTTCTTGTCCTCCATCTTCTGCTGTGAAGGTGACACTTTCTAATTGGTTTAGAGCAAAGACAGACTGTCTAACATAGGTGATAGGTATTGGAAAATTATTGTAAATAAAGTACACGTAGTTCTTAGTATAAAAAGTTAACACAACCCCAAAGGCGGGAGTTGTGCCTCCGCTTGGCCTGCTGAACAGATTACAGCGGGTCAGAGAGAGAATGTATTAGATAGAGAAAAATAAACAACCTTGAAAAGTGGAACTGACGAGTCTTGACCTCTCCTTCAGTTGCGGGGCTGGGAGAAAAAGACTTTCTAATACCTCGGGAGCCATCAAAATCATCAAAACCCGAGATTAAAAGAGGCACGGTGTTTATTGCCGACTCGCTGCTCGCCACCTGTATTTTCAGTGCGTTTTTCTCCTGATTCCAGCGCTTCTCCGCCGATCCCTGAGTGCCGGAGCTGACACCGTGCCCGGAGCAGCTGCCCCCGCGCATCTCCCGCCCCATCCCTCCCCTCGTTCTCCGCCGTGGTCATTGTCACCCAGCTCCAAACCCGGCATCTTTACCAGCAGGTGCTAAATTGCCGCTCCAGCTGCTGAATGCGAACAATTATCTCAATTAACATCTAAACAGATGCAATTTTTGAGGAAACGAACAGAACAACACTAACAACAACCAAAAAGGGGGAAAGCTGCGATTACAAATGCGGAAGAAAAAAAGCCCTGCGTGGCTACAGACAGGAGTGCGCTGTTCCCAGTGTCCCCTGGAGAGCACGGCCCTCTCTCGGAGGGCTGGCAGAACGTGCAGCTCGGGATGTCCATCCTTCCTGCCGCTGGATGTGCCAGGGATGCAGAACCACTCGCACGTATCCGTGCACCGACTCCTCCGCAGCCTCTCCCACTGAAAAGGCGTTTCCAAGCAGGCAAAAAAAATGCAAACCCCAATTAAAGGAGATCTCTGCCTTACTCCGGCTCCGTGACCTTTTTCTACCAGGAGTGACCTCCTGCCTGAGCTCCGTGTAGGACACAGGGACATCTAATGGCAGAAGAACAACACTGCGAACGGCGCAGATGAAAAATCAAGGAGGCAGCAGCGAAAAAATCGGGTGAAAACCGTGAATTCCCAGCCTGTGTCTTTGCCCGTGCCCCTCCAGCTCCCAGCTCCTGGGAATGGTGGTGGAACGAGATGTTGCTGCCCAGAACGTTCATGGAAAGGAAGATTTGTTGCTTCCAAAAAGGCTTTATTTTTGTATCCACAGCTACTCCCTGCCAGCTCTGGTCTCCAGACTGCCCTCCTAGCGTGTTTGGGTTATCACAAAGCAGCTTCCATAGAGCCATGGGATCACAGGGTGGTTTGGGTGAGAAGGGACCTTGAAACCCATCCCATTCCCCCCCCTGCCATGGGCAAGGACACCTTCCACTATCCCAGGCTGCTCCAAGCCCCAATATCCAACCTGGCCTTGGGCACTGCCAGGGATCCAGGGGCAGCCACAGCTTCTCTGGGCACCCTGTGCCAGGGCCTGCCTACCCTCCAGGGAAGGATTTCTCCCCAAAATCTGTTCATGTACCCCTTTTCCCAGCCAGCTGTGCTCCCTACAAACCAGGGCCAGCGCCCCTTCCCTGGGACCCTCTGAGCCCTGCAGACACTGGGGCCCACAGTGGGCAGAGCCCTGAGTGCAGCTCTCTGCTAGGTTTAATATTCAGATTAAATTTTAAAGAGCATTTAATTGGCAATTGCTCTGCTCTCTCCATTTCTGCACATCTCCCTGGGCCAGTGCTTTTCCATGGGCAGAAGGGGAAGAAGAAGGTTTGCAAAGAAACTGGATGGGTCTCCCTCAAAGCCAAACCCCTCCTCTCAGAGGCTGAGGATGTTCTGTGTTCATTTGTGAGGGATTTGCCCTAATTTTGTGGGTTTTGGAGATCAATTATTTATGTGCGTTTGCATCTCATTCCAGATGTTGGCACGAGGAAAAGGCAAAACCCAGAGTTGGGCTTTCCACATTCGTTTTCCTTGCATTCAGGAGGAAAATAAAATGTGCTGGGACAAGCAAGAACAAATGTTCACTTTTTTTTTTTTTTTTTNTTTTTTCCAGACAATTCTCAAAATTCTGTAATTATCATTTAGGTCAGGGGTTTTTAAAGAAAGCAAACCCCAAATTCCCATGGAAGGAAAGACTGTGGTGTGTCACTCTGTTTGTCAATAAAGCAGGATTTCATCCCAATAATACCTCCCCAGGAAAAGACTCCACTTTGGCTAAACAGCAAGAGACTTGGTTGATAAATTTGGGGTTAAGGATACATAAACAAGCTAGATAGGATTTTGCCCTATTCCCAGTTTATACCTGTCCTTATTTCGGTGTAAATAGGATTTCTAGAGCAATGCCCTGGGTCCTGTAGCTCACCTCATGACCAGTTGTTGACAAATCCAACCCACTGCTCGCTGCCATCCTCTCGTTTAATTTTTTATTCCCTGTAATTAGGAAGTCTGCTGGAAACAAGGCAAACTTGGGGATAAAAACTGCGCAGGGTTTGGTGAGGCAGCTGAAAGAGACTCAAGACCTTTCCCGATGCAAACGGGAGCATCAGTGTCCATTTCATCTTTATTTAGTCTCCTGTTCAGCCCAAGTGTTATGGACTGGGCTGGCTGTTTGCAAAGTGCACGCCCAGGCTGTGCTCCTGCTGCATCCCACATTCCAGGATCTTCAGCAGCATCCCAGGATTCAGGGATGCTCTGCAGCTTTTCAGGCAGCACATAGAAAAGAACATGTCTTGGCACCAGTGCTCCAGGTGCTTTTGGGTTTTTTTCCCCAATGGCAGTGGGCAGTGGCACCTGTGCAGTTATTTATCCCCAGGCAATGTTTGGGAAGGGCTTTTCTGGGCCACAGGTCCATCCTAATTTCCTTCTGGATGGTGGAGGTGGAGCCTTACACCAAGATTTCCCAGGGCAGGCATCAGCCTCCCCCTCCAGGCTGGCAAACCCCAGCTCAGCCCAATTCCCCTCCCACTGGAATATTGACTAATGAGCTGCATAACCCTGCAAGGTAAGAAATGCTGCTTGAAGGGGGCTGAAAAAACCCAGGAAACATTGGGATTTGGGTTTTCCAGAAGCAGGTGCTGGGAGGGGGGGCTCTCCCTGCTAGCCCTGCAGGCAGGAGGTGCAGCAGCATCCCTGGCTGTGCTTGGACACCATGGATGAGTTCACCCCCATGGCATCCCGAGCTCAGTCAGCCTGCAGAAAAATAAACCAGTAAGTGGAATGAGGAAGGGAAGTAGTTTTGGCCAGATAACCCCTCATACATCACTGGTGGGGTGTGGACCTCCCCCAAAGCCTTGTGGGCCTGATGGGGTCACCCTACTGCTCACCCATCCAAAACCACACAGATTCCTGCCTTTTCTCCCCCAAAACCTGCTCCCAGTGGAACCCAGGAGTGCTGAGGAGCTGCTGGGTTAAAATCCGGATAAAACAACCCCGTCCCTCAGCAGGGAGTCTCCAGCAGAGTGGTCTACACAAACACACTGACAAAACTCTTTGGGTGCTTTTTCAAGCAATCATGAAAGTTGTACAGGATACAAGCCAATTCCCATCTCTTTTAGCATCCACTCACTCTCCATGCCAAAGCTTTTTGGAAACCCTTAACTGGTAGCTTTGAAGCATTTGGGAAAAAATTGGTTTCCCCTTTTCATTGATGTATTGTCTCTTTTTTCTGCCAAAACCCACAATTTTTTTGCCAAAATAAAAACCCACTAGTGCATGAAAGCAGAGCTCATCCCCCAGGGAGGGCAGAGCTAGCAAGTAAGAGCTGACAGAAATAGAAAAGCTTCCAGGAAATAATATCTTCAGTGCTGTTTTATCTGCTCCATCATCCTGCAGTCAGGAGAGTAATTTTACCAGGGTCCGGATGAGCCCAATTAAAGCTTTCTGATTTTCACAGGCCTCTGCAGAAAATCTGTGGGGTACAGAAGCCACGGAGAGCTCCTGGAGACTCTGTTGGTGCTCACTGCCTCCTCTGGTGACGCTGGCAAGCCTGGCTGTGATTTGCTTTGCCACACACGGGGGTTTGTTCCAGGTCCCACACTGCCCTCAGGAGCACTGAGGTGTCCATCAGACCCAGCAAGAAATTCCTCAGCTGCCTGTAGCTCCTCAGGGAGGGACAGCAGATCTTTCCTGCCAGGTATGCAGAGTAGGGATGGTAGGATTGACCCCGTCTGGCTGGAACTTTTGGGGCTGAGAAAGCAAGCACACTATGGACATCCAGCTCTCCGAGGCCCAGCAGGGCTCACCAGGATTTTTCACCCAGGGGGCAGAAGGGAAAACCCCAAAAGGAAACCTCTTCCACAGAATCAGTGGCAAAGTCACCTCCCCGGTGACCTGAGGACTGCAGGCACCCACAGTCCTGGTTCCCCCAGGTTTTCTGGACACCCATCCCTGCACATCTGAGCTGCCCAGAGGAGACAGACAGGCAGGGTGCCTCTTGCAGGGCAGATGTTTGGGAGGTGTTTGCCATCAGCTCCTTCCCAGCCCTATTTCCAGAATGCAAAGGCACACCAGGGAGGGCTTTGCCTCAGGGCAAAAAGGGCTGGCTAAAAACCCCAAAAGAGCCCCAGCCCAACTTACTCTGAGCCCACAGTTTGCTGAGGGTACAGAGGTGGCTTTGTGAGAGAGGGAGTGAAGCCATGGGGACCCTCGCTGCCCTCCTGCCCTGCTGTGGGAGTGCAGGAGGGTGGCACCAGCCCAGGGACATCCCAGGCAGCCCAGCACATCACCCAGTCTCCAACACCAGTGTGGGAAATCTCCCAGCCTCAGCTTTCAATTAACCTTTCCCACAGGGAAACCCAGAGGTTTCCAGCTTCTCCCCCAGCAGGGACTGGGAAAAAAACTGGCAAGTCTTACAGATTCTGCTGGCCTGGTTCCAGAGGGTGCCAAGCTTGCCCCCATGCCTAGTGCTCAGCAGGGCTGTGACCAGCCCAAGGGGATGGAGCCCCTCTCCAGGGCAGCTTTCCACCCCGGGAGAGGCTCTCTGGGGACATGGGCAGCAGGTCAGGCTGGGAAAGTCCTGCTAGGACACGTGCTCCTTTATGGCTCCAAAGGGAACATTTCTGATTATCTCGCCTCGCAATTTAATTAATCTGCATTCAGTAATGAACCTTGAAATTTCAATTAAAAACATCATTACTAATCAGGACAGGATTCAAAGCAGTCAAGGGCTCTCGATAGCTTTGCAGTGGCAGGAAGTTTGGGTTTGTGTGCTTCCATCTCTTCATTTTGGACGCAGACCCACCATGGTTTGCCTCTCCTCTGGGCTGGCAAACCCAGGCACGGGAGGTGCATCTTTAGCTCCCTTTCTGCAGAAAACCATAAATATACCCAAAAGTATACCCAAAAAAAGAGGAGGGGAGGGTCATCCAAAAATCAGCAGAACAAATAAATAAATAGATGTCTGTCCCGGGACATTGTTGCCTGGAGCATTGTCCAGCAATGATTAAAATCTGGGGAAATGGAGATCTGCATCTCCTCAGCCTGTTAAGGAGGCACGGGCGGCTGGCAGCAAATCACAGGAGCTGCGGGATGAGCGCTGCACCAGGAACGTCAGAACAGCCTGACCCGAGCAAGGCATCCCTCCCCAAGCCCCACAGAGATCCTCCTCCTCCTCCGGCGGGGCTGGTCACGTTCTGCCGCTCCCGAGTTTGTCCTTCCAGCACCGGTGCTGGAACATCACTCCCGTGGCTGTAAATCCTGAGGAAAGCTGGTTACCCCTGGTTCCAGCAACAGCTGGATCGTGGTCACGAATCCATGCAAAAAATAGCCAAAGTAAGCAAGGTAGGAAGGGGAGAAAGAGAAATTAATCCTGTGTACCCTGAGTTGCCCATGTTCTTTAGAACAGATAAGGATAATAAATATATTCACTGGAAGAGAATAAAATTAATATTTTTGGTTTGTTTCAAAGGAAAGCTACACCTCTAGCAAGGCTGCAGGAGGATGAGGAAAGCTCAGGGGGCAGGAGACACAGGAATGCCAAATGTCCCGGCAGTGCAGCCTTCAAAGGGACAACCAGAGAGTGGAAGGCAAAGCTGGATGTTTTATCAGCTCCCTCAACTTTTGGGCTGTGGTTTTCATTGCACTGCAGGTGTGTTATTTCCCAGATCCAAAATCTTGTGCTGACTGTAGCCCTCTGCAAATCCCAGCAGACAGAATTACCCCACCCAGGACATGTCTGTGAGACAATGCTCCCCTGCTCTCCAGCCCTGCTCCAGCCCAAAGCCCTTTCTGACCACTGAACTCCCATTTGGGAACAGAGAGACAGATTATTCCCTGAGACCCCTCCACAAACAGCTCAGAACTGTGAACACAGGGGAAGGATGGAAGTTCAAGCATAGCTCTGTGCAGTGCAGGTAAAAGCCCCATCACCCCAGCTGTCTCTCCAGGGAAAACGCAAATGGAAAACGGTAAATGACAGCTCTGGGGTCAAACCCCACTTATTCCGTGGGCTGTTTCCAAAGCCTGGCCAGTCTACAGCTGGGTTAATTAGATTTAAGATACAGAGGTAAAACTCGCCGAATAAATTATTAATCACAGGTTGTTTGTTCAGGATCAGTGAGAAAGGAGGGAGCATTCGGAAAGCTCCAGGAGGCAGCAGCTCGGCAGCGTTTGTGCTGCACCACCAAAAGGTGAGGGGCAAGCACAGGCACCCACAGCTCCAGGACATTCTCCTCATTCCCTGCCCTGGGTTAAAATTGGGATGGGGAGATGTCTCATTCATGTGCCTAGATGACAAGGGATGGAGGGACAGGACAAGGGGAATGGCTCTAAGCTGAAGGCAGGTTAAAGTTGGATTTTGGGAAGAAATCCTTCCCTGTGAGGGTGGGGAGGCCCTGGCACAGGATGTCCAGAGGAGCTGTGGCTGCCCCTGGATCTCTGGCAGTGTCCAAGGCCGGGTTGGACGGGGTTTGGAGCAGCCTGGGATAGTGGAAGGTGTCCCTGCCCATGGAGGGGGTGGGGTGGGATGGGATGGGCTTTGATGTCTCTTCCCACCCAAACCATTCCATGATGACCAGCATGGTCATGCCATGTCTATGGAGAGAGCAGGTACCTCCCAAGCATCTCCCAAAAAATCCCAGCTGGCATACACTGAGCATGGCCCTGGTGGGGGTTCAGCCTGTTCAGGAGGGTTCTGAGCCCACTTTGGGGCCTCTGCAGCTGCTTTGTACCTTTGGCTGTGGGTATGTTTCGTTTGCCAGGAGCTGCCCAGCCTTTATGTGAGCCTGGTTGGGCTCAGGTCTCAGAGATGTTCTCTGGCAGGGAGCGCTGGGGTAATTTTCAGTGGGGGCCACACCCAGGATTATGGCTTTGAAAAAGGAGGAAACATGGGAGCTTGGCTCAAAGGAACACACTAATTGCCTGAGCAGGAAAAAAAAAGATCCTTTTCTTTCCTGGTAGAAGGCATCTGATAAAAGCCTGAGACCAGTGGTATTTATATTAGCAGATTTTACATCCTCCTTGTGTGTACTTGGACTGTGAGATATAAATCAAAGCAGGGGTTCATTCCAAGACCAGTTTATTTTTATCAGAGAAGTATGTGCTGGCAAACCAGATATTGGTATGTTGACTTTGTTGGTTAGGTGTGATTTATAATAGTTCCTATTGTTTTATGGTGTGTTTCACCTAATTTATCCAAGTCGTGGGTTTAGGAGTTTTTTTGTTTTACTCCATTTAATGTATATTTTCTTATGGGTGGTTTTGCATTTTAGTGGTTGGCTGCAGTCTTGGAGCACTTTAATGTGAAGGAAGAGCCTGAAACCATGAAAACAAATCCTAAATGGGTTTGCAATCAAACATCCCCCTCTCTAAATAGATCCATGCAAGGTGGAGACCAAAGCAGCACAAAGTGCTTCTCAGTCTGTCAGTGCTCCTCAAGCAGGGCAAATCCTCAGCAGGGTTTGGGAAGCAGCTGCATCCCTGGGAGCATCCAGAGGCTGAGTTCCCAGGAGGCACCTGCAGCAGGGGAGGTAAAACCACAGAATCACATAATATCCTGGGCTGGAAGGGGCCCACAGGGCTCATTGAGCCCAGCTCCTGGCCCTGCACATCCCAAGAGTCCTCTATGGGTGACCAGGAAGGGAACAGCCCAGAAAAAGGCTGAATTCACAGCAGCCAGGTGTGCCCAGCGTCCCCTCAGCTCTCCCTGCAGCTTAGAACTGGGAACCTTTGCAGTGGAATTCCAGGAATTTCAGCAATTCCTTAAGCCCGGGCCCTGCTGGCAGCTCCCTGGCAAGGAGAGTGTGCCCTGTTCCTTAGCTCCATGCCTGCGGCTGGTAATTAAAGCAGGGAACTGGAAAGAAGATTAAAAAAAAAAAAAAAAACCACGGAAAAATCACCTTCTTCAAGATTTATGAGAATATAAACTCAGAGCTGAGATGTTCCTATCACCACCTACGAGGCCCAAGGGGCAGCTTTGCCCTAATGCAGGGTTGGATGTTTGTCCCAATGATGGATTTGGATTTGGAAGGTGAGCAGGAGCTCCCAGAGGAGCACACGGGAGCCTCGGGGCTGCCAGGCTCTGATTCCCCCAAAGCCTGTCCCGCTGATGGGGGCAGTGAATGTCCCCCAGCCCCCCAGAGCCACACGGGCCTCCCTCCTGCACAGCTGGGCTGAGCCTTGCCTGTCCCACCAGGGAGGGCTTTGCTGCTCCGGGAGGTTCCGAGATGTGTTTTGGACTCTGCCCTGGCTGGGGTTTGCTGCTGTTCCATCCTCCCTGCTCATCCTCAAGGCCTTTCATTCCAGGGGTCCCTGGTGAAGCGTCCATCAGGGGGCCAGGAGGATCATGGCCCTGCTCTGATCAGGAATTTGTGACTCAAGAGCAATGCTTGGGGCTGTGCTGCCCCAAGATCTCCAAAGCCATGGCCAGGAGGAATCCATCAACAGGCACCCCAGAACCTTTCATCTCTGAACCAAAAAGAAAAGGTAAAATAAATAAATAAATAAGTAAAAGCAGTGCCAAGGAGGAATTTTTTTAAAACACAAAAATGGAGACATACAGCGTGAAGACTCCACATCCACTCTGGAGCCAAAGCTTCTGTAAGCTGCTGCAAACTTCCCGTAAAAGCAAGGAGAGCCTTTCCCATTTCGGGTTTCTGACCCTCCACGGGGAGCCCACCCTCCCCTTGGAGTGAGCCCCAACTTCACCGTGGAGGGAAGAACCACATCCATTCCAGTTAAGGTAATCTCCTGCCTTAATAATTCATGGGCTGCTTTCAGGAGAGCTTGGAGCACTGAGGAAAGCTGAAAGCTTCTGTGCACATCTGTCAGCAGCACCAATCAGTGCCTACCTCTGGAATGGAATAAAAATCAGTGAAAGCATTTTGATTAAGAAACAGGGTCAAGTATTGGCTCCTTCCAAGCCACAGAAGTCACAGCTGACTAATTTACACATTTTTCCTCCCCTGAAGTCACGTAATAAAAGCATAATCCTGAACAGAAGAGAAAGAACTTAAGCTGAAAGCCATGTTACCTGACAGATGCACTTTTAACTCCAGAGTGCCTTGTGGAGATTGTTCCCAAGGAGTTGTCCTTCCAGGGAAACGTCTCCATGGATGGTCTGCATGCCTGCTTCCATGTTGTCCCCCCTCTTTTCCCTCATTCCACTCTTCACTTGTCCTGATTGCATTAGGGCTGGTGGATATTATTCCTGGGGAGCCTTGGATCTGTCAATTAACCTGGCAGAGCCTAAAAGGCACAGCTGGGAGGCTGTGAAATGGCAGAGCTCATGGACATCCAGCCACAGCAGCTCCATGTCTGACCCTTTACTATTCAAAGACATCCTTTGCTGTAAAAAGGTCAGACTAGACAGGGCTCGGAGCAGCCTGGCCCAGTGGAAGGTGTCCCTGCCCATGGCAGGAGGTGGAACAAAATGGGCTTTTTTGTTCCTTCCAACCCAACCCAGTCCATGATTCCTGGTTAGGGATACACCTCTGCTGATGAGGAGGTGTTGGTTTCTCCTCTCCTAGCCCAGACACTCCTCTTTTCATTTTCTCACCACACCCACCCCTTTTCACACACCTTTCCCCATTTTACAAGGGCTTTCAGCGGGGTTTTGTAATCCTTTATGAGCCTGGGCTGATTTAACAGGATTCTCAGGGATGACTGAGGGATGGAGACAGGCATCTGACTGGGAGAGGAAAAAGTCCTGTGAAACAACTCCGGGCTGTTTGAGAAGCTGGGCTGAGTACCCTCAAGACACAGGCACGGCCTGACACACCATGGGGGCTCTGGGATCCACATTCCAGGGGTCAGGAAGATACCAGGTGACTGTCCCAAAGGATGTTGGTTATGAAATCCAAGCAGCTCCCCAGCTGCAGCAATCATTGGAGTGGCACAGGCAGAGAAGCCTTCGAAGTTCATGGGAACTCCTCCAAGACCCTCCCAGGAGGTTTTCCCTGTGAGGATCCATCTCCCAGAGTCCCTCCCCGAGGAAAAATGCCATGTTACTAGGAATCTCCCAAGATCCCAGCCTCCAAGACTCTGACTGCTGTCTGCTAGCCCCCGAAGTCCCAGCCAACGTGGGATTTCTGGAAGAAGCCCGTCGTGGCACCAGGATAATTGTGTCTAATTACACCAAAAGCCTCCACGAACCTCTCAGCATGGCTCTGACTCCGTGTCGCACTCGCAGACACTGTACTTTTATTTCAGGCAGCACAGAATAATCCTGCAGTCAATTACTCCCACTTTCGGCCTTTGTGCACTGCCAGGTATTTCAGACAGCATGAAAGACACTCTTAAAATATTCTGAATGACTGCTCTAGGCTGTTGCGAGCAAGCACTTAATACAATGCACAGGGAAAAAAAATAAATCTCTCTTTTCACTGAGGGAGTCAGTGGGCTGCATCCGTGATGAGGCAGGACAGGAGCTGATCCTGCACAGTGCTTGGGCTGCAAGGATGGGGCTCAGCACGAGGGATTGGTGCTGCTGGAACAACATCCACTGACACTGCTCAGTTCAAGGGCCACACCGAATCAGTCAAGTGATGATGCTCCTTTTTAATTCCACCTGCAGCAGAGGCAGAAAAAGAGCCAGGAAAGGAACAAATAGCTCAGAGGCAACCAGGGCCAGAGTGGGGAGGTGCAGAATCCTGCAGCAATAGCTCCGATGAGCACTGGTTTTTGTTTTTGCAAGCAGTTCAAATCACTGACTTCCTCTCCCAGCAAAGGGAAGGAGACACACAGTCCCACGCAGGACAAACCAGGAACAAATGCAGAGGCACAAATGGCTTTTTTAGCAGAAGATGCAGCGTTGGCTGGTTGGTTTAGCACCTGCATTCCAGCCACACTGCTGGGAGCCAGCAGAGATGGTGAGGCCACCACTGTGCCACCAAATGAGCCCAGGCTGCACGAGCGTCCCCTTCAGTGCTCTCTCCATTGATCCCCAACTACTTTACCTCCTGCTGCAGACAGAGATGTCCCAAAGCTGAGGTGGGGATGCAGGAGGGTGGGATTGGTCACACAGCAGCTGCTAAACCTCCCCTTTCGGACCTGACACCTTTTCCTGTCTGCTCACAATGAGGAGAGGGGCCAAACATGTGGTGCCTTGAACCCCAGCCGGGAGCAGGTCTCACCTCAAATTATCCTTCAGCGCCCGCCCCCCCAAACACACAGCAAGAAATTCCAGAAGGTCAGCAGCAAATGAGGTCTTTCCTTTTGAAAAGAGGTGGGAGATTTCAGAGGCCTTTCAAAGCAAGCAGAAAATATCTACTTTGAAATGCCTCTTGCCATCACTTAAAAGAAAATACTGACGTGTCAGCTCTGTGGCTGGGTGTGCAGATAACCTCTCACGCCATCAAAACCTTCTGACTCCTGTTCTGGGATGCTATAAATAGCTCTGTGCACAATTAGCAGCTTTTTGGGGCAACCTACAGAAAATCATAACTCACGTCAAATCAATAGGATCAGCTTTCCCAGCTGCAACAGCAAAGGGCAGGGGGAGATCAAAGCAGCAGGAGATGTGGCCCCAGGGATGGGTGGCAGTGGCAGCTCTGCAGCCTGGCGATGCTCCGGGGTGCCTCTGTTTCCATGGGGTGATCCTGAGGCTGTGAGTGCAGGGCAGCATCACCCCAGCAGCCTGCACCTCCCCGCTGCAGGGGCACACACGCTGCTCTGATTAAAAATGCATGGCAGCCACCGTGGCTGAGGCTCCCCAGCCGTGCATTCAATGTTTTATCCGTGCTGGCTGTCTGACCAGAGAGGACCTATTACCTGCCTCTCCAGCTGGCTGCTGCCCCAGAGCTGGGATGACACAATCTGAGAAGGAGTTTTTTCTTTTCTCGCCCCTGCAGCAGCCAGGACATGCAAAACTGATTTCAAAAGCCAGAGTTTGCTTCAGCCTTAAAACAGTTTGGGGACCAAAAGCATGGATGGAGGCTGAACCACAGAAACAGAATGGTTTGGGGTGGAAGGGACCTTAAAAGCCCGTCCCATCTCACCCCCTGCCATGGGCAGGGACACCTTCCACTGCCCCAGGCTGCTCCAAGCCCCAATGTCTAACCTGGCCTTGGACACTGCCAGGGATCCAGGGGCAGCCACAGCTGCTCTGGGCACCCTGTGCCAGGGCCTGCCCACCCTGCCAGGGAACAATTCCTAATTCCCAATATCCCATCCAGCCCTGCCCTCTGGCAGTGGAAGCCATTCCCTGTGTCCTGTCCCTCCATGCCTTGTCCCCAGCCCCTCTCCAGCTGTCCTGGAGCCCCTTTAGGCCCTGGAAGGGGCTCTGAGCTCTCCCTGGAGCCTTCTCCTCTCCAGGTGAGCACCCCCAGCTCTCCCAGCCTGGCTCCAGAGCAGAGGGGCTCCATCCCTTGGAATATCTCTGTGCCTTCTCTGGACTCTCTCCAGCTGCTCCACATCCTTCTGCTTTGACTCCAGAGCTGGAGGCAGCTCTGCAGGTGGGATCTCACCTGAGTGGGGCAGAGGGGCAGAATCCCCCTCCCCTGCTGCCCACGCTGTGGGATCAGCCCAGGGCACGGTTGCTTTCTGGAGATCAGCACTTGTGGCCAGGGCATGTCCAGCACCCCCAGGTCTTTCCTGGCAGGGCTGCTCTCAATCCCTTCCTCCCCCATCTCTACTGATCCCAGGGATTGCCCAAACCCCTGGGGAACTCTCTGTACATGGGGGAGACCAGTGCGGGCCTGGCCTGTTCTTCCTCTTGAATCTTGGCTGAGACAGGCAGATGGAGCCTCCAGTGTTGGTCAGGAAGGAGAGGGAAGCTCAGGCAACTCCTGAGCAGGCTCTGGAGCGTGCTGGCTCGCTCTGGGTGTCAGACCGCATTCCCCTTGTGCCTGGCACAGACCGTGGCAGTGACAACACCTCCAGAATCCAGAGGGAAGGGCACGGAGCTCGGCCCACACTCCGCTCAGAGGCCATCAGAGCCGCCGTTTTGCGTGAGAAAAAGTAGGAAGGCACGTTCAAAGCAGAAGAGAATTATTCCAGAAATGCCTTCTGCCCCTGCCTGAGGTGGCTGGGACGGGCCTGCCCACTGCACCAGGCGGTTTGAAGGGCTCACTGCTCTCGGGCCATGCAGGAGCTCGCCCTGCCAGCCCTTCCTGCCGGGCAGAACTTCCCTTGACAAATGTCACAAGGGGAATTGTTTCCCCGGGAGGTTTCCTGCCACTTTGACACAGAAAGCCTGGCACGTGCTTCTTCGGGGGGGATGCTCGGTGTTGGAAGCCACTGTGGAATGGTTTGGCGAGGTGACAGCCCAAAAGCAGGAGAGAAAAGGCTCTGCCTAGGGAACACATCAGGATGGGATGATTTCCAGGGCAGGCGAAGATTCTTCAACTTTCCCAAAAGCCCAAAAGCCACAGGACTTGGCTGTGTCACTTCAGAGCGTTCTGAAGGCAGCGGATGTTTGTGCAAAGCTGTTCTCAAGCAACGATCTGCGCAAAGCCTGTTGATAATCAGGTGCTTTATTTTGGGTGGAATGATCTCTTTTGGTGCTCCAATCACACCATATTCAGCTTCTCTTTCCACACCTTTAATTCTCCCACCCTTCCAAATAAGCCGTTTTCCCTGCAAGTATCTCCATCCCCTTCCGCCCAAAAATGTATCAACCTAACGACTAATGAGCAATTAACACCCATTGGAAAGCTGCAGTTGACTCTTCATTACATTAGAATCACTCACTACAATAGGCACATTACCCTGTCCATGTAAAAGGCAAGTTATTATCTCTTTTTCTGCTGCTTCCTGTTTTTTTCAGGTGAACAATAAGAGCTCAGCCTCATTTCTGACCTTGGTGTGCACATCCCAATGGAGGACTGCATGAGAGGAGCGACCCACAATCAAAGGGAGCAGATGCCTATTCCCTGGCCAGGAGGAATCACCAGGAGAGGCTTGAGCCTTTGATACTTGGAATAAATTGCCGCGCAGAAAATAGAATGCAGAGAAGCGCAAGGAGAGCAAAGAGCAGAATGCTTTTTTCTGGTGTCATGGTTGAGCACATCAATGCCAAGCCCTCCAAGAGCTGCTACCCTCTTGCCAGGAGATGCTGGGAGGCTCTGGTTGAATGCGGGCCGTGAGGAAGTGTGCAGGCTCATGATGCAGGGTTGCGAGGTGGAAAATGTGGTTCCCTAACTTGTCTGAGGTTTGTCTGGTCACAGAAGTCACAAACTTCCCAATGCTCCAGTGTTTCGTGTGTTCCCTGCTGGGAGAGGCAGCATGGCAGACAACTGAGGTCATGACAGGAGGCACCAGAGCTGGGTGATCCTTTTCCTAGACCAGACTTGCTCCAAGTGACCTTTTGGTACTCCCAGAATTTAGTTGCTTGCTGTTTAAGCCCCTTGGCGGAGCGACAGCAAGCTTCTCTTAACACAGCTTCTCCAAAACACTGGAATGGTGGGAAGGTGCCATTTTGAAAACCCCCAATGTGACTTTGGAGCTGCAATCTGGCTTCCAAAAGCCTTTTAAACAATCAACATATGGAGACAGTGCACACAACACTCTAGGCCAGGTCCTCCAGATGTGAAACCTCCCAGTGAGCTACTCAGTGTCCCCCTGCTGAGGGGGATTCCAGGCAGAGCCTGCAGTTCATACAGCAGAGGAAAGGAGGATTGAGCTGTGTATGTCTGGTCCTGTGCTCCTGGATCACAGACTGGAAACGTCCATGACAACACAGGACAAACACAGCAGCAAATACATAATAAATACGTATGTGCTCTGCTGGGTACTGCACAGAGCAGGGAAAATGCGGAATTTTGGTGGAACTGTCCACCAGAGATTCATGAGACTCAGGGATGTTCCACTGTGGATAGACTGAGAGCCTGCAAATCTAAAGAGAGTGGGGACAACTGCTGTGGGGTACCAATTTCAAGTGTTCAGTATGGGGAGGAGATTTGCCAGTCTGTATATCCCTCCCATTCATCAGCTTGGAAACATGACCTCTTAAAGGAAAACTTGGAAATGCAATTGCTTCTGTATTTTAAAAATGGGGAAATTAAAAAAAAAAAAAAANGAGAAGAAAAAACCAAAGGGAAACGAAACAAAAAAAACCCCCATGGAACCATTTATTCCCATGAGCCATCCCTTCAAAATGTGGGTGTTCAGCACCTGGCAGCCTATTTTCCAAGGACATACAGCAGCACAAGGCTGTTGAAGGGCCACTTGAAGGGGAGTGTCAGGACCAGGCAGCTCTGAAAAAAAGAAGAGAAAGGAGAAAATGACAGGGAAGAATGGCAGGGCGTCTAACACTTTGCATCTAATGCCTCCACATGGCTGCAAGTGCCATGGCAATTTGGCCCTGATAACACGGATGGAGGGATGTTGCTAACATATTGCTTCCTTGTCAAATGTCTCACTGGTTTTGCAGCCAAGTCTCCTGCCAGCGAGGCCGCAGCAGCGCCTCTCCGCTACTTTCATATGCAAAGAGGTTGTTAACTCAATTGCCAATAAAATTCTAGTGGGTGGAGAGGAGGACATCTGCCTGTCTAGTCCTGTGCTTGCCAGCATGGTTCTTTTATTCCTCCAGAAGCTGCGAGCTCCGACTCGAGCTGGTATTTTGACAGGCATTTCTGTTTTCCTGACACAATGGGCAAAGTGGGCACAGATCTTGCGTGCCACTCGGAATATGTTTTTGGCGCCGTGATTTGCATCCCTCCCTGGATGCAGCAGCTTGGACAGTGGGGTTTGGTCTGACATGGAAATGTGCCGCCTCTCTGCTTGCGACTGTGTGAGGACAGCACGGGGACAATGCTCTGCAGGGGCCACAGGGCTCAGAAGGGCTCAGAGAGGCTTTGGAGGAGGGAGGAGAAAGGACGGAGATGGCACTGAGGAAAAGGAGTTGTCACAGCAGGAACTGCTCCATCCCATTTGTGTTAATGACACAGCTTTGGGCTGCTGCAACCCCAGGAGCCCAACTAAGCCAGAATGCAGCCCCCTGAGGATGCTCCTCCAGAGAAACGAGGGCTGATGGGGCATCTGCTCTCTCGGCACAGACGCAAATCTGCCCTCGAGTGAAACCGCGGCTGAAAACGAAAGGTTTCAATGGCTGGAGGTGGCAGCCTGGTCACCAGGAGTGGGGTAGGTGGGCTTCATCCCCTGGGACTCCTAACCAGATTCTCCCAGTGCTTTCCAGGCCCAAATTCCAGGTAGTTTCTGTTTTCCTGGCTAAGGATGCACCACCCCCTTTGCGACGCGGTTCAGCCTGCCAGAGGAGGCCAAGCAGCCGCAGGGATTTCTGCAGGAAAGGCTCAGGCACATCAGACTGTACAGATGGCCAGAGCCAGAGTCTCTCAGGTATCACACAGGGCACAATCAGCTCTCCTCCACCCTCCTCTTCCCCCAGCTCGCCCTGCATGCCAGCCTTGCTGCCAAGCCTCATAAATTATCCCTCAGCTCTCTGAGCACCGCTCTACAGAGGGTGGGGAGCCATGGTCCAACTGCTCCTGCAGCTGCCCAAGGGCACAGCGGCCACACTGCTGCTCTGCCTGCACCCCCAGAACTGGACCCCTCCCCTTGGGGCGGCCACAGACCTAAAGGATGGCTAATTTAATGCCTTTTAAACCAGATTCCCTTTAGCACAAAAACAAAAATAACAGAGAAGTTTCTTATCTCCCTGGGGAATGTCTGGAGACTGGAGCTGTTTTATTATCTGGGTTAGTTTGACATCTGAGAGGAGAAGATTGTGATCTGAAATCTGCAGTGAAAAGGGGGTTAGTCCTTCCCTGCATTCATAAGTAAATGACCAAGAAGAGATAGGTGTCACTTTGTTTTCATTTACTGGGCTGAAGGTTCATCTCGAGAACAAAAGATCAGGAATTTATTGTCTTGTTAACTGTCTGGAGGCTTTTAATAAGGTGCTGTGTTACTCTGACCATCTTACCATTCTGTAATTTGATTATCCAGACGTTCTGGTTCTTAATTGATAATTAATTTGAATAATGTGCAAAGAATTGAATGATGGAAGGGAGAAAGAGAAACAGATGGTTGGTCTATGCAGCTAGAAAACATTTAACGGGGGAAAAAAAACATTGCATTTGGAGCATAACAATATACTTTGTTCATCTCTGGGAAGAGACAATGGCATATGTTGTGGCTCATGTCTTCAAACTTCTGCCCTGGTTACAGAAAAGAGGGTGGATGGCAAAATGTGTGAGGACTGGAGAGCCAGCAGATGTGAAATCTGGCACTGCCATCCCTGAAAAGGAGAGATCCGGGCCACGCCGTTTGTGGGACGTGGTGCTGGTGAGGACAACCTCAAATTCCAGTTCTCCTTTAATATGCAAAGCGGCTGAAGACAGGGAGAAGTAAAGCTGCAGCATCAGGGGCTCTGGGTCGTTGTTTGGCAGGGATCTGGGTATTTTATATTCTCAGATTGATTCCTTGCCTCTGAGTATGTTACGAAGAAGATGCAACTCCAGGAAACAGAGAGCAGGGAAAATGGCACTGCAACACTACCATTGCCCTTGCCCCCTGCCACACTACTCCCTGAAGCCTCACTGCCCCTCCCAGACCCTTATTCCCACCTTCAAAATTCCCACCAGCCTCTGGATGGGTCGTGGCTACCAGGGTTTCTGTAAAGGACACCAGCCCCTGCCAGGGCCTGTGCTCAGCAGCTTGGTCCAGCAGGGAGCCATGGGGAGCTGCTCGTCACCTTCTCCCTTCACCCCCTGACCTTCCAGGCTCCTGATCATCTGCTTTTCAAGCTATGGCTTTCAGAACTCTTCCTTCTGGGGTTTCTGGCTATCACATGGCTGAAGCTCCTACAACTATGAGCTGTATGAAACCATCTTTTCCTGGAACCTACACCCAGTTTTTAATTTTTTTTTTTTCTGAAGGGATGTTACTTAAATGTATTCACTCCTCCTTCAAGGGCAGACTATACTTATGGAGACAGAAAGAGAGAGTTATGGCCAAAGGTAATTCAGATTCCAGAAGGGAAATAGGAACAAAGCAGCAATGCATTTTCTCCCATCCACCCACGGATGTCAAAGACCCAAAGCCCTTACCTAACTGGAAAGATGAATCAGGAGCCCACAGACACATTTGCTTTATTCTGTGGACAGTGCCATGCTGGTTCTGGGTCTGAAAGCAGCAAAGCTCTCTCCACATTGCTCTTCCCTTCCCTCCTCCAAGCTAAACCCCATTTTGTGTGTGGAGGATGTGCAGGAGAACTTATCCCCACACCCTTATGTCCAAACCAGTGCCCAGTGCCCGATCTCTACTCATGAGATGGGATTTCAAAAGGGGTCCAGCTGAGGTGAGCAGGACGGCAGAGGGATGCCCAAGGTCAAACATCGAACACAATCCATTTTGGTAGGGCCTACAGAAATAATTCCTTCCATTTTTTCTGGCTTTCCAACCCCTCCAGTGGAGTAAGGAACCAAAAAAACCTGCTAAAGAGTCTCTCATCCATGCAAATGGATTGCAATGGTTTTTAACGGAGTTAAATTTGCAGCCTGAACCAGTTGGCAGAATCTCTGAAATCATTATTCTTTTATTCATAGCAGTAATAAATAATAATAAACCTAAACATCCCAATGGTCCCCACACCTCCTGCATCTCCCTAGCTGCAGATTTTGAACATGAATAATAATTACAGCTTATTAAATCAGCTTATGATTAGAGACAACAGAAAGACATTTCATATTGTTAACTTCCTCGCACAAGACGGGAAAAAAATCAGGTCATAGGGGTATTAAAAATTTATATCATAGCATTTGACTTGACTTGTATCTTAAAAAGGAAAAAAAAAGCCAGCATGTATTATGTATTTAGGCAATTCCTTTTAAACCCTCTCCCGAATGAGCACAAGACAGGCCAATAACTTGATAGATGGATGGCTCCATCCAGCCCCTGTGCATATTTTATACACACACGCACGTGCAGACGCTTACCAGGCACTCACACCTATATAAAACATCATATACATACACACACAGAGATATAAATCTATTTATAGCCCTTAGCTGAAGGCAGATGAGAGCTAATGTTTAAAAAAGAAAAAAAAAAAATCCCTATGCAGAGATAGCATCTTATTTAAATCTGGCAGCTTTGGAAGAGCAACTTTTTTGCCAAATTTTTGTGGAGTCGCAGCAACCTCAGCAGAGCTGGGTTCATTAGCTGCCTGATTCCTGTTTGAGTTTGCTGCTTGTGTTGTTTGTTTCTCTTTCCTTGGGTCATTTTTCTGGCTTTCACGGTCCAAAAAATACCTTGACAAGGGAAAAAAGCAAGTCCTTGATGCCGTGGAACACAGAGGAAGGAGTGAAATAAATCAAGTCAAGCAAGAGGCTGAATTCTCATCTCATCTCTCAGTAGATCATGAGATGGAACCAGCTTGGATGATTTTCAGGACCACATCGTGCCCTGCTCACCTGCTGGGGCTGCACATTTGCTCTAGGCAGGGGAGCTCTGCAGAGCCAAGGGTCCCCATGGGCAGGTCCCATCCCATCCCATCCCATCCCATCCCATCCCATTCCATCCCACCCTCTGTCCTGCCAAAGATGTGCTGGAGCACATGCCTAGTTCAAGGGGAAAATGAACAATTTCAGTCAAAGCTACCCAAGGCTGCCTTGATCTTGGTGCCTGCTCCAACTGATGGAAGAAGAAGCTTCCCAGTCTCTCTGGATGCCTCCTCATTCCTTGGACCCTGGCTCAGAGCTTTCTCCAGCCCATTATAACTGTTCTAAAACCCAACCAGAATCCTCACACCTCTCAGAAAAATCCTTCCACGTTTCCATGCAAAAATTCCCTTTTTATGAGAGACGCGGCTCCATGTCCAAGGGTGTCAGCACCACATCTCTCCAAAATGCTGCTGGAAATCTTGGAAAGTCAGAGCCTGCAGAGTGCTGCAGCAAATGTCTCTGTGCACATGCCCTGGCACCAGCCTGCTCTTTTCAGGAGAGGTCAGCACATTTACATAGATGGTTTAATAGAGCAGCCACCAAAATCTCCCCTAAGAGGTTTTGAAAGCTTAAAAAAAAAACTAAAAAAAAAAAAAAAAACCCTCAAATATATTTTTTTTTCAACATCTGCAGTCAATGAAAGGAGAGATGCAAATCTGCTGTCATTTGCATGCAAATTTTTTTTACATCAAATCAGTGACAGAATGCACAATAAACACACTTTAAATTTAAATATTCCATGTTCACTTCCTCCTAGCCTCGTCTGCAGCTGGGATTCAATTTTCATGCATGGCTCCACACAGGTGACTGTCCTCCAGCAGCTCTGAAGCCAGGAAGAGTGTGGGAAAGATGGAATTACAGAGGCAAAGTAATTGCAACCAGCTCATGACTCAAAACCCAGCTGTCATGAGAGAGAGTAAAGATAAAGGTTCTTCAGAAATAAATGCTGTTGAAAGAGTCTGTATCTGTCTCAAAGCCTAAAGCATCCTTTATGATAATCACTAACATTTTGATCACAGGGAAATATGATAATCGCTTGCCCCAGAGTCCACGCAATCAGGAACAATAGCAAATATCTCTGTAAGGCTTGTTTGCTCCAGGCTTTGAACAGCTCAGACCGTGTCTGGCGTCGCTGCAGGGGAGGGTAGTGCTCCCAGTGTCACTGCAGGGCTGGGACGGGCTGGCCAGACAGGGAAGGGGCTGGCTTGGGTTGTGTGGAAAGAGCAGTGGGGCTGGACACAGAGCTGGGCTTCCCCCAGGGCCAACAGCCACCCTTCTGTGTCCCATGGCCAGCCCAGATCCAGCCCCAGGCCCGTACCTCCCCATTCCCCATCTGTTCCCATCTCCACCCCCAGCCCTATATCAAGCCCCAGCCCCATCTCCATCCTCATCTCCATTCCCAGCCCCAGCCCCATTCAACCCCATCTCCATCCCTAACTCCATCTCTATTCCTATCTCCATCCCCAACTCCATCTCTATTTCCATCTCCATCCTCATCCCCTTCCCCACCCATACCCAACTCCATCTTCAATCCTATCTTCATCTTCATCCTCATCCACTTCCCCATCCATCCCTATCTCCATCCCCAACTCTATCCCCATCCCTATCTCCATCCCTTTTCTCTTCCCATCTCCACCCCTATCTCCATCCCCAAACTTTTCTCCATCCCTATCCTCATCCCCATGTCCATCCTCATCCATCCCCACCTCCTTCCTCGACTCCCTCTCCATCCCCTCCGGAGCCTGCTGCTTTCAGCAAAGTGCTCCAAGCTGTACCTGGTGCTTCACTTTTCCTACCAGGGAAAAACCCTTCCTGCTGTCTGCCCAAAACCCTCCCTGCTGTAATATAAACCCTCTCGTTCTTGTCATGCATGGTCAGATGAATATTTGTTTCCAGCAGCTTCCAGCTCCCCCCATCCCCACGGTACTGCACATCCACTGAGTCCATCCCGGCTTTCCCAGGGAATGCCCACTCACTGGGAGGGCAAACCAAAGGAAACTATGGGAAATCAATCCTTTGCATTTTAACAGCCCGAGGCCCGCTGGGAACCCTTTGGATGCCTCCGTGTGTTGCTCTCTGATGCCGTGGGAGCAGGACAGGTTGCCAGAGCCGGTCCAGACGTGTGGCTGGAGGGGTGATAATGTTTGGAAGTCAGCTGGAGGGGTGGGAGGGTTTGGAAGTCACCTGGATCTGTCTCAGCCCCTCAGCAGCCACAGCTGCTCGGCAGCAAAGTTTCACCGGGATTCGCAGGCTGCTAAAAGCCACATTTCCCCCAGGTTGCTCAGTGAGGCTGCAAAGGCACTCAAGGCCCATTAGGGTGATCTTCCTGGAAGTTAAGCACTGAATTTGCCTGCCTGCGAGGAATGAGATGCTGTGTGAAATCCTCCAGACTCGGGCACTACTTCTGCACGTGGCAAAGCCTCTGAACTCAGGGAAGCATGGAGGGCACACACCGGAGAAATCCCAGTGGAATTCCCCCCAAAACCCCACTCCTGGTGCCCACTTGTTGAGCCACTGCATGTGTATTTTGAAGGGAACTTCTCCAGATTGTCAGAATTCCTGAAGAAACCCAGCCCAGAAAGGGTCCCAAGTGTACTTGATTCCTGTTTTTCCTGCAAGAGGAAACGTCCAGGATAAAGCAGTGAGGTGTGAAGGAGCATCACCTGCCCCTGTGGGAATGAATGTGCACTTGCTATCCAAAGGCCATTTAAAATACAGAATGGCTGAGCTGCTTCTTTTCTCCTTTTGCTTTTTTTCTCCCAAGGAATTAAAAGTCCTGTTTGAGATCCCCTTATTTGGCAGGGGAGGGGATAATTGGAAATGCCCTGCTAGAGCTGACATGTCCGAAGATACAGCGAGGAGCAGCAGGAACATCTCGGAGACACGCACGAACTTAATAAATGTTGGGGGGGGAATCTAATAATCGCTTGGCTGTCTCAACAGCTCCTGAGCTGATAGAAGAGACACTCATTTTTCACTGTGTGTCCACTGTTCTTTAACCCTGTGAGAGTTCTCATAAAACACCCACGCTGCGACGTGTCCTGAGTCAGCAGCACATCTGCCCAAGGTCTCCTTGGCAAACCTCGGCAGCTGCCTCTGGAAAAGCCCAGACACTGCCGGCTGCAGGTCAGCCAGAAAATATTTCCTCCCTGACTTATGTGCCCAGACGCTTGAAAAATGCTGTTTGTGGCCATCTGCCACCTTTTACGTTGAAAAAAAAAGCTTGAGCGCTGCTCAGGGCTTTCTGGAAAACGATCAGGAAAGCACTGGCACCAAGAATTTGGAGGGAAGCAGGCAGTGTCCTTCTGGTGCTTCACTCCCATTTCCATTTCCCCTCACAATTGTTGGGCAAGAGCCTCCAAGGTTGAAATCAGCCTCAGGGTGCAAGGACAGGTCCCCATCACCAAGATCCCGTGGGACAGGGTGGGCTGAGCCCTTGGTGTGAAGGAGACATGCCAGCATGGGCAGTTATTCCGGACAAGGCACCATAAAAGCAACTCCAGCTCTATCTCCTCATGCGTGAGCAGGTTCCCCTGCCCTTTGGCCTCCCATGGAGTTTGCATTTTTATGGTAAAGCTTTTAAAAAAACAGTCGCACAACCTCAAGCACGAGCCCCTGGCTGGCCCACACAGGCTTTCCCACCACTCATGGAGCCACCCTCCGCAATGGATTTGGGGTCACCATTGGGGGTATTTTGACCCAGAGGTCCCCAGTTTGTGCACACTGCAGGTTCATGGTGGGTGTGCTTCTATAGAATCATGGAATCATTGATGTTGGAAAAGGCCTTGAGTCCCACCATGAATGAGCACCACCATGTTCACCAATAAACCGTGTCCCCAAGTGCCACATCCACTCCTTTTTTGAACTCCTCCGAGGAATGGTGACTCCATTCCAGGTCCTGCACGATCCCTCCGTGCATTCCCCATGGACAGTAGGGGACAGGCAAAGCCCAGTGTGGAGAAATCCAAGTAGCTGGAGCAAAGAAAAAAAACATCTGCCATTTTCCAACCTGACTGCTCTTGTATTTGTTTATTAAACACAGGTTTGCGGAGGAAATGCCTCTCTGCGGTGACAGGCCATGTTTCCAAGGTTATCCTGGAGCACAAGGCAGGACAGAAACCATTTTTCATCCCCACAATTAGAGAGAGCACACTGGCAGATTAGCATTAAGCAACATTTACATACTGTGATGAGGTCCTAACCAAATTAAGGGTTTTCTCTGTCACCCTCCTTAGCACCTTGCAGCAGGCAGGACTGTGCTCACAGTCCTGCATCAGGTCACCAGGTTTCTGGAATTTGCTTTCCCTGCTTCCCATCGCATGCCAGAATATTGTCCCAGAGGTAAATTTAAGAACAACCTCCCCCCACCACCTGGGTTTCCTTGGTTTGTTCATCACTGGCAGCAGCTCAAATCCCAGAACAGGATGCCTGGCAGGGACTGGGCACGGGATGGTCACGGAGCATTCCCAGGTTCCTCAAACTACCTTCCATGAAATGCTTCACCTCCTCTTCCCCTCCTCCCCCTCAAAAAAACCAGCCCTGAGCCCAGCCACTCCCAGCTCCTCCACAGTCATTTCCCAGGTTCCCAGACTTAACTGTCGAGGCTGCAGACACATTTATTATCTTTTTTTTTGCCATGCCATCTGGCATTTGTGTATCAGAAGAAGATTATATCTATGTCAAACAGGGGGAAAAATATCTCTCCCTCTAACAGTTGTAGAAGCAAGGGGGAGAAAAAATACCTTAAAAAATTAAATCCCGTGGACCATATGGAAGATTTTTTTCTTAAGTGATCTATCTTGAGCAGTTAGGAGGTGTCACTGCCAATGTGCAGCTCCTGGGCTCACTGGGAGAGGAGTAGGGTGGCAGCGCCGGGCTACCTGAGTAGGGTGGTGGCTACTGCCACTGCCACCGCCTGACACAGCCTGGGAAGGTGAACTACCTCCCAAAACGGGGGCAGAGAGGCAGGCGAGAGGAGAGGGAACAAAGCAGGACAGCTTGCAGCACGCCGAATGAATCAGAGCAATGACCTTTCTTTGCCTTTCGGGCTTTTATCATCGCGCGTCTTGCGAAAGCAAGAGGTGTGAACCCGCCGTGGAGCCCGGCCAGGTTTGCAGTGCCTGCTCCGTGCCTCCCTGTGCTGGGAGAGTGGAAAATTACCGGCTTCTCCTGCCAGGGCTGCCACACGGGCCTCGGCAAGGCCGAGGAACCAACCTTGTCCCGGCCCGGCGAGCGCCGAGAGCAGCCAGGGCTGCCAGCGTCCCGTGGGGTGTGCCGTGGGGACCGGGGTGTGCCCACGGGGATCGGGGTGTGCCCAGGGTGCCCTTGGCTCGGCAGGGTGGGCACGGCCCCTCCCGGCTTGGCAAGGTGGCTCCATAGTCGCCTCCTCACCAAGAGCATCCTCTGCAGGACTCCGGCTTCATCCCCCAGCTGGGAGAGCACAGCGAGATGAAGCACGGCCAGCACCACCCAGGAAAAGCCCTGTTGGGAAGGTGGAGGTGCCAGCAGGGGATGTGCAGGTCCTGCTTTCCCAGCCTGGGCCTTGCAGTCCCTCGGTGCGCCGGGAGCAGCTCCCGTGGGGATCGGGGCACCGGCGCTCTCCAGCCGGGAGCTGGGCTGGGAGAGCGGCTCCCTTTGCCACGTCCTGGCACAGCAAACGGGCTCGGACCCACACCGCACAGGCAGCCCGACCCCGTCCTGCTGGGACACAGCGTAAACAAAGGAAATACCACAAAATCAAACAGCATCAGTGCCCGGGGCACAGCCAGCCGGCCTCCCCCGCTCCTCCCAGGAAAAGCTCCTCGCCTCCTCCTCGTTTTTTCCCCCTTCTGCAATCGGTGTTCTTGCCTCTGGGAATCAGTTCACCCCAGTATTTATTGAACTCCCTGCCCCTGCCAGAATTCCCCCTGGGTTTTAGAAGTGCCGACCAGAGCCGTTCCCTCCTTGCCGCGATTCGCACTGGCCGGAGCAAATGTTTGCTGATGTGGTGGCGGGAGGGAGTGAAGCTCCAGCTGCTCTCCACCCTTCCCGCTGTGAAAGTTTATGCCGTGGAGTTATTTTTACCAGGAAATCCAACTCTTCTGGCATCTGCCCAGCCCTGGGGGTGAGGAGCACCAAAACCCACTGTTCCTGCACCCCTCATCGTGCTGACCTCCCTGCCGGGTACTGTCCCTCTGCCCCCCACATCCCCCACATCAGCATCCCTGCAGAACGTCCCATGGGGCAGGGATGGAGTCGCTGTGCCTGCCCATCCCACTGCAAACACCCACAGTGGCATCCCTGCCCTGGGCCGTGTGCCACTGACAGCAGCCAGAGGGCCTGAGTCACCCAGGGTGTCTCGTTGGGGCTTGACCGCATCACCCCAGATTTTGGGGAGAGGTGGAAAGCGGCCAAGGGACGGAGAGGCAGCTGAACAGCAGCAGGACCACCTAGAGGACTCCAGCCTCCTCTGCTCTGTCCCAGAAACACAGGAGCCCCTTGCTGAAGGGTATCCCCACCCCAGCCCACCATTGCCCCTGTGCTTACAAGGACACAGAAGTCAGCCAGGTGGGGCAAAAATTTCCATCAACGACATCTTTTCATTGTAAAAATCCCTTTGGAAATGCAGAATAAGTAGGAAAGTCCTGCTACCAAGCCAAGGCTGGTTGCGATCCATCCTGCACCCAGGGAGAGAAGATCCCTGCTGGGGTGCACTCTGTTAAAACTGCTCCCTCCAGGTCTGGGGTGGAGGAAGGGGGGGCTGCCAGGCTGGCTTAGCAAAGCTGGTAAGAAAACCCTCAAAAACAACTTGTTAGAAAATGTGTCCCAGCAGAAATGTTCCTGAGGTTGCTTGTGGCTTGCTTGTTTAGGCTTCTCCATCCTCCCCAAGGATGCACCTGGAGCCTGCTCCACGCTCCAAACCCCTCTCTTCAGGGTCACTTGGAAAGCTCTTCCTGTGGAGAGCAGGACACTCATTCCTGCCTTGACCTCTCTGCAGAAGCCTCTCCAGACTCACTCATTCCTCTCTTAGGTTACCTTCATGAAAGTTCCAGACATTTCCCATCCCCCGTTTGCTCTGGCAGTGAGTCCCCTGCCATTCTGCACCCAGATTCTCCTTTTCCCACCTGGCCTTTCATTAGGAAAGCCCTCTCCTCTGGAAAATCCCAGGTTCAAAAATCCCTGACTCCATCTCCAGAGGAGCTCCTGCAACTCTGCAGGTTGGGGCAGGAGATCCCCTTCCCCACCAGCATCCTTGCTCTGCATTGGAGCTCCACATCCTGCACACCCAGGAACTGAGACCCAGGCCTGTGAGCCTTTGCTCTGCGAAGCTGCTGTTCTGCAGGAAAATGAGGGGATGAGAGGAATGAAGAGGGATGATGGGAGGATGGATGTCAGCTCAGGAACATCTGAGTAGAAATGAGAGCTGGCAGTTGCCGAGGATCCCAGTTCTTTATCTGTTATCTGTTCTGCTAGATTTTATTTCTGTTCCAGGAAAACCGAGGGGGGGGGTGGGGGGGGAGTTGGAAATGTATCTGAAGTCAAACAAAACATTTTCTTTTGCTAAAAGGGAAGGATTTCATCTCTGCCTCAGTATTAGAACAATTTCCATTTCAAAAGTGAGCCGTGATTTTGAAATGAAAATTGAGACCGTCCCATCCCCAAAGGCTGAAGTGAGATGTTTTGACAGACCTTTCCTTTTTTTTTTTTTTTTTTTCCCCTTACCTCTAGGGCCCTTTTGCCTGGAATCAATATATCCCTGCAGCGAGCTCCGCATTTGACAGGCAGCAACTTTTCAGCAGCTGAACATCCCCTTAAATCTTCTTCAGTCGAGGACAAGGCGCAGAGGTGCAGCGTCCTTGTTGGATGCAGTTTCCTCCATCCTCACCAGTTCCTCGAGGATGTCACATGGCAATCCCCACAACTCATTAGCACTTAATTCACAGCGAGAGGAGCTGGTACCTATTCCTCCCATCCAAAACAATCTCCCAGTGTTTGGAAATAAACGGCAGAAATATGTCCCAGCAGGTGTTACCTCTTCAATGTTGTCTTGTTTGTAGCCAGTCACAAGACAACATTCCCATAACACCAGAGGTAAGCAGATGGCACTTATTAATTTACATCGTAAATACGCTCTGATGTGTACACTGAGAAGCCACTTCTGTGGGAGGCAGCTCTACCTGGCTCCCATGGAGCGCCACGGCCCAAACACTTCACCTGAGAGCGGGAATGGCGGCGCCATGTCCCTGCTCTGGCTCCCCGCGGAGGCTCCGCGCCTTTCACAGCGGCTCCGCGGCAGCCATGGCGATCTGGATCTGCACCTCCTCTTGCCACAGCTGTCAATCGGATGCCCCAGGCGCCAAACTGGGAAAAATTACACCCAAAGTTATTAGAGGCAGCAAGACTGCAGGCAGCATCAACACGGCATATGTCCCAAAGTAAACAGATTGCGTGGAACTTTCCGGAACGTGCTGCGGAGCACAACATTGCTCTTCCCAAGACGCGGAGCTGTCTGCAGGGAGGGGGACGGCGCTGGGAAGGAGGTGTGTGCTCCCTCCAGGGCCCAAACCTGCAGCTCTGCTCTCCCAAAGCGCTGCTGACCTACCCCACTGCCAGCAGGGACGCACTGGAATGGGGAGCTGGAAAATCATGGAAGGTGCTCTCTTGGCCAGGCCAGCTGGCACATCCAGTAATGATTGGGGCTGGATGGAGAATTATCAACGCAGATGGGTTTGCACTAAAATAGCTCCGTCCCATCTCCCCCTCCCAGCCCTCCTCTCCTCTCTTCTGCAAAGCGACACAGTTGAAAATTGGTGAGTTTTAAATTTTTTCAAGAGTTTTTTTTTTTAATCTTGGAAAGTAAATGGGCAGCAAAAGGAACCCAACATCACCGAGGGATCTAAAAGATGTAACTTTTTTTGCTGAAGGTGGGGGAGCACCAGCCCACCCTTCTTGCTGAGGACACTGTGGCTGCAAAGGGCTGCGGCACCGGAGAAGAAAGGACAGGACACCCCAAGGACTGCAGTGTAGCCTCCAACTCCAACCTGCCAAGAGCATCCAGCCTGCCTGGAAATCCCTGTCTGTGTTGCCTAATGCAGGGGCTGATCCCAAATCCAGCTGCCACCCATCCTGCTTGCAGACCTTGGCAGTGTTGCTCAAAGGTCTTGTCCCCAGTGTCACCTGTGTTCAGCAATGACTCTGAGCACTGAGGTAAAAACCCAACCAGAGCACACCAGGAGGCTGGGATAAGAAGGTCCACGGCATAATACTGTCCCTGCAGGATTTAAAATCCCCATGCCATCAGGTCTGAGCAAGGGGAGCCCCACATCTGGTGCCCTCTTCTACTGCAGCCACCCCAGAGCCCACGGCAAGGGCTGGATGCAGGGAATATCGCCCACACTGCAGAGTCTGCACTGGGGAGAGGAAATTCCCTCCAGCTGCCAGCTCTGGCTGATAAGACAATCTTCTTTCATCTCTTATTGCCTCTCACTCCACCCCTTCATTCTTTATTTTCTTTTTGGTTGCACCCAAGGGCCCCTGCTGCCCTGGGTGCCCTGCGTCACACTGACGTCAGGGAGGCAGCCAGCGCCAAAATCATGCGGCTTCTTTCACAACCTGCCTGTCCTGGGGACTCTCATTAATCAAGATCCGCAGATAACAGCCCTGTAGAATGACTGCCAGCAGTACCAAGGGAGCCCACACTGGTTTTTCCCAACAGCCGCCCTGGCAGAGCAGGAACAGGGCAAAGTGCTGGGAAAGGAGGCTGGAAAAGGGCAGGTACAGGGCTAGAGGGGCTCCAGGTGTGTGCACTGTGGCAGCACTGCACTTAGAGAGCCCTGGTCCAGTGGAAGGTGTCCCTGTCCATGGCAGGGGCGGGGAATAGGATGAGCTTTAAGGTCCCTTCCAACCCAAACCCCTCTGTGATTGCTTCAGGGCTGGCACAGGACCTTCTGCATCCACCCTGGGACAAGAAAGTAATGGATTTGGCCACAGGCCTCTGGCTCGGGCAGTCCTTCTTGGTTATCCATCCCATCCTGCTGGCTCAACACCGGGCTGTGGATATTGAGCATCAGCCCAGTCGGGAGACATCAGTCATCCCACATCCACATGGCAGTGAGAAGAACAAGTCTTCAGTTTTTCAATTTTCCCTTCTTCTTGGAGAACTTTACAAAAGAAACTGAATAAAAAATACCTTTCAGAATTTCCAAACCCTACCTCCTTCTCCTTCATGCCTGCTCCCAGATGGAAAACAAGGATTACCTTAGCTGCTGGATTTCTCTTGCTCAAGGACGGTTATTTGTATGGCTTTGTGCTAAAGCCCTGGTTTTGGGAAAAGGGCATGAATTTGGGGCTAATTTCAAGTCACAGCCCTCATTTTCAGAATATGACCCCTCCTTCCTGCATAATGAAAATCCATTCCTTTTCTTGGGGGGGGGGGGGTGGTTCGTTACAGGCAGAGAAGACCAGCGTGGTTTGCACATGGAAATGAATTACTATGAGACACTTCTTAAAACATTTTTTTAAATTGATGTGCTCCCAGTCTCCTGTTTGCTGTGGGTAATTAAGTCAATTAACAAGCATCTGTTTATTTATTTCCCTCATTGATGGATATAAGCAGTTTGGGCAGCAGTTTGTAACAAGGGCCTGCTGCAGCTTGCCTGCTGATCCATGAATATTCAGGCAATCGCTGCACTCCATCTACAGGACCTGCTCCTCCACCTCCAGGAACCTGGGAATGAGTTCCAGGGTGGGCAGGGCAGACTGTCAGCCTGGGGCTGGGATCCTGCCCTTGGTTGGACAGGGCTTAGAGCAGCCTGGTCTGGTGGAAGGTCCAGGTTGGTCCAGGGAAGGTCCATGGTCCCTGCCCATGGTAAGGGGTAGAACCAGATGGGCTTTAAGGTCTCTTCCATCCCAAACCAGTCTGTAATTCCATGATTCTGAATTCCCTTCTAATCTGCATTTTGGCAGAGTCCCTCGGACACTCTCAAAGTCTTCTTAGGGCTGTTTTTGCATCTCTCCTGCAGACCAAGGCTTCAGCATCCTTCAGAAAGCATTTGAGAGCAGCTCGTGGAGGCTGGAGAACAACACCCACCCACCCTCAGTCCCCGGGGAGATGGTCAGATTTAACTCCTCACCCCAAGCACGGCACTCCTCTCCTCCCCACATCCAAGGGGCTTGGAGAGGAAGCCCCACCAGGAACGCAGCAGTTCTCTGGGAATTTGTCTATCTTGGGATCATCCAGGCGGATCTCCACCAAGCCTGCTGTCCCTCCAGGACCTTTTTGGGCACCCCGGATGCCACTGTCCCCATGTCCTTTGCGAAACACTCTCCGTGTGCCCAGAGCCAAAGGCTATGAGTGCGGCCAGCAACATTCCCATGTGGACCAAACGACTGCCAGCGCTGCCTTCAAAGAGTTACTTAATTGCAGGCAGCACAATTAAGGAGGCCTCGGAGCCAGAGGAAGAGGGATGAGCAGACTCTGGGCAGAACATTCATCACGGCGAGTTTTGCAGGGGCGCAGCTGCTGCTGACTCCTCTCCTGCAGATGCACCAGTTTTATTGCTGTGTCAGCACCAGGGATGTTTACTCTCTCCTGGAGCCCAAGCCCTGCAGTGCTGAACACACTTGTTTTCTCTGAGCTGGGGGGAAAGGGATGCTCCTAGACCGTGGAATTGCCATCAGCACCTCGGAGGAGGCTGCACCAAAAGCGGTCATGGGGCTCCCCACCCCCTGCTTGCGTGCCTCGGAGACAGGAGGGCAAGGCTCCTAAGCACCCTTTCGAAATTCCTTAGGTTTGGTAAATTAATTCATTCAAATGAGCAATTAGAGCTTGATTTAGCTCTAGCTTGTTGCAGCTCTGCTGGATGGCTGCACCTTCCCCTCTCCCACTCATCAAATTAGAGTTTTGGGGTTTTAGAGGAAAAATCATTAGGGCTGGGAGTGAAGTCAGGCATGAAAGAAAACAGGGATGACAGTGGGTGAGGGAGGGCACAGGTGGGAGGGTCATCTCCAGGGTGCAGGGAGATGGTCATCCTTGTTTCTCCGTGGCCCTGGAGATTTGGCCAAATCCTGCTGTTGGGACATCTCCAGGTCAGCCTCGTTTCAGAGCTCACAGAAATTTGCCATCCATTTTTGAGACAACTCAAAAAGTCCAACAGGAGCCCCAGGAAAACCCTTCAATTTACAACCAAGCAGGAGGCATCATAATAACAATAATAACAGTAATGATAATTGGATGGAAGTTTGCTGTAATGAACTGGCTGCAGCCCAAAGCTGCTTAATAGACTCAATTTCCATGTGACAACCAAGTGAAAGCACTGGAGAAATTCACATCCCACGGCTTTGTTGATAAATAGAAGATCCCTTCCTGGCCAGTGCAGAGCTGGGACCTTTCTTCCACCCACCTTGACCCCAGAGAAGCCAACTCAGTTATTGATGCCCCTGGATCCCTGGAAGTGTCCCAGGCCAGGGTGGACCGGGCTTGGAGCAACCTGGGACAGTGGAAGGTGTCCCTGCCCCTGGCAGGGGGTGGAATGCGATGGGCTTTGAGGTCCCTTCCCACCCAAACCAGTGTGGGATTCCAAAATTCCACGATAATTGCGCACTCTGAGCCCTCCTTTAATTCTTTTTAGAGTCTCTGGAAGACAACTGATGAAGACATCATTTTCCTGGGCAAATGAAATTGTGTGTTTCCTCCCAAGGAAATAAATTCCATTCTGCACCTTTTCCTTAATCCCACACAATCTGAGAGATAGCTGATTTATAGATTTCAGAGGCTCTCTTTTCTCCCACTGCTGCCAGAAATGAGATGGATCAGGCACATCCCGCCCTGGCTGATGTTTCTGTGCGTGTGCCGAGCATTCTCCGTGTCCCCCATGGACAGGGCATGCAGGGAGGATTTCAAACAGAACCTGGGGCTCCAAAGATGGCATGGAGGAGGCGTATCCTGACCACAGAAAGGGGTACTTGATCTGAATTCCAGGGAGGAGAAGGAAAAAAACGTGGATGGTTTTGGAGGCCTTTACAGTCCAGCCCAAATAGGGTCACCCTCAGGGTTATAATTAGAGTTAATAATTACCTCTGCCTGATATCTTCCTCTCCCAAGCCCTTTACACACAGAGCAGTAGGGGAAGGATCCAGCAAGGATGAGAGACACATGGAGAGGGGGTGAGATATTCCATCACTGCACCCCTGCCAAACCCACTCCCTGCAGGGGCAGAGCTGCATCCCGATATTCGTCAGGAGAGAGAAACAAACCTAAACCAACCTAACAAAACAAACAAACAAAAAGCCTGCTCCCCCAGACAAAACAAATAATCTAAAAATCTCCACCTCTCCCCCCACAAAAAAAAAACCAAAACTCTAGCCCCCTCTAAATACAGTACTTGCAAAGAAACAAACAAAAAAACCAAACAAATTAAAAACAAACATACAAACCCCCAAAAAACCCAGCCCTCTCAAAAAAAACCCTTTAAAAACCAACACCTCCAAAACAAAAATCCCCAAAAAATATCCCCAAACAAACCCAGCCCTCAAAAAAACCCTCAAAAAATGAAACAAAAAGCCAACCCTCCAAAACCCACCCTAAAACAAAACACGAAAAAAGCCCAAAAACCCTAGAAACAAACAAACAAATGCAACATGAAACCAAACCCCACCCCAAAACCCTCTCAAAAATAAAAAAACTCCTTCAGAAACACAACCCTCCCCCCAAAAAACAACAACAACAAAAAAAAACAGACAGAAAAGCCTTCAACACCCCGACAAAACAACGGGTTTTGTTTTGAACATGGAAAACTCGACAGGGATGGGAGATGCTGCTGTCCACATCCATCCTGAACTTCCCAACAAACTGTCCTGGGGTAGCACCTACCCATGGCCAAACCTGTGCATGTCCACCACCTCTGGTTTTATCTGGCCATTTCTTGGGAACGTCTCGTCCTTCCCAGAGCTGTCCAGGCCTCGCAGGTGTTTGGAGCTGCTGCCCCACAAGGGAGGAAGGGGCTACTCTGGGCTCCCGTTCCACAGGAACATGAAACAGTCCTCATGGCACCATCTCATCTGGCCTTGCCTCTGCTCCAGCTGCTCCTGTCTCTCCCCCAGAGATGCAGCTGCCTTGGAGGAGCTCTGGGTTGAAGGAGGAGAGGTTTTGGCATTTGGTTCCCCCCCAATGCCCCCTTCGCTTTTTTGGTGTTGCTCACACCACAGCAAAGGGAAACATGCTTTTCCTGGATCTCCCCCTAGAAGGAACTCGGGGAAGGGTTTGGGGGGGCTAAAACTAAAAAAATAAAAATAATTGAAACCCCTAATTGAGCTGGAGGCACCAGCACAACTGATAACAGTGTCTCTGTGCCTGGGGTTTAGGGTGGGTTGAAAGCCAACAGGGCTACAATCCAGCCAGAAACTCATCCTGCTGCTTCCTCAGCTCCTGCCACAGCTTTGGGTCAAACTCACGTTCCTATGGGGACAGTAGGCACCTTTGGGACTAACTGGAAATCATAAAATCATGGAATAGTTTAGGTTGGAAAGGATCTTAAGACATCATCTTATCCCACCCCCTGCCATGGGGAGGGACACCTTCCATTATCCCAGGTGGTTCCAACCCCATCCAACCTGGTCTTGGACACTGCCAGGGATGGAGAGTCCACAGCCTGGACTTGCTCCCTGTTTTCTTGGTGCCCAGAAATTGTCTCACAGAAAGTAAGGACTTTCCCCTGGAATCAGCACTACCATGGACACTCCTCTCCCGGAGAATTTCCCCACATATGCTGCTGCTGCAGAAGGTGCTGAGGCTGGGCTGGCAAACACACTGAGGACTGACACAGGCTGAGCTTGGAAAGGGGAGAGCAGAACTGTCAGCCTCCAGGGCACAACAAACAGAGATTCCTCTGATATTCACATGTTCCCCAGAGAAAAAAAAAATTATATTGAAAACACCCCATGGCAGAACAGAACTTCCAGAACAGCCCTTGCAGTGACTCCGGCAGGGATGGTGGGTGGGAGCATCATCCTCAAAACGTTCCTCCCAGTTAGGTACAGACCTGATGATGGGGGCATCTGGGACACATCTCTGGGGGTTTTGAGATCCTGTCTCCTCTTACCTCTGCACTTGTGGGGAGGGAACTCCCAGCACTCCTTCCTTCTCCTCCAGCTGAGAGCAGGTGCTGATGCATCTCTTTGGTACCCTGGGTGCTCCAAGCTCCCACCTTCACCCTCATGGATGAGCCTTGTGTCTGGCTGCAGCCTTCAGTGCTTCAAGGCTGGATCACAGGATCAGAGAATCCCAGAATGCCAGAAGGGTTTGGGTTGGAAGAGACCTTAAATCCCATCTCACTCCAACCCCCTTCCACCGTCCCAAATGGAGTGTGTCACTGCCATGGTCCTTCCCTGCAAATGGCTGAGGGATGGACCAGCCAGCACTCAGGGAGAAAGGGAGAACCTCCCAGGACTGCTGCCTGTCCCACGATGCCTGGAGCTGGGCAGCCACACAATGGAGGGATTACAATAAACCCATAAATCAGACCAGGGAAAGCAGGGAGCATAAACACCCCTACAACCCCTGAATACACAGGGAAGTGCACTTATAAGCAGAGGCAGGAGTTTTAATAAATCCCCATTCTTGGGGAAACTCAGCCTCTGGCACCAGCAGAGTGGAACCAGTGGGATGACTGGTGCCCCGTGGGCACAGAGAGAAGATGGAGTCTGTGACCCACCTGCCTGGCACTGGGGATGTGGCTAATGTGACTTGGAGCACCCTGACATGGAGGAAGGTGTCCCTGCCCATGACAGGGGGTGGAACTGCATGGTCTTTAAAGACCCCTTCCAACCCAAACCATTTCTTATACAACACGTGCCTTTGGAGCTGTGCCCACTCCACTGCCCTCCCTCCACCCTGTGCTGGATTTAAACCAAAGCAGCATCTGAAATTATTGCCATGAACCTCCCTCCCAGCTGCCAGCTACATTTTCTGGGCCACAAGTCCCTGACAACCCATTCCCTGAAGGATGCAAGGAAATCTTCAAATGTGAGGTGGCAGCCTTTCCTTCCTTTGTTACGGGCAGCACTTCCTAAGGGATGAGCCCCGTATTCCCTCGGCTAGAGGATTCTCAAGCAGGCTCTAGCTCCAGGGGGACAGGCAGCATCTGACTCCATCCTCCATCCTCCATCCTCCATCCTCCATCCTCCATCCTCCATCCTCCATCCTCCATCCTCCATCCTCCATCCTCCATCCTCCTAAATCCCTGACTCTTCAAAATGCCCCATCCCTCCAAACCACCCTGCAGGGGACCAGGCCTGGGGTGAACTCCAGCCCCTGATGGCCACAGAGGCAGCTCTTCCCCTGCAGCTTTCTGCTTGCCTAAGCACTGCTTCTGCTATTAAATTCAGAAAAGCAATAACATCCCCAGCAATAGATGCCACTCACGATAGCTCAGGGAGCAGATAAGGCTCCCAGAAACGTATTATTCCTGTTCAAAGCTTTGGTCACAGTGACCTCCGCAGATACTTTAAACTCAAGCTGGTTTAAATTTTGTTCTTTGTTTGTCGTTGCATCCACTTTTTAAGGAAACTTTCAGTGATCGTAAGCCCTGCTCATATCTGCTGTGCTCTGGTTTCTTTCTTCATTTAATGGGGCAAAGACTGGTTAGTTAAAAAAAAAGATCTCCATTTCCCAGCTGACAGACTGCCCTTGGCCTGAGCAATTGTGCTCCCCACTCCTCTCCTTCTGCCTCCTCCCAGCAGATGGAAACCTTTGGTGGGATGTGTTGGCACTTTACAGGCATCCAGTAAATTTAAAAACAAAATTTTAATAATAAAGAAGCAGAGTCAGTTTGCTGCCCACTGAACCCCAGAGCTGGGGACTGTTACTGCTTTAGGATGCAGCACAGTCCCACAGCATTCCCGCACTGCATCCCTGGCCCGGCTCTGCAGGAGATGGGAGCTGCACCTCTCCTACTGCTTCCACTGAACGTCCATCACCAGCAGGAGATGGAGGCAGCTCCAGGCCCCAGCCCTGCACCACACACCTCTGCTTCAGGCTCCTGAGGTGCAGGTAGGAAAAAAACTGGTTTTGTCCCCCCAAAAAAGGCTCCTTCCTCCCCTCGGATGACAAGGCCTGCTTGGCACCCCAACATCTTCTCCTGGCCAGGACAAGTCCTGGTGGGCACAGCCAGGACAAGGGTGGCTCCTGAAAGGGGCAGAGACTGGAACAGCCAAAGCCAGGCAGGCTGGGCAGCTGGAGAGAGAGGGCTAGGGTGGTTTCATGGAGCCCCTCATGGAGAAGGTCCCCCATCCCTGTCCCCACACCATTTTCCATGCAGAAGCTGCAGGCACACTCGGCTGCATCCCAAACCCCTCTGTGTAATTACAGATCCACTGTTTCTTCTGGGCTCCCACTTATTTAATCATCCTTTCTCATCTGCGTCTAATACCCTGAGCTCTGTCAGAGGGCAGAAATGCAGCCTTTGCATCCAGAAGGACAAGAGATCCCTGCAACAGCTGCTATATTTAACAGAAAAAATACTGGGTTGCCATGGCAATGCTGGCTTCTAAAAATAGACCTGCCATATCCAGTACAGCCGAGAGCACAGGCAGTGCTGACAGAAGCTGCTTTCCCCGAGCGCTGGGGAATGGAAGTAAACTTTTATTCCTCACTGGAATCGCCATGGAGCAAACCATGCGGGAAAAAAAAAAAACAAATCACACAAGCCTTTGCTGATGAAAGCCTCGTGCCAAGGATCCCCACTTCCCTTGGCTCAAGGGCTGATCCCTGAACTGCAGCTCCTGGGATCAAAAGGCTGCTTTGGGAATGGGGGCAGGGCTGAAGCCAGCTGGATGGAGATGGAATGGAGGTGCTGGATGTGGTTGGTTTTCCTGCTGGCACTGACACGCTCAGAGTGGCCAAGTGCTCACAGCTCTGGCAGCAGGATCACCCCCAGCCATCAGAGCTGCCGGGGTAAGGCTGGGTTTTGGGGGCACCCAGCCTCGCCTTGAGTGCTTCAAACGGCCTGCAGAGAGCCATGATGGGGATGCACAACTTCCCAAATGGCCTTTCCCCTGTTCCACCAACAAAACCAGTTCTTGGGGCACTGAATCAGGAGCACTCTCCTTCCCCACTGAAACACAGACCCTGTCACCAAAACACAGCCCGAGCTCCCCACAGCAAGAGCCAGCTGAGCATCCCCCGAAATCTGATTAGCAAGGCTGAGTAGTCACAGCCTGCCTAGGAACAGCAGTTGCTTCCCACTGCACTGCAAGCCTCCAGTCATCTCCCTAATTCTCCTTGACATTTCTCGCTCTGAGTGGAGGGCGTGCCTCTGGCAGAGTGCAACCCCCCAGCCCTGATCCCGGGTGGGAGGATCACAGTGCCCTCCGCAGCTCTCTCCGAGCAGCCCTGGTTTCCAGGAGCCCTCGAGCACGGGGGTGGAGGCCTGAGTGCCTGCTGGAGGAGGCACAGCACTGCTTGATTCCTGCTCTGCTCCCGGGAGGAAGGGCTCTTCACGAGGAAAACACTTCACCTCGTTGTAGCACTCAGTGCGTGTGTGCCTGCGTGTGTGTGTGTGTTCTTTTTCTTCCCCCCCACTTAAGGAAAAATCAGATTGCCACACCTGATGGGAACCTCGGGCAACCTAGTCCAATATTTCCTCTATTTCCTGTGGTTGGTACCAACAGCCTCGGAGCAGGCTCCAGAAGAGGCCTTGACGATGCCCAGGGAGCCAGGCTGGGAGAGCTGGGGGTGCTCACCTGGAGAGGAGAAGGCTCCAGGGAGAGCTCAGAGCCCCTTCCAGCACCTAAAGGGGCTCCAGGAGAGCTGGAGAGGGACTGGGGGCAAGGCATGGAGGGACAGGACACAGGAAATGGCTTCCCACTGCCAGAGGGCAGGGCTGGATGGGATATTGGAAATTAGGAATTGTTCCCTGGGATGGTGGGCAGGGTGCCCAGAGAATCTGTGGCCAAACACCAGCAGCAGCCGGGGCTCTCTCAACTCATCTCCCAGCCGTGGTGGCCCCGTGGCCATGTCCTCCCCTCCACCAGCTGTGCCTCTGGGTTTGCCAAAGGCACTGGCAGGACACAGGAGATGCCCCAGCCCAGCCCAGGACCCAGCTGGGAAGCTCCCAGAGGGTGCCTGCCGTGCCACAAACACTACTCTGCCTGTATGCCCTCACCGGGCTGAGGCTGCAGGAGCACGCAGCTCCCCAAGGGGCTGGCCAGAGGGTGCTGGAGCAGGGAAGAGCCTGAGAGCATCGGCACAGGCTGGGCAGGGGGCAAAGGGCCTTGCTGAAGGATCTCAGCTCTGTTTGCTTCATCCTGCTTCATCCTGACCCAGTTCCTGGCCAGTCCCAGCTGGCCATGAGCTCACTGCAGAGAGGACACAACACTGGATGTTTCTCTGGCTCCCTCCACCACCTGTGATGTCCTGCTGCAGCTCCTGCTCAGCACCTTCCCCCGGCTTCTGGAAGCAGAGCACTCTTGTCCTCCTCTATTCCGTGTCATGCCTGGCCCACTTTTACACCTGCCCTGAATCCCTTTCCCCCCTGCAGTGCACGGAATGGTGTTTCTGCAGCAGCTGATGGCTGTGTCAGCATCACAGCAGCACTTCCTTGTCACTGACAAGGGCAGCAAATTCACGCCCAAATAAATCCCTACCTTCGCAAAAACCTGTGAAAGGAAAGGCTGTAATGGTGAATAAACTCCCAACCTAGCCAAATGGAAAAGGGAGTGGATGAGATTTACACTCTGTAATGGCAGGGGTGCAGCTCCTCTGGCTAAGCCCTGGGAGGATGGAGGGAGGGATGTTTGCTGCTGGGGCTGCTGTTTTCAGAGCAGGACAGGGAGCTAAGTGCATGGAGCCCATTGCTGCTAATGGTGTTTGTGTTTACAGCCCAAACTCACATCATGGGAAGATGATTTAGAAGGAAATTCTTTAGTATAAGGGCAGCAAAGCCCTGGCACAGGTTGCCCTGAGAAGCCGTGGCTGCCCCTGGCAGTGTACCAGGCCAGGCTGCATGGGGCTTGGAGCAGCCTGGGATAGTGGAAGGTGTCCCTGGAATGGCAGAGTGTGGAACAAAATGATCTTTAAGGTCCCTTCCACCCCAAAACATTCTGGGATTCTATGAAACAAATTTCTCCAGGGCATCCTTCCCTCACCCAGGAGAGTTTCCATCACTCAGCAAGGCCAGACCAGGTGCAGAGGTAGCAGCAGCCTGCATGTCCAGGCCCAGCCATGCTGTGCCCATGGTCAGGAGGGTGCTTTCCCAAGGAAACCCGGCTCCTGATGGCTCTGTCCCAGCCCCAGCCCACTGCCACCAGCCACAGGAACGCAACAACAGCCCCGCACAAGCCCACACCGACCTGCAGAGCTCGTGGCCCACGTGTGGGCTGTGCTCTGAAAGGGAAATGTGGGAGAGGTCATGGAAGGTGCTCCAGACTTACAGGGAATGAGGCAGGACAAACACAATAAGATGCTTAATTTTATGTGGATCTGGAGGGATTTACCTCAAAGGTTTGCTGGGACCCCTGGGAGAAACTTTATAGGTGGAATTTCCCGGCCCCAAAGAGAATGAGACGCATGACAGCAGAGCCAGAGCAGCAGCACATCCAGGCAATGACTCCAAACAGGAGGTGAGATCCCAGAACTCTGTATCCCTGGATGTCCCCCCATCACAGATCCTCACCTCCCTCCTGGTTTCATGCCACCAGGCTGGCTCAGGCTTTTGTGCTGTCCTTGCAGACATCCCTCATTCTTCACCCTCAGTTCTGGCAGGATAAAAATGAGAAAAATCACAGCAGGACATTCCTGTTTCATCAGGAATCCATGGAGAACACATGTTGCAAGCCAAGGGGCACCATAGGTACATTCAATCTGCTGGAAATTACGATTTTTGGCTCCACTGCTGTTCCAGACTAGTTTGGGTTGAAAGGGCCTTAAAGCCCATCCCATTCCACCCCTGCCATGGACAGGGACACCTTCCACTATCCCAGGCTGCTCCAAGTCCTGTCCAACCGGGCCTTGAACACTGCCAGGGATCCAGGGGCAGCCACAGCTTCTCTGGGCACCCTGTGCCAGGGCCTCATGGTGGCATGTCCAGCCTTTCCTCCAACAAAACCCAATTCAACCACACTGAAATTTGCCTCGAGTTTCCTTTCTTTGCTCCAGCTGGGTCTCTCTCCAGGAGCCAGGAATTAGGTAGCACAGCTATTCCAAAGTAAATTGCCCTACAATTTCTTTTCTATAGCAAGAGGGTTGTTTTCTTAGGGCAAACCACTTTTATCCTTGAGGAAAATGTCAGTAGGAGGAATAGCCAGGGAAAACTTGGCCATGCTGCTGTCCTGGAGTTACTATCAGGTAAAAAAAAAGCCAGTGAGTTTCCCCCTCTACAGTTTTTGTGGCCAAGTTCTTTAACTTTCCCCCAGCTCAGCTGAGGATGTCAGAGCTGGGGTTCCCTATAAATGCTCTTAGCCTGGGCTGGGGAGAACAAACCGAAAGGGCACAGAAACCATGGAACTGCTTCAGCTAGGGAGAAACGTCTGTAATTAATGTAGTGGGAAAATTACACATCTATATGGCCCCTCCAAACACAAGAGCAGACATCCATTTCCTGCAGGGCTGTGGACGCCTGCCAGCCCACAAATAAATCACAAAACCACAAAGCCAGCAAGGAGGAAAAAAAAAAAGGGAATTATCACAGAGGATGCAACAGCCTTTTGTACCAGGAAAATCACCAGCATCTCCACCAGATATCCATTGTTTGTCAGTAATATTCCCTGATGCTTCCAACCATTTGGGACTGAGATGGGGAGGGATATTCAAGCAGAACAACAGAGGTCTCCTTGGATTTTGCAATCTCCAAAGGCACAGCCAAGGGGTGGCTTGGGAGATGCACTGACCTGCCCCAGAGGCATTTGTGGGACCAAACCCAAACAAACCCACAGCAAACCTGATATTAAATAGGCTTTGGCATGGGTGAAAAAATGGAATAAACCCAAAGTTGCCGACTTTCCTCCAGGAAGAGGGTGTCTGGAGGCAGGGATGGAGCACTCAATGGTCTGGCAGCACCTCCAGAGGGATCACATCCAGTGATGCTGGAGATTAAAAATAAGAGAACAAACAATTTCAGTGAGGACTTGCAGTCCTACTCCCATGCATTTTCCCTCCCCTTGCCTGACCCCATGGAGGTTTAATGGCCTGGGCCCCCATTTCACAGCACCCTGGAGTCACTGAGAGCCTCCCCCTTGCCTTCCAGCTGTCTTTGGCTCCAGCAGTGGGACCATGGGCTGTGTCAGCACCAGGACACTGGAGGAGAAGGTCCATTAGTGGGGTTCTGAATGGCAGTTCCTGTTTTCTGCACCACCCAGGGCTTGTGAATGAGCAATGGGTGGGTGCCGTGCTTCCCGGGATATATTGTGGCTACATAAACCCTGGCAAATGTACCAGCATTCCCAAGTGGGTTTTTTCTTCTTCCACTCTGAGCTGAAGTGGTTTAGGGGGCACTCAAAACCATCCTGTGCTGCTCACAGACAAGCTCCTCCACCACCTCTTTCCCTGCCACAGGAACATAGGATCTCATGGATTGCAAGGGACCCTAAAGGCCATCCAGTTCCAACTGGACCGAGTTGCTCCCAGTGCCTTCCCACTCGGATCAGGTGGGGTTATCTCCCCAAACCTCCTGAGTTCAGTGCCTGGCCACCAAACCTACACCAGAACCAGAGGTCCCACGACCAGGGACAGCTGTGAAGAAATTCCTCCTCTGTTCCAGGCTTGCCCATCCCAAATCTTCAGCCTTCCTGCTCTTACCCTGAAGTGGGGAAACACAGGTGGCACTAAGCAAAGTCAGGGAATAGAGCAAAAAGCTTCCCTGCACCTCAGGCACTTCAGCTTTTCATTTCCTTCCTTGGCCTCCTTTAAAAAAAAAAAAGAGAGAGAAATTGTATTTATTCACACACACAGCAGTGAAACATTTGTTTAGGAGAAAATCTCACTGATTCTTGGCTGTTATTCCAGACGCAGGGAGAACAGCAGCCCTTAATGTCTGCCTGCTCCTCGGTGATTTGTGCTTTTGTGCTTTGAGCAACGTTCCCAATTCTGATAAAGGTATTAGTGCATTTCCTGGGCTGAATTATAAATTATGAGATGCAAAGCCCTCTATTTGTGCACTTCAATGCTGAGAACTTACATGCAAAACAAGACACTCAAGCTCTCAAAGTTCCCACAGTAGCTCTCTCCACCCTGCACAGAAAAAGTACCCAAATTACTTGGCTGTGTTTATGAGGGACAGATTTCAGGGATTAGGGGAGGAATAGACATCTCCTGGATGTTTTCACAGCACTTTGCTCAGAGCAGTGGCTCCTGCAGCAATATCCTTTGAGCTGGGTCCAGGGCGAGCTCCCTCTTGAGCTCAGCATGACCAAATGGCACACAGGATGAGGACATCCAGAATAAACACATCTGGAGGTGGTTCTCTGGCTGCAAATAAATGCTTATTAACACACTTTTTTGGGGGGTAAAAATGGAGCAAAACTAAAATGTGGCAAGCGCAGATTGGAGTTTTCATTTGGGGAAGGAGGGTAGGGGAAAGCTGTCCCCAAAGCAGAGCCCAGCATTGCAAACAGCAAATTAATCCTTTTTTATTTGCGTTCCCACTTCCTTTTAACCAAAAGAATCACAGAATCATCAAGGCTGGGAAAGACCTCCAAGATCATCAAGTCTAACTGTGGATTCAAGAGCACAAAAGCATTTCTCTGAGCACCACATCCACACACCACATCCCTGGCACTTCCAGGGATGGTGCCTCCAGGCAGCCCGGGCCAATGCCTGCCAACTTTCCAGTGGGGAGATTTCCCCCAGTTTCAACTCTAAACCTCACCAGGCACAACATGGGGCCCTTCCCTCTTGTCCTATCCCCTGAGCTCCAGACCCTTGCCCAGCTCTGTTCCCTTCTCAGGACACTCATCCCAACAACAGGATGGAACAACAGGAAAGGGAGCTGCACTACCCCAGGGCAGAGCTTTTCTCCTTCATTTTTACAAAGAGGAAGGAAAAAAAAACACCTGGGGAAAAAAAAAGAAAAAAAATGGTTTAGGCTAATCCTAAACAAAATGTTTCTATTCCTTAGTTAGATTTCGAAAAACAAAGTTTGCTTGGCTCAAAGTCAAATGTTTAATTTGACGTAAAAGCTTTAACTTTGTTTTAAGTTTCTCAGAATCTTAGAAATCAGAGGACTGAACAGCTCATTTTTAAAAGGGGAAAAATAAAGCGCTCTCCCCATCAGGGTCTGAGGCAGGTGACAACAAAAAGCAGTGATAAAAGAGCAGCGATCTGTGTTCACAGAAAATGCTTCAGCTTGCCCATGTGCCCACAAGGATGCATCAGTTCATGTTGTCAAAACTGTCCTATTTAAAAATAATAATAATAATTAAATGTTCCCTCAGCCAAATGGAAATAGGGGGTGATGCCTGGGCAGGAAATGGAGCCAAGTGTCCCAGCTGGGACTGCTGCAGTGTCCTGAGGAGGGAGGGCCAGATCCCATGTCCTGCTCTTGCCCTGTCCCATGAAGTGGCTGCTGTGGCCCCTGGGAACTCACACTGAGCCCTGCACTGCAGCCACAGCAGCCCTGACCCAGAGGGGAGAGCCAGGGCTGTTTTGTCAGGACAAGCCCCTGCACTCGTGCTTCATCTCCCCCTCTGCATTTTGCTTTGAAGCCCTTGCAGCACCCCAGAGATCAGCTCATCACTTCCCCACCATTCCCTGTCCATCAGTATTCCTCAGAAATTGCTGTGTGAGTGCATACATCTGCCTGTAGCTCCAGCTGACAGGAGGAGCTCATTGTGCTGGGGTTTAGGAGCACTTTGGAAAGGCCTAGAGCCCATCCCCATCCATTTCATACAATCACAGAACCACTAAACCTGGACAAGACCTCCATCAAGCCCAGAGTGGAGTCTTTCCTTCTCTGTTTCCAAGAACTGAGATTTCCCTTCCTTTGAGACTTCTCTAACAAACCAAAAACACATATTCACCTTCATTAGCAGTTTGCTGGTGTATTCTTCCAGGCCTCCAGTGCTCAGTGCCAGTGGCTCCACACAGAAGCTCCAGCAGGCTCCAGAAGCAGGCTCTGGGACATGAAATTTTTGTCTGGCACATGGAAACTCCAGCAGGCTCCAGGTAGGCAATGGAATTTTTGTCTGACACACGGAAGCTCCAGCAGGCTCCAGGAGCAAGCTCTGGGACACGGAATTTCTATCTGGCACAAGGCTTTTGGGGGCAGCCCCCTGAGCCTGCTGTGTCTAAGACCATTGCCCTAAATTCTTGCTGCTCCTCTCCATTTTCCCAGCCACAATCCGATCCTGAGAGGAATTCCACATTTCCTGCAGTTTCTTCCAGTGCCCAACAAAGCCTCAGGAAAACAGCAGCTTTTTTTTGTGCTGCTACCCTCTGGATCTGAAGGATACTTCTGAACTTTAGCCTGGCTCTTGCTCCTGGCCCCTCTCTGAGGCTTTGATCCAAGGAAGCCTCTCGACATGTTCCCCTGACTCTGCTGTGGTATCTTGCATTGCAGATTATTTTTAGGGATGAGCCAATTGAGACAGATAAAAATAAGAAACGAGCTGGAGAATCTCTGCTGGAGCTGACTGCGAGATGCTGTGGCTTGCCAGAGCCTCGTGGCCAGAGTGGGATTCCTGATCCAGGAGCACATCCCAGAAACAAGTCAAGGGTTCATCCGCAGGGCTCGATGGCCCAGTTGTGCTCCCACCAGCACCCAACAGGACAAAAAACAGGGATCAGCACAGATAAACACAGATACCTGCATACCAAAATACCCAGATCACATCCAAATTTCATCTCAAAGTTGAGGAAACATCACCCATAGCTGCCAAGGACATCCTAAGCAATAGTGACCAGCCAGACTGGTGATGCACTGCTGAATTTCACTGAAAGCCCTTAAAAATTATTATCAGATCTTTAATAAACTCAGCTGGGCTGTGCAGACACAGGCCTCACTGTGTGGCTCTCAACGGAAGAGAAGAGCAGAAAGCAGTGAGACATCTCTCTGTGGCATATGCCCACACTCCAGAAAATGTTTGGGGCAAATTTCCAGAGCACAGTTAAGGATAAAAACTGATTTTTTTTTTCACTGATGCGAAGAAACAGGATTTGCTCTCAACTGGTTGGTCAGTATTGCCTGAAAGTAAAAAAAAACCCCACCCTCGAGAGATGACATGTCTAAACCAGTCACTTGGAGGTATTTATTTTTTTAAGAAGGGAATTTTCCCTTTTATTTCTTTGGTCAGGTTGATTATTGCCAACAGTATTTTAACATCTGCTGTGCCTGCTGACCTACCACATTTACCCTACTTACACTAATTAAACTTTAATTAAGCTTACTAGATGTTCATCTAACATCAAAAGTAAGGCAAAGGCTTTGTCAAGCAAAGGTCTTGGCGTGGCCGGGCAGTTAGGGTTTACATCATTTTATTTATGCATTCATAACAAAAGGGAGAGGTTTTAAGTGCAAGTCACTTCTGACCTAATCACCTGACCCTTCCAACACCTGCTCTGCAATCTTGTTCTGAACCAGCTTCAAGAGGACTGGCACTTGTGGGGGTAACAGAACAAGGGGTAACACCTCAAGAGACTGACGAGTGTTTGTTTTGGGATGCTCCCATTAGTACTGGCCCTCAGGTACCTTAAGTTTCTCCTCCCAGGCTGCCAATCAGGTCTTGTATTTCTGTTTCTTAAAAAAAAAAAAAANAAAAAAAAAAAAAAAAAAGGGCTTTGCTGCCAGCCCACCGTGGCAGGGCAGGGGTGCAGTTTGTGCTCCGTGCATGCACAGCTGTTTTCCAGTCAGCCTCATTCAAACAGCTCTGGCCAAGTTTCCTGACAAGTCCGTTTTCCTCTCCTCTCTGTCTCCAAAATAAATTCCCTCACGTCCCAGGAAAGGTGCTGCCACCACAGGCTTGGGAAGGGGGGGAGGGAGGGAGGGAGGCAGCAGCAGGAGTTTCTTGGGACACCTGGAGCACGGGTGTTACATCCCACTCACCAGCCAGGGCTGCGCTCACCAGAGGGGTTTAAAACATTCTCCTCAGCTCATAAGAGTCACAGAATCCTCAAGGGTGGAAAAGACCTCGAAGATCTCCGAGTCTAACTGCTAACCCAGCACTGCTTCTCCCCAGTTCCAGCAGGATCAGCTGGGAAAGCAAAAGCCAGCTGCACGTGCACACTTCAAGGATCAGCAGTTGGATTGTTGGCACCCAGAGTTGTCCCCTTGCATAGTTCACTCCATTCTCACTTTCAGCAAAATGGCTCTGCCTTTGTTTCTGGGAAAGACACTTATTTTAGAGTTATTTGCTTGAGCAAGACTCTCTCTTTTTCTCCTTCCTTCCTTCCTTCCTTCCTTCCTTCCTTCCTTCCTTCCTTCCTTCCTTCCTTCCTTCCTTCCTTCCTTAAAAAAGCAAGCAGGAACTTTGAAAAGAAGGTGTTTGGAGAAGGATATTTTGGCAACAAACCTCTCAGTTTAGTGCTAGGCAGGCACCAGGCATTTAAGCTTTGAAAAATAAAAAATTTGTTCAGAGCTTTGGGGTTTTGCTATTCTTTTGGCCTTCCTAAATGAAAGTGCAGGTTGGTTCTGTGAGTGGGGAGGTTCTCACATACACACACACACACACACACACCCCAAAAAAAAAAAAAAAAAAAAAAGCCCCAAACCCTCAACACTCAAGGATTTCCAGTGACCTCTGCATAAAAAGATCTGAGTCCAAGTCCAAATTTCCAGGAAGACCACACATGGATTCATGGAGTGATTTCTGAATGACAGCTCCCAGGTAGCATTGAAGAGTGTTGGAATCATGGAATGGTTTGGGAAGGACCTTAAAACTTTTCCCATTCTCCTCCCTGCCATGGGCAGGGACATCTTCCACTGGAGCAGGTTGCTCCAAACCCTGTCCAGCCTGGGCTGGAACACTCCCAGGGATGCAGGGGCAGCCTGTTTGAGGGTATAAGTGACTTCACTGCTCCAAACAATAACCACCTGTTTGTGGTGGTTTATTTTCAGTCCATCCAAAGACAAATGCTTCTGATGAGTGTTCTGTGCACAAGCAGGGGTTCCCAGTGAGACATCCTGTCCATCAGCTGGGCCCAGCAATGGAAACTGTCTGTGCAGGAATGAAATGGGTGCCTGTGCCACAGAGGCAAACAGGGGCCCTGAGCACACAGACTGGAGCCAATGACCCGATACCCCTTGGCCTGCAGGAATACAGAACAGGGCAACAACCTCTTCTAAACCACATCCTGCATCTCTCCCAGCAGCCCTGCAAAACCTGCAGCCAGCCTCCTTCCCTGGGACCCTGCAATGGCTTTGCTTCCAAGCTCATTTGTTCCCTGGGACCACAAAAAAAAAAAAAGAAAAAAGTCGAGAAACTGAGCATTTGGAAATGTGTATTGAACTTCACACAACAAACTCTAATGAGTTCAGGCGGCCCCGTCTCTATGGCAACTAAACAGCACAAAAACAAGGCATTAACACCTAAATTTATTAGTGGGCAAATGCCGCTGAGGTGGCGATGGCACCCTCCTGAAGAATCACCTTTATAAAAACATCCCAGGGGCACAGGTACAGTCCCGGCAGTCAAGTGATTTCAGCTCTCAGCCGTGTGGCAGGGTCAGCGATACGGAGAAAAGAGACTGGAGCCCTGTGTAGCAGGCTCCACAGAGTGGAGGCCTTTATTAAAGCAGGGCGGTCTGTAAAGGGAGCCAGGGACAGCAGCTCGCCTTACAGGGGAAACCAGGGGTTTATATAGTGAACTGGAAGGGCGGGGAGAAATAAGGAACGAATGGGATACATGTAACTTGGGAGAGTGGCAGGGGAGAAACCAGTGGGATACAATACATTAACACAGAACTGCAAGGGATCGTGAGGGGAAGAGTTTCCTCACCCTAAGTTAAGTGTGCTTCATTCAAGGATTGGCTCTCTAGGTGAAAGCAACCACTTCATCACAAGCCAATTCTTCAGCCCCACAGGCAAGTGCTTAGCTTTTATCATTCCAGGAGTGTATTTGCCTCCACAGCTCGATGGGGTTCCCAAGGAAGATGGTTCTGGTTCAAATGCTAACATAAACATTGGAGCACCATTTACAGACAGGCAGGCCAGGGCTTTCGGAGTTTCAATCGCAGTTTGAAAAAAAAAACCAACAAAACAAAACTGAGAAGAAGAGGCTGTGTGTAGGGGAGTTACCCAATTTCCATTTTGCTTTGCGAAATTGTCAAAGGTTTGCGAGTCACGAGTCACGAGCAAGGGGTGAGAAATATTTTCCATCCTATCCTAAGGGCTCCGTGAGGATCTCCATCAGGAGGAGGAATGGAGGGTGCAAACTGGTTCTCCCAAAATAATTTCCAAGTGCCCTGCTGTTATTTTTAATGGATATTACCAGCCCTAGGAAAATGTGTAACCCAATCTCCACTGTGCCACAAGGCTCCAGGTCATGCTCCAGGCTCTGGGGGAGGAGTGGGGCTGTTAGGATTTGTTCCAGGAATACACAAGGGCTTGGGGATAAAGATGCTGGAAAGCCTCATTTAAATGCTTCCCATTTAAAGCGTCTTCTCGTTCCAGCGGCCCCAAGAGCCGTAGACCATGCTGGGACAGCTTGGAGCAGATAACAAGGTGTTGGATCTCTCTCTGCCAGTCGGAGTGAGGCAGGAGAACAAAGAATGTGTCTCAGCCCAAGGCACACTTGAAGCTGTGCTGGGGCTAACAGTGCTCTACACATTTCCCTAAGTGCTCTCACTGAACTTCCTTTTTCTTTGCTCCAGGGTTTAGAGCAACCTTCAGTAGGAATAAGGATCTGGCTTTCTTGGGGTGGATAGTCTTAAAGAACCTAATCCTGCTCACTGTCAAGAGAGAGGAAATCTCTGCCCAGAGAAGCTGTGGCTGACCCTGGGTCCATGGAAGTGTCCAAGGCCAGGCTGGATGGAGCTTGGAGCACTCTGGGAGAGTGGAAGGTGTCCCTGCCCATGGCAGGGGATGGCACAGGATGAGCTTTGAGGTCCTTTTCAACCCAAAGCCATTCCCCCTTCCATCATGCACAGCTGTTTCCAGGTGAGAGGCACCTTGTCCTGGGGCTAATTCAGACCTAATCACTAAACATCCAGCGTCTCCACACAATGACAGCAAGAGAATCCAGGCTACACACTCAGGAAAAAACTTTAGGGGAAAAGCAACACTGCACAGAAGACTTGAAAAAATGTCAAACCCATCTTCTCCTCCAGCAGCCCTCAGGTGAAGTCAAAAGAGCATCTTCAAGCACAGATTTAGCCACTCACAGTGTAGAAGGTCCGATGGCAAATTGCTTGTCACCTGATTTCAGTTGTGTGACCAGCAAGTGCTGAAGGCAGGGGTGGTGATGCTCTCTCCACACTGCCAATCACAGCAGCCCAGCCCAGCACTGATATCCATCCCCTGTCCTCAGGCAGCACCTCCTCCTGGAAGCACACTGCCAGGATTTCAGCTGACCAGGGCCCTGCTGCCCAAGCCCTTCAGGCAGGTTGCAAGAAAGCAAATTAACAGGTTGAAACCCTGAAAATTTTCTTCTGAAACAAGGTCGTTGAGGATCTCACAAGTCCCTGAATGGCTGGCTTGCTATGAGCTCAAAGCATTTCAAGAACATTAGCATTGATGCCAAAAATATCTGGGCTTATCCCTGCAGCAGAACAGTGGCAGGGGGAGGAGGAGGACGGGTTGCAATGGCAGTGTCTGAACAGGCAGAGGGATGGGGGAGCAGAGATGCTTGGGGGGGTGTTTTTTTGGGGTGCCTCCACCACTGGGAAGAGTAAGCAAAAGAGTTTTAAAGTCTCCTGTCAGCCAGAACTAACTCTGTCACCATGATGACTCAGTGGTTCATAGCTGGACTCGAGGATCTTCGAGGTCTTTTCCCACCTTAATGATTCCACACTTACCTCTGGCAATAGATCTCAGCACGCAGCAGCAAAGCCAACTCGAAACAAACCTTCAGCATGCCCAATCCCCTACAAAAGGCACTACAAAAGTTCTTGCTGACATCATGCCCAGCTCACCAGTGGCTTTCCTCTACTGGAAATTTTGTTTGCCGTCTCCAGTCTCACCTTACGGTCTTTTCAAAGTGAGGGGCTTTTGGGTTTTGCCAGTGAAATCATTGCTGTGGAGCAAAATTCAGTAATCAGAACAACATTTAGCAATCAGAACAACATTCACCAATTGTAACAAGAACCATACCTGCAAGCTTCAGTACAAACCCAGCTCCAGATGGACCTGGAATAAGATCTCTCACAACCCTCTTTCACAGTGTTCACCATTTTATTTTTGGATTTGATGTCTAAATTAAGTGTTTAGAGGTCTCCAAGCTGAGTCCTGGGGCTTTTTCCTCCAAAGCTCTCTTGGCTGACACCCTTGGGTCGAGGCGGATGCTCTGCTCCTGGTCCCTGTGAGCACAGACCAGCTCCCACTGCTCTTGTCAAACACAGTGGTATTTCTGGGCATGGGGGCAAATGGATTTGAGCTGAAGGAGGGCAAATATTAGATGGGATATTGGGAAGAAAACCTTCCCTGTGAGGGTGAAGAGGCCCTGGCACAGGGTGCCCAGAGCAGCTGTGGTTGCCCCTGGATCCCTGGAAGTGTCCCAAGTTGGACACTGGGGCTTGGAGCCACCTGGGAATAGCAGAAGGTGTCCCTGCCTATGGCAGGGGTTTGGCACAAGATGAACTTTAAGGTCCCTTCCAACCAAACCGTTCTGTGATCTGACCCCTAAAATTCACACCTCCAGACCTCTGTCCTGATGGGCAAAGCCACCCTGGGGCAGATGCAGATCCTGGGAAGCAGCTTCAGGTCGCTGCTGCCCTCGCTGCACATGCAGAGCTGCAGATTGTGCAACAGCCCTGAGGAGTCACCAGGGCCCTGCGGAGCCAGTGCCATGCTGGATGCATTAGCCGTGCTAGAAACAAATGAATGAACCAAAGCCAGTTTTGTTTCTGTGCTGGGCGCAGAGGAGCGCGGAGCGGCAGAGGGGCGGAGCACGGTGACAGCGCTGTCCCGGCGGTGACAGATCAGCCTGGCTGCAGCCACACACCACCCAGAGGTGCTCAGATCCAGATCTGGAGGCTGCGGCTGCTGGAGTGTGTTTATTTTGGCCCTGCTTCCCTGCGTGCGTGTTCCCAGCAGGAGGGGATGTAAAGTGGCTCAGACAAGCCTGCCTTGCCCTCCATCCTCTGCCATGTGCCAAAACTCTTCTGCTCACACTCGTGCGAGGTCACATTTCTTGGCAGAGAGCTTGGCTCCTTCTTCCCTCTCCCTTCCCCCATGCTCCTGGTGAAATATGAAAACAGCCTGCCACCTGCCATTTGCCTGACCTGCTTCTCTGCATGTGCCAAAAATTAGCAACATACCCCAAAATGTAATTGGAAACACTGCACTGCACTGCAGGGGTCCCATTGCTGTTGCATAGAAGAGGCTTGACAAAAAGCCAATTTAATTTCTAGATTCCCCGGGCTGCATGTAGCTGCTAAGTGAGGAGGCAAAAAAAAAAAAAAAAAAAA